>BTHU01000005.1:29691503-30169003 GCA_036184795.1 Tokudaia tokunoshimensis | reverse complement strand
ACATGCCCACACACAGAGCACACACACAGTAATATACAAGAAGGAAAAGGTTAAACAGTTCTTAATAAGTAGCTAGTATTATACATATGTGAAATAGTATCTGCCTTCCTTGTTATATGAGAGCTGACCTAGCCCAAGGGTGTCAGTCCTCTGCTACTTCCAGGTGGTTGGGACTCCAGATACTAAGTTTTTCCTCTCCCCTAAAAGGAGGTTCAACACATTGTGGGTTTTCTGATTGAAAGAAAACACCTCCAGGAAGTATTGTGCAGTCTACCCTGGGTCTGTCTCTATTGAGGTGCTGGCTTATTTTCCAGCCAGAGTGAATGGATTTCTATTTTTGGAAGACTTCTGAATCAGGCACTCGGGAAACTCTGTCACGTCCCTGTATGTGGCCAAGGTCACAAACACCCCTTTGTGGGTCTCACCCAGGAAGTCTGTCTGTCCAAGCTCTGTGGTAGACGCTCTGCTCTCCAAAGACTTTATTCATGTTACACTCACATCTTCACCTTTGCCTTTACACTGTCCAAGGTCTGTAACTTTCCACAAGTTAAAAGGAATAGTACCCGTGTCCTCCTCTGCAGGACCCCAGCACAGCGTGGGAAAGCGAGGACGTGACACAGTACAGTGCAAAGCCGGTCTTTTCCTTTCTGCTCTGGGAGCTCAGTGGGAATCGGTCGAGCAATGCGTGTTCGTGGTACGCAGAGCACAGTCCATTTTAACCTTGCCCTTGGCACACTCCAACCAAGGCTTACTGAACAGTACATGTTCAAGGCACTCATCATAGGAAATGGAGATGGGCTAGCACCACACCACTCAAGCCTTTAAACATCAGACTCCAAAGAAGCAAGCAGAACTCCAGGCCACCTATCCATGCAGTGGGATAGCCTTCTCTCACAGACATGAGGTATTGGCATACACTCATACATGGATGAGTTTCAAAGGAGATATTCATGTGAGAACACAGGTTCTGTGATTCTGTTTGTGTGACATGTCCAGTAAATCTAGGGAGATAAAATGGATTGGTGCTTCTCTAAGTCTGCAGAAAGGTTGTGGGTGGGTGTGGCTACTATTGGGTCTGACCTTATTTTGGGGGCAACAAAGGTGTTCTAATGTTGAAGTGTGGTGATGATTGCGTAACTGTGCAAATGCTAAAAATAATCCAGTGCTACACTTTAAATGAGTAAATTTCATGGTACAAACTATAGAGCAATCGGGTTATTTTTAAGGATTTTTAAAAAAAAGTGTGAGACCACACTACCAGGTCACAGTGGACCTCAGCGAATGCGTGAGAAGCCGTCTTCAGTTTATTTTAGGGAAAAGGTGGCAGTGGATAAGGGGCAAGGTGGAGACAGTTAGAAGACTCTACAGTAGCCCAGGTAAGACGGTGCGGCTTCTGACTGAAAGAAGAGCAGGTACGACACCGAGTGTAGTTGTCACCGTGGAACAGAGTTAGAGAATTTTAGGAATAAACTGGTAACTAATTGGCTCAAGGATGAAATAGAAGAGGGCAGTTTAAAATAGACTAGAAGAATGGTCACAGAGTTGGAAATAAGGGAGAGGAATCACTGGATTTCGTGCACGTTAAATTAAGGACTTCCCAGGGACACTGGGGAACATCTATAGCAGCATGAATGTTCTCAATGGCTCTCTGCAGTTTTTAGGATAGAATCCCTCAGATCTGAGCCTTTACACCAGCTTACGAGGGACCACACATTTGGACGTCCCTGCTAGTCTGTGTTACGAGCTCTGCTAGCCCCGCTATGTCTTTATTTGACATGCTTTCTCTATTTTTGAGAAACACGAACACCCCAATTACTGCCTACTCTTTCCAGCTTGTTTGAGTGTCCTTCCTTTGGGGAAGTCACTGCAGATCCCAGGCTGGAGTGCTTCTGGGGCCGTGCTCTCTGCTCCAGAGCCCTTACTTTCCTCACCACATGCTTAATGGGATGATTATCTGATCAGTGCCAACTCCCTCTGACTATTTCACCCTGAACAATACCTACCTCCACTCTGGTGAGGTATTTGGAACATAACAGATGTTAACAAACATTTTCAAAGCCAGGCCTGGAGGCTTGTGCCTATGATTCTACTACTCTGGAGTGGAGGCGGGGGATGGGGTGTGGTGAGGCAAGATGACTGCTGTGAGATTAGGGCTAGCCTGGGCTACAGAATAAGACATTGTCTGTCTCAAGAAAAACAAAACTAAAGGTGGGGGAGGTGGTTCAGTCTGTAAAGTGCTTGCTATGCAACCATGAGGACCTGAGTTGGATTCTTAGCACTGCAGAAAAAGCCAGATCAAGCCAGATGTGTTGGTGTGCATGTGATCATAGCATAAGGAAACAGGAGACAAATCTGTCTGCAGCAAATCCAGCCTAGTCCACAAGTTTCAAGTCCTGATGAGAGACACTGACTTAAAAAACAAGGTGGGTTGCTTCCAGGATATGACACCCAAAATTGGTCTTGTGGTCTTCAAATGCACGCATGCAAGTATGCACACACACACCCCGTGTTTTGGGTTAGGGTTAGGGTGTGTGTGTGTGTGTCATACTCACAGAAAATCCAAACCAAATCTTTTCAGGTAATTGTCAAGAGCTTGTTTTTCCAAACAAAACCTTACCATACCTGGTAATGGTCATATATTCTTTATAGAAATATTAATTGTTTGTATGCACCACAGTGATACACATTTCTACCCTGCAACTTGTTACCAAGAAAACTCATACCCCCATTTTTAAAAAGTTGGGGTCTCACTATGTAGCCTTGGCTGTCTTGGAGCTCACTCTGTGCCAGATTGATCTCAAACTCACAAAGATCCTCCTGCCTCTGCCTCCTGAATGCTGAGATTAAAGGTGTGTGCCACTGCACTTGACAGAAACCCATAGTCTTGAATTGATCAACTGAGAAGACCTGCTTCTTCCATTTGTTTATAAATGTAAGCTACAACTCAAAAGAATAAAAAACCCTGAGATATAAAACTAATGAATGTTTACTGTCTCTCAGTAACTGACTTACAGGGTCACGGTGGCAAAGGTTTATTGAAAAGAACTAGGAATTTGTGACTCAGTGGACAGAGTAGATTCTTTCTAAAAAATAATTTCATTTTTATGTGTTTTGAGAGCATGTCTGGTACCACCTGCATACCTGGCGCCCTCGCAAGCCAGAAAAAGGCATCAGATTCCCTAAAACTGAGCTTAAAGATGGCTGTGAACCATTATGTAGGTGCTGGGAACTCAATCCAGATCCTCTGGAAGCGCAGCCAGTGTTCTTAACCACGGAGCCATCTCTCCAGGTCCTCAAACTAAATTCTGATGAAAAATACTTTCCTCCTTGTGTGGTAGCTTACAAACACCTCTAACTTCATCTCTAGGGGATTGGATGTCCTCTGTCCTCCACAAGCACCCACCCTTACACAGATACATTGATCCTCCCAAACAAATAAATAAAAATTTCTGCCAGAAACTTGATGTGCCAGGGTAGGGGGATACCCAGGGGGAGACACACTCTCTCAGAAGAGAAGGGAAGGGGGTGGGGAAGGGTCTCTGTAAGGGGGACTGAGAGGGGACAGCATTTGGGATATAAATAAATAAATAATAGCAAAAACTAAATTTTTTTTTAAAAAAGGATGCTTTGTTCCTAACATTAAAAAGAAAAAAGGATATCACAGGTCAGGGAAGACTCATAAGCATGATAAACACTGAGGTGGAAGTGTGCTGTTGTGGAAAGATGTCCAAAACATGCAAGCCTATTAATGAACGGGGCATGCCACAGACCGCTGACAGATCTGTGGTCTTCAAATGGGAATGGCCCCCAAGGGTTAGCTACTGTATTTAACTACTTGGTTCCCAGTCGGTGGGACTGTTTGGGAAGCCCTGATGGAGGAAGTATGTAACTGGGGAGTGGACTTTGAGGTTTCAGAAGACTTGACATTCCCAGTTAGCTCTTTCTGCCTTCTACTTGTGGATCAAAATGTAGGCTCTCGGCTGCTTCTCCAGCCGCCTGTCGCCATGCTGTTGGTCACTCCCCTATTACAGACTTCATCTCTCTGGAATCATAAGCCCCACTAAACTCTCTCTTTTACACATTTTATACATGATAACTTACCACAGCAATAGAAAAGAAACAAATTCAGGATCTAAGTTTTAAAGAAAGAATGTAGGTAGTTTTCACATTTTCTATTCTATATTTTCCAGTTTCCCTACGTCTCCCCGTCCTTGAGTTGGCAGCTAACTTTAGTCTGAGATATTTTATTGCTTTGGACTATCTGCTAAAGTCCATGTTGGGAGCATATATTCTAAGGCATCTTGAGCACTCGTGTTCTTTTACAAGTCCAAATGACCTAATGGAGGTAGTCAGAGTCAGTGGGAGAGTGTAGTGGAGTATTAAAGTTAGACTCTGGGGTTCTCAATGGGCCTCAGACCCCAACATAGCCTAGATGCCTCATGGGCAATAGCTGTGCTCCTTGTTAGGCAGGAAGGCCTGAGATACATACGCCAAGCAGGGGAACGCCAAACTGACACACAACCCTTCCCTGCTATTTTTGCTTCCTTTTAAGGAGATTTGTTTATTTTTATTTTATGTGTACGTGTGTGTCTGCATGTATGCTTGTGTATGACATATGCATTGCCCACAGAGGCCAGAAGAGGGCGTGAGATCAGCTGGAACTTGGACTTACAATTAGTTGTCAGCCACCATGTGAGTGTTGGGAATCAAACCCAGGTCCTCTGTAGAGCATCCAGTGTTCTCAACCACTAAGCCATCTCTCCAGTCCCCATTGCTGCCATTTTCAACACATGCATTTATATATTTCAGGCCCACTGTTTTCCTGTTATATATTAAGTGAGATGTTTTCAATTTAAAACCTCAGGGATGCTAGGTAAGCATTCTACCACCAAGTCATATAACTACCCCTAATTTTAATTTTCCCCTTTTTCTTCTTCTTCTTCTTTTTTTTTTTACTGCAACGCAGAGTAAGAAGTACATTTATGAGGAAATACAGTATATGCAAGTATTTACTTGTGAACTTGTAACTGAACCCAAATATCAGGAATGATTTTTTTTTTTTTACTATATGTGATGGTTCATGATAATTCTAGTCTTTTTAAAACTACTCCATGGGGGCTGGAGGGGTTGGTTGCTCAGCGGTTAAGAGCACTGACTGCTCTTCCAGAGGTCCTGAGTTCAATTCCCAGCAATCACATGGTGGCTCACAACCATCTGTAATGGGATCCATTGCCCTCTTCTGGAATGTCTGAAGACAGCTACAGTGTACTCACATACATAAAATAAATAAAAATAAATAGATAAAAATAAAACTACCCCAATAATGATTCTCTACAGTGTTTTGGAATCATTGAAAAAAATCGAGTGTCTATGAATTGTACAAATGAATGGATTCCATTATGATTTTTCTGCATGTAGTAGAATGTACTTTGAACATATATACTCTCAATTACCCTTTCTCATCTTTTCTCCCACTGGTCACCTTCTCTTTATGAAAATAACCCTTTTCTACTTTCATATCTTTTATAAACATCTACATTCTGCATATGGGAGAAAACATGAAGTATTTGAGTCTATATTATTATTATTATTATTTAATCTTTTTTTACAGTCCAGCCATTATCCCTCTCCCGGTCCAAATTCCATTGTACATAAATCCACATTTTCTCTTCCCGCCCACCCATGGACGGGCATCCCATAGCTCAACTATCGTGAAGAGCACCACAATAAACCTGAGTGTGGTTGTGCACAGTGGTGCACGCTTTTATTCCAGCATTCAGGAGGCCGAGGCTGCCTGCCAATCTCGGTTGAATTTGAGGCCTGCCTTGTCTACATAGGAGCCCCAGATCAGCCAAGTCTAATAGTGAGATCCGTCTCAAAGCAACAACAAAAAGTGGTATACAGAGATCTCTACCTTTTTTTGTTTTGGGACAGAGTCTCTGTGTAGCCCAGGCTTGTCTGCAACTCACTCAGGTTGGCCAGGATGTTGGGGGGCCTCCTACCATAGCTTCTTGGGTGTTCGGATCACAGGCAAATTCCACTGTGCTTGGCTTAGTAATCTCTGGTGTATTCTAATTTAGATTCCCTCAGGTGCATAATGCAGGGGTGGACAATGTGGCAGCCTCATTTTAGTTTTTTCTTTTTTAGAACCTCTATGCTTATTTCCATAGAGACTGGACTAATAACCCAATAGCTGTGCTGGTATTTGCTGTTTGTTTTCATGGTGACAGCCATTCTGACAGGGGTGAGGTGACTCTCAGCGCAGCTTAGATTTGTGTTTTCCTGGTGACTAAGCATGGTGAACACTTCTTTTATGTATTTATTTTCCATAAATGTTTTTGAGACATTTTGTTCAATTCATTATTTTTAGGGGGGTAGAATCAGGGTCTTAGGCTCTCTCTCTCTCTCTCTCTCTCTCTCTCTCTCTCTCTCTCTCTCTCTCTCTCTCTCTCTCTTCCTCCTCCTCCTCCTCCTCCTTCTCTTCTTCCTGAGATAGGGTTTCTCTGTGTAGTCTTGGCTGTCCTGGAACACACTCTGTAGACCAGGCTGGCCTAGAACTCAGAGATCCATCTCCCTCTGTCCCCTGAGTGCTGGGATTAAAGGTATGTGCCACCACTGCCCAGTAAATATTTTTCATTAAAGAATTGTACTTTTTCTTTGGCAGTGCTGGGGTTGATCCCAGGGCTTGGTACTCAGGCACTCTGCCACACGCTTCCTTTTGATTTAAAGATGGCCACTTATAACACACGAATATAAGGAAACCTGCTGCTTTTGACAGTCCGTGTGGATGGGGCCTACTAGAGACACACTGACCAAGGAAGCCAGTTCTGTGATGGGACACAGGGAAGATGTGAAAGACTGCAGTTGCCTTTGGAAAAAAAAGAGGGCAATGAGCCAAGCAATGTATGTGGATTCAAGAAGCTGAAAAGGGCAAGAAAACAGGTACACCCCTAGAGCCTCCAGAGAGCTGTGCACCCCTGCAAAGGGACACCTTCATGTTAGCCCAGTTGAGACTATGTCCTGTCATTGGCTCTAATATTGTAAGAGAATAGATTTGTATTTTTAAGGGGAAATATGGGAGAAATGGAGAAAAGGAAGAAGAGAGAGATGAAGTAAGAGAGGATAGAGGGAGAAAAAGCATACTTGACCCAACAGGTGGATCCCTTTAGAACTATGAGTATGAGTAAAACAACTTTTACTAATGATTTTTTTTTTATGTAGCCCTGGGTGACCTGAAACTCCAGGTTGGCCTAGACATTGAAGATACCCATTCAATTCTGCCTCCTGAGATAGATTAAAGGCATGTACCCTCATGCCCTTCTGCCTTACTGAAACATTTTAAAAAAATAATTGTAAGGGACTGGAGAGATGGCTTAGTGGTTAAGAGCACTGACTGCTCTGCCAGAGGTCCTGAGTTCAATTCCCAGCAACCACATGGTGGCTCACAACCATCTGTAATGGGATCTGATACCCTCTTCTGGCATGTCTGAAGGTTGGACAGTGTATTCACATACATTTAATATATATATATATATAATAATTGTAAGAGGGTAGGAAGAATTCTGATAGGAAAGTGCAGAATAACTTAATAGACAAATTATAAAAAAATTGATTCAATGTTTTGAAACACAAAGATAAGAGGGATGGTTTCCAAAGGGTGAGTTAGCTGTATTATGGGATCAGGGAGAGTCTATGCAAAAACTCTAGGAGATAAGTGAGTGGATTGAAACATAGCAATTATAAGATATATTTGTAACAAATTTATCTGTTTTTTGTCAGTGTAACAGGCTTGGCAGTATCCACCTGTCTCCTGGGACCATAGGGGATACTGTTTTCCAAACAGATGGGAGGCACCTCTTTCTTAGAAATGATGTCAGAAGTCCTGGACAACAGTGATGAGACTGCTATGTTTATTAGAAGACATGGGGTCAGCCTTAATTGGAAACATTTATTTGGAGACCCTGAACATAGTTAAATTGATTTCCAAGACCAATTCACCAGGAGAGAACCAGCATATGCATTTGACTTTTGGCTTTTTCTGATGATGTAATATTGGATACTGAGCAAACTCAGCCGGTTAGGAGCATCATTGTATCCGTGAAGTGACTTATTAACAGTGTAGCAATGACTGGACCACAGAGATCTTCCACACAGCAACTCTGCTTCCCCCCATTTCTCCATGATAGGAGAGCACTCACTCTGAGGATGCCAAGATCCCTCGCTATAACGAAGTCCCTGCAGTCATTTTGAGAGTTTAGTTTTTGGAGGAACTTTTATGAAGTCAGAGCTGACATACACCATTAAAATAATCAAATAGAAAAAAGCAAACAGCATGATGCTCTTTGCTGCAGTTTCTTTGAACACATCTATTCCTTTTGCTGGAGATGGTTCATTTTTCTAGGTTGCTTTATGTCCCTAAGGCAAAAAACTGTGAAGTAGAACCATTAATAGGAAGCCACTACAACTCAAACAAGACCTCGAGTCATTTTTTTTGTTTGTTCATTTTATTTTCATCATTTTGAAATGGCACGGCTGTGATCTGATTGTAAACCGCAAGGACACAACAGAATTAAACCTTAAGAATAAGGCCAAGTCTCTTAGTGCTTAATAAAGAGGACTGCAGAAGACACCTTGATTAAAAGCAGGCTTGCTGGCATAGCACAGTGGAGATGGGCACCTGTGGTGTTTGAGGAATTAACACAGGCTGCTCGAATTCCTGGAGAAACAAGTGGCACTGATTAGCAATAGAAGAGGACCCAAAGGGGAACCGCCTGGAGAGAAAGCACGGCCTCTCCTAGGCTGGAAGGAGGTCTAGGAAGAAGAGCAAGCTGAAAGGAAGTGAAGTTGCAAAGATCCCGAAAATTGTTCTTAATGACTACTTCTTTGGCTGGTGGGTGGAGTCTTTTCTCCTCTCCTTCTCCAGCAAGAATGAAAAGGGGATAAGAAACTGTTGTCTCAGGGATGGTGTGACTATCAAGATTTTGGGGTGTATACACGAGAGGCTTAAAGAACACCTTAGGGATGGAGCAGGTGGTGGGAGACCATAGAGTGAACAAGTACAGCTGAGTGTAAGAACAGGAAGACACAACAGCGGCAACCATCAGAATTGTCCTTTCAGCAGGAGAAGGCTGTTGAGATGTATTTGAACGAATATGTGGGCAGCTCAGAATGTGTGCACAAGACACACCCATTCTTTGCAGAGCACCTACTTGAAATGCAATGGGATTCGTTATAAGGGCAAAGTAGTGGGAGTGGAGAGGTTTTGCTCCACAGCAGGGGCTGGTAAAGAAAGGTGAAAGAAAGTAGCAAGGGGAGCGAGGGAAGCCCTCTGCCCAGGCACTCTCTGTAAAGATGTGTGGCTATGGAGAGACTGAGCAGCAGCCTGCCCAAGAGGCAGGAGTTTCTTTATTCAGCATGCTAACATGAAGTCCACTGACTCACTGATCCTTTGTATAGAAATGACAGCTGTCTGCAAGGCCCAAGAGCAGTTTAAAGGGATTCTCTGGAGGCTATGAGGCTGTTCCTAGGCAGGAACAGGCAAAGGAACCCCTAAGTGAGAAGAAGGGAACCAAGGGATGTTTGAAAGTTGAGTATAGTGGCATCCACCTGTGATCCCAACATTGAGAGGCTGAGGCAGGAGGTTCATTGTGAGTTTGAGGTCAACCTGATTTACAGAGGGAGGGAGGGACGCACACACACACACACACACACACACACACACACACACACACACGAGTTGAGGTTGCAGAAAAAGAAATGCAACAAAGGGTAGAAAATCTGGACAGCTCCCATCATCTTTCACAAACATGAATTTGCTGAGAAGATTGGGCAAAGTCAGTTTATTTTAGATATAGTGTCAGGATCTTTTCTTTCCACCAATGTTGGTCAGAGGCTAGGCCTGTTTGGGAATGTAACTCCAGCCACTCAGGACTCTGAGGCAGAGGGATCACCTAAATTCAAAGCCAGACTGGGCTGTGAACTGAGTTTAAGGCTAGACTGGGCAGCTTAGCTAAACTCAGTCTCACCAGCAGAGCTGAGGTCTGGGAATGTGGCTCAGTGGAAGAGAGCCTTTGTAACACACATGGCTCCTAGATTAAATCCCCAGCACTGAAAACAAAAGGAGACAAAACCAAAGTTGGCCAAAAATGTGATCAGAGCAAGGCTCTGGCACTCAGTTCTAGAAATATAGCATCAACTCAGTGTATCGCATCAACTCAGCGTATCACATCAACGCTGCCTCCTCAGAGGTGGGGCCTGAACGGTGGGTCAGGGCACTGAGGATAAGACTCCTCATATACCTTATGGTAGCTGTGGGTGACTTTCTGCCACAGGGGACAGTATCTGCTATGATCTAGCTCCAGATGAGAGGGATGAACATTTAATTGAGCCAGTTCCTGCAGCCACAAAGTTAAGACAAGCGAGACGTTCATTTCCAGGCCTATGGTACTTATTCTCTGTACTGTTAACAATCGCTTGGCCTGCAGGGGTGAAGCTTGCTAGGGCACAAGAAGGAAGCTTGAAAATGCATCTCCCTTTCCCTGGGTGTGAACCAGAGACGCTCTGGGCAGAGCAGAGTCTGTGCGTGCAGGTTTGTTCCTGGAGTGTATAGCTGAAGGACTAAGAACCTCAGGGAGAGCTACACACTTAATGCAGAAGGTAAAAGTTACAAAGGTATAGAAAACCAACAGAACTTGGGTCTGTAAAAATCAGCTTAGAGACGTGGTTCTCAACCTCCCCATTGCTGAGACCCTTTAATCAAGTTTTTTGTGCTGTGGTGACACCAACACCCCCCCACCCCCACCCTGTCCATAAAATTACTTTGTTGCTAGTTCATTGCTGCAATTTTGCTACTGTTATGGGTCGTAATATCTGATATGTGACCCCTGTAAAAGGGTCATTTGACCCCAAGAAGGGTCATGCCTTGTGAGTCACGACTTAGAGTGTACAGCACAGACCCTGAACTCACCATACATATCAACATCAACCTGAAGAACTCAAGCAAAGGCCATCACGAAGAATTCCCTTACCCTCTGCAGGTCTTTGAGGCAACCCAAGTGGTCCAGATGTTCTCCTCTGCCTGTTGCTTTAGGAATCCAGTCTCTCCATTCAGTGTCCTGGGAGTCTGTTTCTAGTTGCCGGTCTCCTGGCAGTAACCTACAGACTGGTGTCAGTTCTCATGGCTGTGGACCCTGAAGCCACCCTCCCCATCTCCTTCAGTCCACTTCTGCCTATTTAGGAAGACAGTCACCCGAGCTGCAGAGAGGTTTTCTGGAGATTCTAAGAAGCAGACGGGCTGGAGACCGAGGAAAACTGTCTCCCAGCCTTAGCTCAAGGCTCGGAGGCAGGAGGGACATCCTGTTGCTGCTTAATATTTACTGAAGCTTTAATATACATGAGAGCAAAATGATGGCATGATCCTTAGCCTCTGGGGATTGGGCTGTCTTCATTAAAAGCTACAGCTCTGACTTCCCACAGAAGCAGAGCAACCGTTAAGGAACATCACACTGGCAGTGATTGGCTGGTGGGATTGCACTCAGCAAGTGAATTCCTCCAGCAAGATGGAGAGGCACTCCCTGCTTCTGCCCTTAGGTCTCCGAAGCACAAGCTCGGCTTCAGTTATGAGGTTATTACACTTTAACTATCGCCACTTGCTTGCTTATTGAGTCTATAAACTCTCTCTCTCTCTCTCTCTCTCTCTCTCTCTCTCTCTCTCTTTCTCTCTCTCTCTGTGTGTGTGTGCACGCATATGCACAGCCTACTATGTGTTGGGCACAAATCAAGTGTTAATAGCTGTTAGTAGGACGAAGAAATGGAGCCTCAGCCCGTGAGGCTGCAGGGAGTATGTGCATGTGTAGGGGCATACGTGTAGGATTAAAAAAAAAAAGGTGTTGCTTGAGCTAAATTTTGAAGATGAGTAGGAGTTAACCCAGTGGATGAGGGAAAAAAAAAGCATTCCAGGAAGAGGTAAAAACACATGCCAAGCATGGAGCTATATGGAGACTCCGCCATGACTTAGAGCTATGAACCAGTCCCTGGTGCTGGATAGAAATAGGCAAGGGAATCTGCACTCACACAGGAATTAGCATCAGCTCAAAGGACTGGTTTGATGTAGTATGCCTAGAATATTTGTTTAAAAGAGAATATTCATTTGAATTCAGGGAAGTTGGGGGGGTGGCGGGGAGGAGAGTTTGGTCAGGATGCTCAGAGACAATCCTGGGAAACCCCAGGGCTGACCAGTGAGTGTGCTCTGGCCTTTCACAGATGTCCAGCATGGAGCTCTCCCACAACCTAAGGCCTGGCAGGGAGTGACCGTAGGAATCACTGGGCTTTGTCTGCGGGAGACATAAGCTTACAGAACAAACACAAACAAGAAGAGGGCAAGGCAGCCGAATCACTTAGTGTTTCAGTGAGAAGATCAGAGCAACAGGAAACAGTCTCCAGCACACAGGGATCATAACATGTCAAGGGCTCTGTAACTTGTAATGTGCTATCCACATAGATGACTCGCATAGGGGGGCAAGAGTGCGTGTGGCCAGTTTGCTCAATACGCATGGGTAAGAGAAACTTTGGCAGGGGTTGGAAGATGAAGAAGCTCATCTTAGCAGTTGTTGGTGGGTGATACCTGGGAAATGCCACACTCACACTGACTGCCAAGGATAGCCTGTCACACTGTATCCCCCATGTACTTCTCCTGCACTTTGTATTTATAGTAATTGAATGCCAAAATGCAGACTGATTTTATGCAAACTCCTTGAGGGTATGAAGTCTCCCGTTTATACAGCACAGCGTTGGCAGGTCAGCAGCACTTAGGGTGTGTGGGGACTTCTGAGAGGATTGCCAGGAGGTGGGAGAATGGAGAGATGCTATAATGGAAGCCCATGCTTCTCAGTCTAAAGCTGGTAGAACAATTCCAATCAGAATGTAGTTATTAAGGAAGAAAGGCGGAGTAGATAATGATGTTCCCGTCAGATGTGAATAAGTGAATCTGGGGAAGGAGGAGGCATTGCTAGATAGGCATGTGGCACCGAAAGACAGCAGATACTGTAGCTGAAGAGATGGGAGACTATGATCCACTTAGGAGCCCGTGTGCTGGGAGAAACGAGGAGCTCTGGAGAATGGACCTGGGGAGGTTTTATTATCCGTGTTCCAAGAAAAGGAAGCACTTAAAAAAATACGTGGGTAGTGTTGGGAGAAGAAAATGGCCACAACGGGGTCAGAAAATCTATGGAAGATCCAAAGCTGAAAATCCATACCTATTTGTGTGTACTCAAGTGGGGGAGGGGCATCCTCCCCCTATTTCCCATTGGAATGAAACGTTTTTGAGAAGATTAAGGCCACCCGGTAATACCCATCATACACAGGCTATGCTTGGGCACTATTCTGACAAGTTTTGAAATTTAATGTTTACTTAATACTAGACATTAGGAGACGACGGAACGGAGGATCCAAGGTTTGGGAAGCACTTAGGTCAATGAAGTGATTTTCCCAAGTTATCAGGGAGTGTGATACTCAGAATCCTTAATGAAAACATCATCATCATCATCATCATCATCATCATCATCATCATCCAACAAGAAATATCTGAGAGCCTTTTGGCCTAGCACTTAGGAGACAGATATAGGCAGATCTCTTGAGTTCAGTCCAGCCTGGTCTACAGAGCAAGTTCCAAGACAGCCAGGGCTACACAGAGAAACTATGTCTTGAAAAAAAACAAAACAAACAAAAACTAAATGTCTGAATTAGGACAAATGCCACCATATTTTCAGGCTTGGTCTCAGTTTTATCTTAAAACAATATATATATATATTATATAATTTATATATATTGTAGTGATATATATATATATGCCTGCTGAACTAATGGGAGGGGGTTTAAGTTGAAAGGGGATCATAAACAACTTTATATCAGATGCTAACCAATATGAACCTCTGTCAGATTTGCTTGTTAAGCTATGCATGAGGTACTACAACTATCCTATCTGTAGAGGAGCTAAGTACTTAAGGAAGATAAAGCCCAACTAACAATTGGTCAGTTAAGTTATCCAGTTTCCTTAGTAGCTTCCTCTTCTCACGATGTAATCCCAGACACCCAAAGAAACATTTCTTTTCTTTTTATCTTTTATTTTTTGAGACAATGCCTAGAACTTTCTATGCCACCAGACTGGCCTTGAACTTGAGATTCTCCTGCCTCTACCTCCCAAGTACCAGGATAACAGGCATAGATTACCATAGCCAGTGTGGAAATACAGTGTTTTCTTTGTTTTGTTTTTCTGAGAAGGTCTCCCTAGTAACCCAGGCTGGCCTTCAACTCATGGCAAGCCCCCTGCCTCAGTCTCTGAAGTAGGTATATATGTTTTCAAAGAACACCAGGAGCAAGCCTGAGCATGTATGTGATGGACCTATGCTCTGATTGGCCCTTTCACGTTGGAGCCTGGCTCGAGGAGGATGGTGTTATTAAAGGGGATACTGGGTTTGGCTGTGCAGAAGAGGACGAGATGAACAGGAACACTCCAGGCTCTGTGGTAGATGACACGGCTTGGCCCTTTCACACTCCCTTTTTGGATAAGAAGCAAGAATCTATCTTTGGGCCCAAAGTTATACCCTCAGGATTCAGCTGGAATGAAAGTGTTGAGGGGTGAGACAGGGGCATTACTGTATCAGGTTTAGGCTTCCTCTCCCGGACAACAGATGACCAGTGAGCCATTCTTGGCTCCTGTGAGTCGTTCTTGGCCCCCGCCCTTCCACCCTCCTGCTTCTCATACAGAAGATTCAGCAGTGTCCTGGGTGGTATTTGTGGATCACTGTCCACGGGTGCACACGCAGGGCCACAGGGGAAGTGTGGGTGAGCTCTAGAAGTGACAATGTCTCCGCTTCTTCACCCCCAGGGTCCTGCAGCAGGGAAGGTGGCCCCTCTAGTTCTCCTGAGCAATTTCTGACAGAGACCACCACACCATTACAGTAGTGCTGCCAACAAAGGAAGCCACACAGTGAAATCCAGGGATTAAGTGGATAACTGCCCCCATGGTCGAGTGTCCCCATAAACCATCCTCCTCCCTCTAAGCAACACCACCTCTGCAAAGCTCCATGCTTGACACTTCAGCACAACTTACTAACAAACATCCACCCTTTCTTCTATCCCTATTTGATACTTTTCTCTGAGTTAAATTTGAAGAACAGACTTCGTCATTTGTGATCCCAGGCAAAGTACTAAGCCTGCGTCACAAATACCTAATGTTTAAATGGGGCAATTTTATGAAGCTGTTGTTAAGTATTATGTAAGACGTTTAAACATATCTAGCACAGTGCCTGGCACACTGGTTCTCAAGAGTGCTTCCCTCCCCCTTACTCCTTCCTCCAGAAACTTGGTCTTACTGTTTCTGGATAGTCAAGCTCACAGGCTCACATATCTAATCTTTGATTTGGAGGCCTCACTGGCCTTGATACCCCTTGGGCCCTGTGCTCTTACAAGCAGTTCCAGTCTCCCCTAAAGTCCAGCATGAAGCCAACTGGGCTATCATTCCGAAGAGGCATTCTAATGGGGGTGGTGTGAGAAATGGAATGAACAAAGGCCACAGCCCCATAGAGTCCCCACTCATTTCCACTGTGTTGAGGGGGACAAGTGAGGGCACACTGAGTCCCTCAGGAGGTCAATGCCAAAGTCCTTGGAGCTATGATGCCACAAATGGAACCCATTTCTCCAGCCAAAGCTTCTTTCTGGGCATCTCTGGGGCACAGGCTGAGATCACCTGAGGTTCACCAACACCACTGAGAAAGTCCCTGAGGTTCCCAGATGTTCTCCCATGGAGCCAAGTCTAGAGACTCCCCTGATGCCTCTCCACTTACACATTAGGCCTCCCTGGGGGCCTGGAGAGGGTGCCTCCACACTGGGGCTGTGCAAGGCAGAAAGTGCAGAGCGCCTTGGGCGGCTCCCTCCATGCCCGTCCCACCGACTCTTTCGGGGTAGAGGCGGCGGTCACTGGGGTGCATCCACTTGCACAGGGGCCCCGTGGGGGCGGCTCCCACACCAGCATCCGAGTCTGGGACCGCAGACCCGCCCCTCAGGGTGACGGCGGGGGTCCCACCGCCCCCGCCCTCGCTTACCGGGACAGTCCGCGTGCGGGACGCGGGTCCGAGGCCGGCGGACTCTACGCCGCGGGCCCGCGCTGCCCACGGCCACTCCGGAGCCGACTTGCTGGGCCGAGCACCGGGAGCGGGTGGCGAGGGCGGCGCGCCAGGCTGAGGCGGCGGCAGCGGCGCGCACCCTGAGCACGCCCACCCGCTGCGCGTGCACCCGCGCGAGACGCCCTGAGCCGGCCCGTGGGCGCGCGCCGCCCCACCCTCGGGAGCCTCAGGCTCGGCCGCGGGCGTGGGGCGCGGTGGGACCGCGGGCGCGCGGCGGCGGGCCGAGGAGCGGGCGGTCCCGGTGCCAGGGGGCGCCCGCAGAGCAGCCGGCAATGCGGCGCGGGGACTGCGCCAGCCCGGCCGCCCGCGGCAAGGTCAGCGCGCCCCCGGAGCTGGCCAGGGTCGGCGCTGCAGGGGCTGCGGGGACTCGCCCACCCGCATGCATCCAGAGCAGAGAGGGGGATCTGTGTGGATGCCACCACCATCACCTGCTGGGGTGGGAAGAACTCAGTCAGCCCGCTCGGTCGCACCACCCAGGTCTCCGGGCTCACCGAGGGGCACTTACCTTCAGGTTCCCACTGGGCTCGGGAGTGGCCAGAGGAACCTTCACAAAGACCTTGGCTGCTCCATCCCGCTTGTGGGCTTTGTCGGAGGCTATTAGTCCTCCATCTCCAGCAGCAGAGCTGGACTGTCATGTAACCCACTTTTTGCTGCGGCAGCCTCAGCCTTCAGACTGGCCAAACAGCCAGCTTGTCAGGCAGCCAGTGTTTCTGAGAACTATAACGCGCATTCCAACAAACTCCAGACTTTGAAGAGGGCAAGAAAAAGACCAAGTCATAAAATTATCTAGAACTAATTGTAGGAAAGTAACGGACGATGTGTACACGTGCCCAGATCCCTCTTATTTAAATTACATTTTAAAGGCACTTTCATTTTCTTATACATCTATTTTGTGTCTATCAAACCCATGTCACATTATTTTTTGAGCATCTAGTATCCCCCAACCCCCTTTCCAGGTATTATAGGAGATACTTTGTCCTTTAAATAGAATTTGCACAAATTTAGGACTATATATTATTATCACCAAATTAATATTTAAAATGCCAAGTATAAAGGTACTATTTTAAAGACCTTAAATGTCACTCACTGTGTAGCTGCAGCAGAGCTCAGGTTGGCCTCAGACTCCAGACAGCCCTCCTGCCTTGGTCTCCCAGAGGACTGGTGTTCTAGGCTTGAGCTACCACAGTGGGTTAAGACACTATGTTTTGGAGGATTTGTACTGAGCAACAGAGGTTAAACAGTTTGCCTAGAGTAGCAAGTTCCTACGTCATGGAGACAAGATTGAAATCCAGGTGCTCTGATATCAGAACCCAAACTGCCAGAGAACTGAAAAGTCACTATAAAACTGGTGTTAACAAGAGCCGCCATATTTTTCACCCTTGAGAAACTAATATTGAAGAGCTCTCTGTGTGGTCTGATGTACTTACCTTTAGAATCACAATGGACCGACAATTTCAGACAGGGACCTAAGAACCGTCTTTAGTGTTCTATTTCTAGGCTATTTGATCGGCCTACATGGAAGAGAAGATAATATCCCCCACAGAGGTGTCTGTTGGCTAATTCCTCTTTTCATTCAAAAAATATGTGTTGTGTGTCTGCCATTCACTGAACGAACAAGAAACAAAAAGGCAACAGTCCCACCAAGGAATTGCAATATGAACCATGAACCACGAGGGTCTCACTCTAATAACCAGTGTGACCGTAATCCCTCGCCTCAGCCCCATCTCTCAACACTGCAGTCCGCTTCAGTTTCTCCTCTCAACACCCATCCTAGTGATTCGATCCCTGACACCTTGGGTTCTGTCTGCCTGTGGTGGACCACGCCTGAAATCACAGCCCTGGAGCGCGGGCAGCAGGAAGATCAGGAGTTTAAAGTAGTTCTAAGACAGGTGGTGATTTCGAGCTGTTCTGACCTACTAGAGATGATTTCAAATCGCCCCAAAAGTGACATTTTGCACAGTATATATAATTTGCTTTGATTATTTCACCCCCATTGTTCTCTGTCCAAATAACCACTTCCTAAATAATCACTCTTCGATTTCTATGTTTTTTTCCCCAAAAGAATCTAGATTCTATGTATAGGAGAAAACATAATGCTTGTTTCTCTAAGTCTGGTTGTTTTGCTCTACACAATAATAGCTAGTTCTATACCCATCTACCCGAAGATGACACAATATAGTTTTTCATTGCTAAATAAAACCCTGTTATGTATATAAACTATATGATCTTCTCCATTCCTCTCTTACGTTGATGGCTATGATATTGTGCCTGGTAGTCTATGTCAGCTTGACACAAGCTAGAGTCATCTGAAGGGAAGGAACTTATATGAGAAAATGCCTCCATAAGATCTAGTTGTAAGGTTTCTTCTTCTTCTTCTTCTTCTTCTTCTTCTTCTTCTTCTTCTTCTTCTTCTTCTTCTTCTTCTTCTTCTTCTTCTCCTTCTCCTTCTTCTTCTCCTCCTCTTCCTCCTCTTCCTCCTCCTCTTCTTCCTCTTTTTAAAGATCTATTTATTTTATTTTATGTATATGAGTGCACTCTCACTGTCTTCAGACACACAATAAGAGGGCATCAGATCCCACTACGGATGATTGTGAACCACCATGTGGTTGCTGGGAATTGAACTCAGGATTTCCGCAAGAACAGTCAGTGCTCTTAACCACTGAGCCATCTCTCCAGCCCCGGAAGGCATTTTCTTAATTAGTGATTGATGGGGGAGGGTCCAGCCCATTGTGGGTGGTGCCATTCCTGGACTGATGGCCTTGGGTTCTATAAGAAAGCAGGCTGAGCAAACCATGTTGAGCAAGCAGCAGCCCTCCATGGCCTCTGCATCAGCTCCTGCCTCCAGGTTCCTGTCATGCCCGAGTTCCTGTCCTGATTTCCTTCAGTGATGAATAGCAATATGGAAGTGTAGGCAAAATAAGTCTTTTCCTCCCTAACTTGGTGTTGAATCACAGCATTAGAAACCCTAAGACAGGCACCAAGGCTGGTTCCATGTCCCAGTTTCTGTGAACAGTACCACTATAAATATGAATGTGCAGGAACAGGAGCTGATAAGTTGATGCAATGATCCCTTTACATCCATTCTGCCAAAATAACACAAGAGGAGGCTGCGTTGCTATTAGAACTGGCGTTTGAAAACCCTCATCTGAGGCGGCTATGGTAAAAAGAAAAGACTCAGAGCTTTCATGACAGAGCTTGTGATTTTCCATTTGGAAATGTTTATCCTAAGCATTAAAGGCAATGGAAATCCTCTATATTTCCTTTCCTTCTTTTCCTTTCCCGTAGTTTCAGCATGAGAGATGCTTCCTCTGCAGATCATCAGCTCATCCATCTGTGCCTTTGATCATGTCTCCTTTTGTTTCTTCTTTTGCTTGATCTGTCATTCGTCATTCGGAACCCAGCTTTCTCCCTTACTGGCTCTCCCCACCTTCAGCCTATAAACAGGATCAGGTTTAAGAAGCTTTTCTACTGACTCGTCTTATTTCAACGTTGCCGGTTATTGTTTGAGATTTTGTGTACGGAAATTTAATCCTCGATGCAACAGGGTTGGGAAGTGAGATGCTTCCTCTAAGAAGGAATTAGTCAGCCAGCCGCCAGCCGCCTTCTGGATGGGTTAATGCTGTTACCTAGAGTGGACTGACCATGGAAGCAAGTTCAGCCTGCTCCACCTGCTCTTGCCCTTCTGCCTCTCGTCACCTCACGAGATGATGCAGTACAGCAGATCCAAATGAAAAGAGGCAGTCCGTGGTTTTAAAGCATTTATTGTCATGGTGGAGAGTTGTGATGAGTGAAACCATACTCCACTTTCTCAGGGTGGGCCTGAGGTTAAATACCTTTTGCAGGGAGGAGTGTCAGGGAAGGAGAACTTTGTTGGCTAAGCCATTCAGGCCTTTGGGTATCTCATTAAAATGGAGATCTGTCTTGAGGCTATGTAACTGATGGCCAGAGACCTATGGAATGGAGAGCTGCAGCCTTGTGTCAGGAGACTGGTGTCTAGGAGCAGGGCAAACATCTGCCATTTCTTGCACGATTATCTTCTGCTGGGTTGCCGGGGTTTAAACCTAGCTCAACCAGAAAACAGGCTGCCTTTCATGGTCCCACACTTTGACTTTTTCCTTTCCAATTTGTATTCCCTTGATTTCCTTTAGTTGTCTTATTGCTCTAGCTAGAACATCAAGTACTATGTTGAATAGATAGGGAGAGAGTAGGCAGCCTTGTCTTGTCCCTGATTTTTAGAAGAATTGCTTTAAGTTTCTCTCCATTTAATCTGATGTTGGCTATCAAACTGATGATGCTGGCTTGGTGTATATTGCTTTTAGTATATTTAGGTATCCACCTTGTATCCCTGATCTCTCCAAGACTTTTAAAATGAAAGGATGTTGGATTTTGTCAAAGGCTTTTTTTTTTAGCATCTAATGAGAGGATATGTGATTTTTCTTTATCTTTCAGTTTATATAATGCATTGTGTTGGCTGATTTTTGTATATTGAAACATCCCTGCGACCCTCAGGTGAAGTCTACTTGATCGTGATGCTTCCGATGTGTTGTCAGATTCAGTTTGACAATTTTCAATTTGAGTATTTATTGGGTATTTTTGCATCAATGTTCATAAGGGAAATTGGTCTGAAATTTTCTTTCTTTGTTAAGTCTTCATGTGGTTTAGGTACCAAGGTGACCATGGCCTCAGAATGAGTTTGGCAATGTTCAATCCGTGTGTCTATTTTGTAGGATAATTTGACAAGGATTTGTATTAGCTCTTCTTTGAAAGTCTGGTGGAATTCTGCTCTGAAAACATCAGATCATGGGCTCTTTTTGGTTGTGAGATTTTATTGACTGCTTTTATTTCTTTAGGGGTTATAGGACAATTTTAATAGATCTTTTTGTTTTGCTTTTTTTTTATTTTATTTTATTTTTTATTTTTTTAATTTACATTCCAAATCATTTCCCCTTTCCCGTTTCCTCCCTCCCCGAAAGTCCCATAAGCCCCCTTCCCTCCCTGTTTTCCCCATTCAACCCCCTCTCGTTTCTCTGTCCTGGCGTTCCCCTACATCCAGTCTTTCCAGGACCAGGGGTCTCTCCTTCCATCTTCTTAGAAATCTATTGATATGCAAATTGTGTCTAGGGTATTCCGAGATTCTGGGTTAATATCCCCTTATCAGTGACTGCATACCATGTGTGTTCTTTTGTGATTGGGTTACCTTACTAAGGATGATATTTTCAAGTTCTGACCATTTGCCTAGGAATTTCGTGAATTCATTGTTTTTAATTGCAGAGTAGTATTCCATTGTGTAGATATACCACATCTTCTGAATCCATTCCTCCGTTGAGGGACATCTGGGTTCTTTCCAGCTTCTGGCTATTATAAATAAGGCTGCTATGAACATAGTGGAGCATGTGTCCTTATTGCATGCAGGTAAAGCCTCTGGGTATATGCCCAGGAGTGGTATAGCCGGATCCTCCGGGAGTGTCATGCCCAGTTTTTTGAGGAACCGCCAGACTGCTTTCCAGAGTGGTTGTACCAGCTTGCAATTCCACCAGCAGTGGAGGAGTGTTCCTCTTTCTCCACATCCTCGCCAACAACTGCTGTCTCCTGTGTTTTTGATCTTAGCCATCCTGACTGGTGTGAGATGGAATCTCAGGGTTGTTTTGATTTGCATTTCCCTAATGACTAAGGATGATGAACATCTCTTTAGGTGCTTCTCAGCCATTAGATATTCTTCAGGTGAGAACTCTTTGTTTAGCTCTGTACCCCATTTTTTAATAGGGTTACTTGCCTCTCTGGAGTTTAACTTCTTGAGTTCTTTGTATATATTGGATATTAGCCTTCTGTCGGATGTAAGGTTAGTAAAGATCATTTCCCAGTTAGTTGGTTGCCGCTTTGTCTTTTTGACAGCGTCTTTTGCCTTGCAAAAACTTTGTAATTTAATGAGGTTCCATTTGTCTATTCTTGATCTTAGAGCATAAGCTATTGGAGTTCTGTTCAGGAAATTCTCCCCTGTGCCCATATGTTCAAGGTTCTTCCCTAGTTTCCCTTCTATTAGTTTCAGGGTGTCTGGTTTTATTCCACTTGGAATTGAGCTTAGTGCAAGGACATAAGAATGGGTCAATTTGCATTCTTCTGCATGTTGACCTCCAGCTGAGCCAGCACCATTTGTTGAAAAGGCTATCTTTTTTCCACTGGATGGTTTTAGCTCCTTTGTCAAAGATCAAGTGACCATAGGAGTGTGGATTCATTTCTGGGTCTTCAATTCTGTTCCATTGATCTACATGCCTGTCACTGTACCAATACCATGCGGTTTTTAACACTATTGCTCTGTAGTACAGCTTGAGGTCCGGGATACTGATTCCCCCAGAAGTTCTTTTACTCTTGAAAATAGTTTTAGCTATTCTGGGTTTTCTGTTATTCCAGATGAATTTTTGAATTGCTCTTTCTAACTCTATGAAGAATTGAGTTGGATTTTGATGGGGATTGCATTGAATCTGTATATTACTTTTGGTAAGATGGTCATTTTTACTATATTAATCCTGCCAATCCATGTGCATGGCATATTTTTCCATTTTCTGAGGTCTTCTTCAATTTCTTTCTTCAGAGACTTGAAGTTCTTGTCATACAGATCTTTCACTTGTTTGGTTAGAGTCACGCCAAGATACTTTATATGGTTTGTGGCTATTGTGAAGGGTATCATTTCTCTTACTTCTTTCTCAGCCTGCTTATCCTTTGAGTATAGGAAGGCTACTGACTTGCTTGAGTTGATTTTATATCCGGCCACTTTGCTGAAGTCATTTATCAGCTGTAGGAGTTCTCTGGTGGAGTTCTTTGGGTCGCTTAAGTATACTATCATATCATCTGCAAATAGTGATAGTTTGACTTCTTCCTTTCCAATTTGTATCCCTTTGACCTCTTTTTGTTGTCTAATTGCTCTAGCTAGAACTTCAAGTACTATATTGAAAAGATATGGAGAGAGAGGGCAGCCTTGTCTAGTCCCTGATTTTAGTGGGATTGCTTCAAGTTTCTCTCCATTTAGATTGATGCTGGCTACCAGTTTGCTGTAAATTGCTTTTACTATGTTTAGATATGGGCCTTGAATTCCTGATCTTTCCAAGACCTTTAGCATGAAAGGATGCTGAATTTTGTCAAATGCTTTCTCAGCATCTAATGAGATGACCATGTGGTTTTTTTCTTTGAGATTGTTTATATAGTGAATTACATTGATGGATTTCCTTATATTGAACCATCCCTGCATCCCTGGGATGAAGCCTACTTGATCGTAGTGAATGATCGTTTTGATGTGTTCTTGGATTTGGTTGGCAAGAATTTTATTGAGTATTTTTGCATCGATATTCATAAGAGAGATTGGCCTGAGATTCTCTTTCTTTGTCAGATCTTTGTGTGCTTTTGGTATTAGTGTAATTGTGGCTTCATAGAACGAGTTGGGTAGTGTTCCTTCTGTTTCTATTTTGTGGAACAGTTTGAAGAGTATTGGTGTTAGGTCTTCTTTGAAGGTCTGATAGAATTCTGCACTAAAACCATCTGGACCTGTGCTTTTTTTGGTTGGAAGACTTCCAATGACAACTTCTATTTCTTCAGGGGTTATAGGACGGTTTAGATGGTCTATTTGATCCTGATTTAATTTTGGTATTTGGTATCTGTCAAGGAAATTGTCCATTTCCTCAAGATTTTCTAGTTGTGTTGAATACAGGTTTTTGTAGTAGGATCTGATGATTTTTTGAATTTCCTCAGTTTCTGTTGTTATCTCTCCCTTTTCGTTTCTGATTTTATTAATTTGGATACTATCTCTGTGCCCTCTGGTTAGTCTGGCTAAGGGCTTATCTATCTTGTTGATTTTCTCAAAGAACCAACTCCTCGTTTTGTTGATTCTTTGTATGGTTTTATTTGTTTCTACTTGATTGATTTCAGCCCTGAGTTTGATGATTTCCTGCCTTCTACTCCTCTTTGGTGTATTTGCTTCTTTTTGTTCCGGGGCTTTCAGGTGTGCCATTAAGCTGTTAGTGTATGCTGTCTCCCGTTTCTTTTTGGCGGCACTCAGGGCTATGAATTTTCCTCTTAGCACTGCTTTCATTGTGTCCCATAAATTAGGGTATGTTGTGCCTTCATTTTCATTAACTTTCAAAAAGTCTTTGATTTCTTTCTTTATTTCCACCTTGACCAAGTTATCATTGAGTAGAGCATTGTTCAGCCTCCATGTGTACGTGGGTTTTCTTTTGTTTTTGTTGCCATTGAAGACCACCCTTATTCCATAGTGATCTGATAGGAGGCATGTGATTAGTTCTATCTTCTTATATCTGTTGAGGTCTGATTTGTGACCAATTATATGGTCAATTTTGGAGAAGGTACCATGAGGTGCTGAGAAGAAGGTGTATTCTTTAGCTCTAGGATGAAATGTTCTATATATATCTGTTAGTTCCATTTGGTCCAAGGCTTCAATTAGATTCACTGTGTCCCTGTTTAGTTTCTGCTTTCCTGAATGATCCATTTCAGAGAGCGGGGTGTTGAAGTCACCCACTATTATTGTATGCGGTGCGATGTGTGCTTTGAGCTTTAGTAAAGTTTCTTTTACGAATGAGGGTGCCCTTGCATTTGGAGCATAGATATTCAGAATTGAGAGTTCTTGATGGTGGATTTTTCCCTTGATGAGTATGTAGTGTCCTTCTGTGTCTTTTTTGATGACTTTAGGTTGAAAATCAATTTTATCTGATATTAGGATGGCTACTCCACCTCGTTTCTTGGGGCCATTTGCTTGTAAAATTGTTTTCCAGCCTTTTACTCTGAGGTAGTGTTTGTCTTTGACACTGAGGTGCGTTTCCTGCATGCAGCAAAATGCTGGGTCCTGTTTACGTATCCAGTCTGCTAGTCTATGTCTTTTAATTGGGGAATTGAGACCATTGATATTAAGAGAGATTAAGGCATAGTGATTATTGCCATCTGCCATTCTTGATGCTGTCTTTATGTTTGAGTGGTTATCTACTTTTGGGTTTGATTCAAGAAGGTTATTATCTCATTTTTTCCAGGGTGTTGTTTCTCTCCCTGTATTGGAGGTTTCCACCTATTATCCATTGCAGGGCTGGATTTGTGGAAAGATATTGTGAAAATTTGGTTTTATCATGGAATATCTTGGTCTCTCCATCTATGGTGATTGAGAGTTTTGCTGGGTATAGTAGTCTAGGCTGGCATTTGTGCTCTCTTAGTGTCTGCATGAGATCTGCCCAGGATCTTCTGGCTTTCATAGTCTCTGGTGAGAAGTCTGATGTGATTCGGATAGGTCTTCCTTTGTATGTTACTTGGCCCTTTTCTCTTACTGCTTTTAGTATTCTTTCTTTGTTTAGAACATTTGGTGTTTTGATTATTATGTGACGGGAGGTATTTCTGTTCTGGTCCAGTCTGTTTGGAGTTCTGTAGGCTTCTTGTACGTTCATCGGCATCTCTCTCTTTAGGTTAGGGAAGTTTTCGTCCATAATTTTGTTGAAGATGTTTACTGGCCCTTTAAGTTGCAAATCTTCACTCTCATCTATAACTATAATCCTTAGGTTTGGTCTTCTCATTGTGTCCTGGATTTCCTGGATGTTTTGGGTTACACGTTTTTTGCATTTTGCATTTTCTTTGACTGTTGAGTCGATGCTTTCTATGGAATCTTCAGCACCTGAGATTCTTTCCTCCATCTCTTGTATTCTATTGTTGATGTTTGCATCTATGACTCCTGATTTCTTCCCAAGGTTTTCTATCTCCAAAGTTGTCTCCCTCTGTGATTTCTTAGTTGTTTCTACTTCCTTTTTTAGTTCCTGGATGGATTTGCTGAGATCCTTCACTTATTTGTTTGTATTTTCCTGTATTTCTTTAAGGTATTTTTGCATTACCTCTTTCAGGATTTCTGCCTGTTGACCCACGTTCTCCTGCATTTCTCTGAACGATTTTTGTGTTTTCCTCCTCATGGGAATCCATCTGTTGATCCATCGTCTCCTGCATTTCTTTAAGCAGTTCTCGTGTTTCCTTTGTAAGGGCATCTAACCGTTGATTCATTTCTTTACGCAATTTTTGTGTTGTCTCCTTATGGGCATCCGTCTGTTGACCCATATTCTTCTGCATTTCTTTATGCAATTTTTGTGATTCCTTTGTGAGTGCATCTACCCGTTGATTCATCTCGTTAAGTGATTTTTGTGTTATCTCCTTGTGCGCCTCCATCTTTTGATCCATGTTCTCCTGCATTTCTCTAAGCGATTTTTGTGTTTCCTTTGTAAGGGCTTCTAACTGTTGATTCATGGTCTCCTGTAATTCTTTATTAGATTTATTTGTGTCCTTCTTGTGATCCTCTAATAGCATCATGAGAAGTGATTTTAAATCCAGATCTTGTCTTTCGGGTGTGGTGGGGTATCCAGGACTTGCTGCTGTTGGAGAGTTGGGTTCGGATGGTGCCATATTACTTTGATTTCTGTTAGTAACATTCCTACGTTTGCCTTTTGCCATCTGGATACCTCTGATGTTAGTTGGTCCTGCTGTCACTGGCTGTTGGTTGGACCTCCTGTGAGCCTGCAAAGCTATTTCTGCCCCCCCTGGTTTACCAGGATTCCCCTGGCACAGATTTCTGGGGCCTGCCCTGCTCCTGAGTGACTTTGGAGCCCTGATGTGCCTTGCCCCAAGTGATGTTATATTGGGGAGTCCTTGCACATCCAAAGGCTCAGCGTAGTGGATTCCTGGAGCAGAGGTCGCCAAAGGGAGGCTGGTAGGCTCCTGCCCTGTGCAGGGGTGTGTGATCTCTCCTAGAGTGGGGGGGGGAGGGGGCGTCCCTCTGCCAGGCAGAAGTCCCACAGCAGAGCTAGCACGCTGGTTACTGCAGATCTGCCCAGCTCTTGGGAGCCACGTACACACAATCCGCCTGAGACCCCAGCGATATTATGCCTGTCTGTCTCTGAGCCTGGCTGTCCCAACTTTCCGGCCACTGGACAAAGATGGCGGAGTGCACTCTGCACTCTCTCCGTGGCGCTGCTCACCCTGCAGAGGTGATGGCCTGCAGATCTGGCACCCAGACGACCACAGCGCAGTCCCGTTCTTGGGCGCAGGCGGAAGCCCTAACAGGCCGTGTCCCAAGTGATGTTATATTGGAGAGAGCCTGGGTACCTGTCTCTTCAGTGCAGTCTGCGGGAACAGAGGTCGCGGAAGGGAAGCTGGTAGGCTCCCGCCCAGTGCGGGGTCCCTCTGCCAGGCAGAAGTCCCACAGCAGAGCTGGCGTGCTGGTTACTGCAGATCAGCCCAGCACTTGGGAACCGCATACACACAATCCGCCCGAGACCCAAGCAATATTATGCCTGTCTGTCTCAGAGCCTGGCTGTCCCAACTTCCCGGCCACTGGAGCAATGAGTTTACCTGATCTTGATTTAACTTTGATAAGTGGTATCTTTCTAGAAAATCATCCATTTCATTTACATTTTCTTATTTTGTGAAGTACAGGCTTTTGAAGTAAGGCATAATGATTATTTTATTATAATGATTATTTGAATTTCCTCAGTGTCTGTCCTTATGTCTGCCTTTTCATTTCTGATTTTGTTTATTTGGATACTGTCACTCTGCTTTTTAGGTAGCCTGGCTAAGTGTTTGTCTATCTTGCTGAACTTCTCAAAGAACCAACTCTTGGTTTCTTTGTTACTTAGTGCTGTTTTTTTTTGTTGTTTCTAATTTATTGATTTTTATTGATTTCAGTCCTGAGTTTAATTATTTCCCAATATCTACTTCTCTTGGATATGTCTTCTTCTTCTTCTTCTTCTTCTTCTTCTTCTTCTTCTTCTTCTTCTTCTTCTTCTTCTTCTTCTTCTTCCAGAGTTTTTAGGTGTATTTTTAAACTGCAAGTATGAGACCTCTCCAATTTCTTTATGAAGACACTTAGTGCTATGAACTTTCCTCTTAGCACTACTTTCATTGTGTTCTATAAGTTTGGGTATGATGTACCTTCATTTTCATTGAATTCTAGAAAGTCTCTGGTTTATTTCTTTATTTCTTCTTTTCCCAGTGATCATTGAGTAGAGAGTTGTTCAGTTTCCATGAGTATGTAGGGCTTTCTGTTGTTTCTATTATTGTTGAAGTCCAGCTTTAATTCATGATGGTCTGATATGAGGGTATTTCAATTTTCTTGTAACTGTTGAGGCTTTTTTTGTGACTGATTATATCATCAAAAGGTCTGCAAGGTGCTGAGAAGAAGGTTTAGGTGAAAGGTTCTGTAGATATCTGTTAGGTGCGTTTGATTCATAACCTCTGTTAATTCTCTTCTTTCTCTGTTTCTGTCTCAATGAGAATGGGGTGTTGAAGTCTCCCACTATTAATGTGTGATTTAAGTTTTAGTAATGCTTCTTTTATGAATGTTGGTGCCCTTGCATTTAGGGCATAGATGTTCAGAATTGAGATGCCATCTTGATGAATTTTTTCCTATCTTTTTTAATTACTTTTGGTTGGAAGTCTATTGTATTAGATATAAAGAATGGCTACTCCAGCTTGCTTCTTGGGTTTGTTTGCTTGGAAAACTTTTTCCAGTCCTTTACTCTGAGGTAAATTCTGTCTGTTTTGCTGAGATGTGTTTCATGTATGCAACAGAATGATAGATCCTGTTTTCACATGCATTCTGTTAGCCTGTGTCTTTTTATTGGGGGAATTGAGTTCGTTGATGTTGAGAGATATTAATGACCAATGATTGCCAATTCCTGTTATTTTGTTAGTGTTAGTGTGTTTTGTGTGTGTGTGTGTGTGTGTGTGTGTGTGTGTGTGTGTGTGAGAGAGAGAGAGAGAGAGAGAGAGAGAGAGAGAGAGAGAGATTCCCTTATTTTGTTTATGCTGGTGTGGAATTGTTTATTTCCTGTATTTTCTTGGATGTAGTTAGCTTCCTTGGGTTGGAATATTCCTTTTAATATTTTCTGTAGGGCTGTATTTGTGGATAGATGTTGTTTAAATTTGGTTTTGTCTTGAAATATCTTGTTTTCTCCATCTATGGTGATTGAGAGTTTTGCTTGGTATCGTAGCATCTCTGGTTTCTTAGAAGCTGCAAGACATCTGTAGCTTTAGAGCCTCTATCGAGAGGTCGAGTGTGAGCATCCTCCCCTGAGACTGAACACAGGCCTTGGCACGCTGAGCACATGCTTCACTATTAGGTCATGTCTGCGGTCCACAAGATCGCCTTCACACTGTCTTGCGTTCTCTGACTTTGTAAACCCCATGCTGGTTGTAAGAGACCTTAGTCTAGATTCTTTCTCAAAGAAAGAGAGCTAGCCAGCAGGAAGAAAGCTTCCAGATCAGTTTTAGCTTGGTTTCTCTAGAGCCTAATCTCCAGCTGGGTGCTATGACATATGTTATGTATGTCTTCACACACACACACTAAATAAATAAATGAATGAATAAATACCTATAAACAAGCAACCATACAGAAGACACATGCTCACACACACACACACATTCACACACACACACACACACACACACACACACACACACACTGAATAAATAAATACCCACAAACAAACATCCGTACAATTAAGTATCTATACCAGAAAAAAATGATTCTAAATCAGTAATCTAAGATTTAAAGTTAAGAAATTAGGGCAACATTAGCAGGTAACCCAAAGCAAGCAGAAGAAAATAACAAAGAATTGAATAGAAATCACTGATAAGTGCAAAACATGCATATGATATATAACATATACCATATGCTATATATAAGTACACATGTATATGTATATGTATATATACGATACTGACTGTAAAATTTAAAGTGACATTTCACAATTTATGCCTGGAATACCATTTCTACTCATGTAGAAGTTCCTTAAATGTACAGACTTTGAGTTTGGTTCATTTGTTGTGAGATATTTTTAGTTATTTGCAAGTTTTTATTAATAAAGTTTATAAAGTTAAAAGAGAAATTATTAAAATACAATATAGAAAACAATTAATCAACTCAACAAAACCCAGAATTATGTTTTTAAAGATAAAAAAATTGACAAACTTTTTGCTAGATTCACCAAGAAACAAAGCAAAAGACAAAACTTCCTGAGCTAAGGGCTGGGACGATGGCTCAGAGGATCAGCTGTTGCCAAGCAAGCATAGAACCAGAGTGTAGCTCCCCAGAACCCACATAAGATTTGGGTGGGTGTGGAGACTTACCTCTAATTCCGGGTCTCAGAATACAAAGGCAGGGCATCCTGGCATATATGGACAAGCTTTGGTTTCATTAGAGAGACTCTGCCTCGAAGAATAAAGGGGAGAGTAATCTCCAAGAAAGGCCCCTGATGTCAATCATAGACTTTTACACATGTGCACATGTGCACACACCACAAACACATACATCTATATATGTGGCACATGTGCACACACCACAAACACATACATCTACACATGTGCACATGTGCACACACCACACCACAAACACATACATCTATATATGTGGCACATGTGCACACACCACAAACACATACATCTACACATGTGCACATGTGCACACACCACAAATGCATCTACACATGTGCACATGTCCACACACCACAAACACATACATCTATACATGTGCACATGTGCACACACCACAAACACATACAAAAAAGTTACTGAATAGAAATAAGAGGGAGATCTAACCATCAACTCTAGAGAAATAAAAACAGATTATAAACAGTTCCAGGTACTTTTGAGGCTAGTCCAAAGGATGATTTAAACCCAGGAGACCTAAATTGTCCTGAGCATCATCACAAGACCCTGTCTAGGATAGCTCAGTTTTCAACAACAGAGTCTCTCTAAAACATGACTCCTAGCTACCTGTGTTCATCAGTCCTGCACTGGGAATAAATGGAATTTCCCTCTGCTGCTGGGGATCCCTCACTGGAGAGATCATCGTTTCCCTTAAGCCCACAGTGGACCGGAGGCCTATGAGCTCTGAGGGCATGTCTTGAGGGCAGGACTGTCCAGTTTTCTTCTTGGAGCAGCTTCTGTTGCCCGTCCCTGACCAGGGATCTGTGGATTGGACTGTTTTCTATGTCCCTTCCCAGTGTCTGGAACCTTCTGTTCTCCTCTTCTCCAGGGTCTTTGGCTTCTTTAGTGGAGTTCCAAAACTTCCTCTCCATTCATACTCTCTCTTATCATTTGTGCTCTCTGCTTTTAAGACAAGGAGTTGCTGTGCTGCCCAGGATGCTTTAGAACTCCTGGGCTCAAGCTGTCCTTTGAACTCTGAAGAATCTGGAGTGATTTAAAATCCTTTTAATCTCACTGGACTTGGCAGCTAAATCTCCCTTTTATTTCTACACAGTGATCTTTTAAAAAGTGTGTCTCTGTGTGTTGTGTGCATGTGCAACCTTGTACATGGGCTGGCGTATATGGATGTGTGGGCGGACATATGTGCGTGGACATAGCATGCCACAGCTGGAGGTTGATCTCCTCACTTTATTCTTTTAAGGCAGAATCTCTCGGCTGAACCTAGATCTTGCTGCTGGCCCGTCTAGCCAGGCAGCTTGTCCTGGGGGACCCTGTCTCTATGTTCTAAGAGCTGGAACTACAGATGGGCCTCCACATCCACACAGCTTTTGTGTGGGTTCTGGGGACCCAAACTCCATTCCTTATGCTTTTGTGACAGCAGTGATCCTCTGAGCCATCATCCCAGCCCTTGGCTCAGGAATTTTTGTCCTTTTGCTTTGTTTCTTGGTGAGTCTAGCCAAAGGTTTATCTATTTTGTTGCCTTTTGAAATTAACTGTGGCGTTTACGGCTTCGACTCATTATTTTCTGTATTGTACCCCAATGATCATACTCAGGTCTCCATTTCCTGACTTCTACTTGCTTCTGCTCCTGCTTTGCTTGCTCATGTTTTCCTATTTTCTTTAAGTGGGAAGCTTTGGTTATTGATGGGGTCAATCTTTCCCAACATAAGCCATTTTGCCTATATGTGATTTGGGGGAGTTTTTTTTTAATTTGGGTGTGTTTATTTAAGATATTTATTTTTTATTTTATATGTACGGGTGTTTTACCTACATGTATATGTGTACACTATGTTATTGCCTGTTGCCTGCAGAGGTTATAAGAGGACACCAGATCCCTTGGAACTAGAGTTACAAGTGACTGTAAATTGTCGTGTGGTGCTGGGAACTGAACCCTGGTCTTCTGCAAGAGCAGCAGATGCTCTTAAGTGCTGAGCCATCTTTCCAGCCTCTCTCTCTCTCTCTCTCTCTCTCTCTCTCTCTCTCCCCTCCCTCTCTCTCTCCTCCCCTCTCTCCCTCCCTCCACCCCCCGTGTATAAGTGTGTAAGTATGTATACAGAATGGTTCAAGTATGGAGGTCAGAGGACAACTTTCTCTTCCTATACCATGGATTCCTGGGATCAAACTCAGCTCATCAAACTTGAGCAGCAAGTGTTTCTTCTCACTGAGTCATTCTGTCAGCATGTTTGAGTTTTCTTAAGCAAGATATTACTATGTAGCTTAGAATGGTATTGAATTTGCTCATTTTCTAGTTAATGAAATTTAGCTGATTCCAGAATATGTTGCCTTCCTTTAATATATTAAGAGGCAAGGAAAAGATATTAAAAAGGCAGTTTTCTCCAGGTCTGTCCTCTGCATTTACAGAAGAGCTACTGCTGCTGTGGTTTTCTTTGGAATCATTTCTCTGACAAGCATGTGACTTGTTAGTGGGATTGGCTTACGCTCAGAGACTCACAGCTAGAGAGGTGAAGGAAAGATCATAATACAGGTGCTCATGGGAGACCTAGACCTTCCCTATGCCTTTGAGAAGTAGATCGTACACTACCCTTCTTTGAAGTCTCACAACACTTCACTCATAATAGACACATCAAGGGCACAGACATCTCTTTTTATCCTGAAGTGATTTTGATCCTTTGATTTTGGGCAGCTTAGGAAATACTTAAATGAATATAATATGTACTTCTAGAGAATCCAGACAAAATGATCTTGGACCAAGAAAACTACAGATTTAGTTAGCACAAGAGGCTTATGTAGATTTACGGAAGAAGCCAGGGGGAGTTTTTATAGCTCTAGATTCTATGTAGGTACTTTGTACATCCAACAGTCCAAATTATATTTAGCTTTGAAATCCTTTGGTGAGGAGGGAACACCCTTGTACATGCTCTTAATCAGCTTTGATGGCGCCTGTGCCTTATGGGAATAGACTGAGAACAACAGAAGCATCCTGGAAGCTGCTAGAATGGTTCTCTGAAGATTTTTATTTTAGTCAGACAGACAGACAGATAGGGAACATGTCTGCAGAGGCAGGAAGAAGGTTTTGGATCCCCTGGAGCTGATGTGGGTGCTGAGAATGAAACTTAGGTCCTCTGCAAGAGCAGCAAGTGTTGTTAGCTGCCAAGTCACCTTGCCAGCCCCAGATTCCAACTTCTAATAAAAGCTGCAAGAATTAGGAGGAAGTGTTAGGCTGAGTGATCCTCTAGGTCACAAGCAAGCTGTAGGGCATTGTTACCCCAGAAAACAAACTCTGGTGAACTCCTGGGCAAACATTCGGTCCTGTAGCATCTTTGTGGTCAAGTACAAAGAGAGATCACAGACCTGGAAAGACAGACGCTGAGCTGGCATGGGGTACAACTTAAGTGGGAGTCCATAGTTTAGGGGAACCAAGTGGGTGATTTACCACGAAGCGACTTGACCAGCCTCTTTCCAAGGCCCCAGGTCAGGCTTAGAAGTATTGCAATAGTTTTCCTCAAAGAAGCCCCACCTCTCACATGCACAATCAAACTGCATGAACTTCAGTTCTCCTAAAGCCTAGATCAACATGATTAACGTTTACAAGTAACATGACAAGATGTTGTGATATAGCATCAGGAGGGGATTCCTGCAGTTCTATGGAAGCACTGAGCAAAGGGCTCCTGCTCAGGGTGGCCTGTGAGAATGATGGACACATGCCAGAGGCAAAGGGGAGGGGGCTGTTTACTTCATCCATCACGTTCTATTCCTATTCCTGCTGTCCCAGGGGTTCCCCTGGCATACAGCAAGCAGCCGTTAGACATTTTGTTGAACAAATAAAGGTGTATTATGCAAGGATTAGTGACAAGCTGGAGTCACTAGTGGTAGAAGGTGTGGCTGGAGAAGAGGTTGAGAGGGACCAAAGACCCCTGTGTGTGTCATACTGTGCTCAGGATTCGAACTGCCCTGTAGGCTCTAGATACTCCACTGAAATCTTTCAGTTAGGACATTGTAACCTAATTGGCTTTAGAAAGATTATCCTAGAAACTGAATGATGCTTGGGTCAGGAAAGTAATGCAGCAGTCAAGAAATGCCTGAGAGTTATTTGGAGCAGAGCAGGAAAGGCACAGCAGACAGACATGGCCGCCTCTGAGAGGCACAGCAGACAGACATGGCCGCCTCTGAGAGGCACAGCAGACAGACATGGCTGCCTCTGAGCCCAGCCGCAGACTTAGGAGTTCATTTGTTCATTCCTTGAGTACCTGTTTTGTTTTAGACTTTGTGTTAGCTACTGAGGCTAGCCCAGTAAGAACACTTACTGCTCTGGCAGAGGACCTAGGTTCAGTTCTCAGCACCATACATATCAGGTAGCTCACAGCCATCTGTAACTCTAGCTGCAGGAAATCTGATGCCTTCTGGCTTCCACAGGCACCCCGAATAGGTACACATGCATACACGTAAGTAAAAATGATAAATAGTAAAATCAATAAATACGGCCCCTGCTTGAAGCCTATCAAAAGTATAGACAAGTGAGCTGGTAACAGCATCCCTGGCTTGGGATGAGCGCCAGGAGAGAGAAAGTTTAGGGTTTTCTAGGGATGCATAGGAGAGGATGTTTATGTGAAGTGAGGTGAATCAAACCTAGACAAATGAAGTTCTGGTGTGGCAGGGGAGGGACTGGAGGAGATCTGGGTGTTCAAGGCCAAGGACTGTGGACTGTGGACTGAATAGTGATTCCTGGAGCCAGGGCCTGAGAGAATGTCTGGGGACTCATGGGAGATAGCGTTCAGTCTGAGAAGCCAACTGGACACCAGGACGGAGGTGAAAGGTTTAGGGACAGGGAGTTCACAAGATAGGTCAGGGCTGAGGATTCAAATTTGGGAGCATCAGTGTAGTTCTTGAGGCTGTGGTTATACGTGTGGTCACTAGGGCAGTGTAGCTAGAGAGAGACACAGAATGGGATCAAGGACACGTTCTTCTAAGGAGCTAGGGGGAGCTGCAAAGTCTTGGCAAGAGTCTCAGGAGTAACTGCATGGGAAGAGGGAAGAACTGGGAGGCTAGGAAGCCAAAAAACAACCAGAAGCAGGAAGCAGGAAGCAGGAATCAGGAAGCAGGAGACACAGGGAGGCAGACACAGCCAGGGGCAGCCAAGCTGACCTCTTGCTGATTCTCAGCAACAATGTTATTTTGGGGGGGGGTACATTGGTAGGGGGTGTGCAGGAGTCAGAAGCCAGTGCCTTATGCATGGGAAGCAAGGGCTCTATCACCGAACTTCACAGTGAGCCACCCCCACCCTGCTTCTATGGTTTTCTGAGATGATCTTGGTAAGTAGCCTAGACTTCTGCCTTCCGAGTGCTGTGGTTACAGACATATGCCACTAGGCTCAGTCAATTTAAAAAGCTTTATTGACAGATTTTAATGGCGTATATTAAGCATAGTCATTGCATTAGACAATGTGGATGTTGCTGGGACTGTCTTGAAAGCAATTTCAATGAACAGTTTGGTGGCAGGAACCAGACTGGACAGGTTATGGGAGATAATGGGGAATTCTAAGACGTATCTTGCCAATATCTCCATCGTGATAAATGTCCACATTAGAGGGGATTGGCGAATCTATCACCATCATACTTAACCAAGGTTTCATGGGCCTAATGGACTTTTTTTTTTTGTGGGAAATGTCTTTCACTGAGATCTAAATGATAGTGAGGACTTACACCAAGTATGTTGGAGTGAGATCTGTACTCAGACTGCAGAACTGCACTTAGTAGATCTGTGTCTTTGGGAATGAGTCCTTGATGGTCCTCGTTCTGTCTCCCTAAGTGTGAAATGGTTAAAGCAATGCATATGAGTTCTTTGTATCATGAGTGGCATGGAGCATGTGATAACACATGCCAGTTATTATATTGTACAAGATGACAAAGTCCTTCAGCGCTGGAACCCAAACTTTATAAAGAGCCCCGTGTCCTCTACATAGTGCTCCCTTTAAGTTTATAGCTGCATGAATACTAAGATAGTGGATAGTTTTCTGCATTATTCAAGCCCACCCCAAGATCTACCCCATCTGTGAACTGCTGGAGAGTGCGAAGGGGCTCAAAACCAAAGCTGCAGGATCTCCATGACCCAGGACAGCAACAGGATATCCCAAGGGTAGCCGAAGCCAGAGGCCTCAAACCAGACCAGTGACTCATTGCAATGAACATTTGCAAGTAAGACGTTTTGACACACTGCAGCTTCCACAGTGAGATATTTATTTATTTATTTATTTGACTTGATTTTTGTTTGTTTGTTTGTTTCTTTTTGGAGGGAGGTTGCAGGGTGGAAGTGAAGAGGTCAGTTCAGAAACTTTGGAAAATTCCACCATACCCCTCCTCTCCTGAAAGCGAAAGGTCATAAAGAACATAGGCACAACCCACCCCCTACGGAAGGGAAGGGCTGATTATATTCCTCAGATCACAGGGAGGTTCATGTAAGTAGGGTAGGCCCGGAGTTATTCCGAGACTGTTAGCCTTCTACCTTATTCCTTAATGACCAGTTTAAAAGTCACACTGTTCTGCCAATCACATTGTCCCTAATGGCGGCTGCCCTGAGGACTGTATAAAGGCCTGTTGGATGGGCTGCGTGCGGTAGTTCTCTCTCCATGTGCAAGGTGGCCCCAACATGTTGGAACAATAAATTCCTCTTGTTTTTTGCATTGATTCCTGACTTGGCCATTGTTCACTCAGGAGGTCCTCAGTAAGCTAAGGCTCACCAGAGTCTTACAGAAGATATGGAAGGACAGGGAGGTGAATGGGATTGGGGTGTGTGATGTGAGATTCACAAAGAATCAATTAAAGAGTAAAAAAAGAAAAAAAGGTCACTTGTTGGTTTGTAAATGTATGCTTCCCGTTAACTTCACCTTTATCCATCAAATCAGTTCACTCTTGAAGTGTCCGAGCTTCACATTCAAATGAAAGAAATCCAATTCAAGCGAATCTGAGTGAAGAAAAATATGTTGGAGAAAAGATTTATGTAATTAGGTCTTAATTTATGTAATTATGGAAGAGAGATGTCTCAGCAGGTAAAAGTGTGTACCGTTCCTGCAGAGGACTAGAGTTCAGGCCTCAGCACTGAAGTGGGGTGGCTCACAACTGCCTATAACTCCAGCTCCGGGGGCGGGGCGGGAGGGTCCAATGCCTTTATCCTCTATGAGTGCACACATGCACACGCGCAGACACACATACACAGAACTTTAAAAAAAAGTGTTTTTAAAGGTGAAGTTGAGTGCTGATTCTCAAAAAATATCATTCCTCTGGTCTGTTTTTTTTTCCTTTAAATTTACTTTAATTTTGTTTTTTTGTTTTGCTTTGTTTTGTTTTGTTTGAGACAGGGTTTCTCTGTGTAGCCCTGGCTGGCCTGGAACTCACAGATTCACCTGCCTTTGCTGCCCAAGTCCTGGGATTAAAGGCATGTGCCACTACTGCCTGACTCTATTTTAATTCTTAAACAATATTATTTGTGTGGATCTTGGGGGTAGGGGTTGCTGTTAGTAGAAAGTCAGAAAGCAATTAATGAACATATTAAACCCAAACCAGACACAGCTCTTGGCTTTCTGTAGTCCCAACTGGCCCATTTTCTTTCTTAGGACCTCAGGTTTGTTTTTTTAAAAATGTTGTTTACTTCCTTTTCCTTACCCACTAGACCAAATTAGTGACTAGCTTTCAATGATATTTTCCCTTCTGGGAGTTTCTTACTCTCTTTGTTTCTATTACAAATGCTATTTTAGCTCTAGGGTGGTTCCTCGGGGCCTCATACCTGCTTGAGACAGTAACTTCCAAGACAGCCTCCTTTGCCCCTGTGGCACCAATTTTTATGAATTCTATATGTAAACACAGTTGTTTTATAAGACAGGGTTTCATATTATAGCTTACATTAGCTCAGAACTTGCTTATGTAGCCCAGGCTGGCCCTGGATGCAGCGATCTTTTACTTAGCTCCTCAAGTGCTGAAGATACAGCATTGGTCTCTGTGCCTGGTGCTCTAAGGGCAACTTCTTAAACCACAGACTTTGTTACATTATTGTAAAGTGATACTGCCGGCATTTATTACACTCAGATACACTTTTAAAGGTAATTTCAGGCATTGTCAGAAATGTCCACTTAGAAGTATATTTTTTGGTATTAATATACTGGTTCTTGTTAGATTAATAGAAAAGTATTTCTATAAACCTGTAAAACAGCAAACGCATATCTTTGAATGAGTATGGAAATTAGGTTATAGAACCTTACTACATGAACAGTGTGATCCAACAGGGTGTGATAGCACGTGCCTTTAATCCCTGTAGCCAGGAGGCAGAGGCAGGAGGGTCTCTGTGAGTTCAAGGCCAGCCTGATCTATATAGTGAGTTCATGGTCAGTTCTACAAAGTGAGAAATATATTCTATGAACACATTCTGGGGTGTGATTCACCCATTGCCTGATGGACAAACATGCCCCCTCTTGGACGGCTAGTCCCCTGCACAGTGGTGGTGCCGCTTCTGAAGGTGACCAGGGAAAACTTCAGGTTAAAGGATTGCCTTTGCTGGTGCAGCGATTCATTGTGTAAAACACATGTGTGATGGGCCAGCGCCTACAAAGGCAGCAGCACTTGTTAGTTACTGCTAAGGTGACCGAGGCTGAGACTCAAAGGCCACTACCAAACTAGAACCCAAGCAGGAGACCCTTTTTATACTGTAGTAATAAAGGACACAGAATGAGATGATTGGTCTGGGAGTTAGAGTGGCGGAGCTCCAGAGGCCTAAATAATCAGTCAAAGCAAATCTGTCCTGCTGAGTCCAGGGTCCTGTTTGGAGAATCCCTGGATCCTGACATATGGGAAGGGACATCTGGATGAATGCTCTTGGGAACACTGGCTCTGAAGCCCTTCTGAGTGCCAAGACTGCAGCTGAGGTCTGCTTCTCTTTAGTAAGCCCCAGTACTTAGCATTTCAATAGATGTTTCAGATTCTGCCTTGGTCCTCATGGGACAGTAGATATTCCCCTCAGGAGCCCCACCCTGCTCCTGCTAGGCCAGTGATGCAGGGATAAACATCAGCACAACCTAGAAGGGAAAGCCAGTACCTGGTAAGGGAGAGAAGAGATGGTGTATAATTGAATCTAAAAAACATAAGTGTCGCATATTGATAGAAGCAAGATGGTGTAGCCAAGATTGCCTTTTGAGTATGATTTCCTTTTAGATAAGATTAGATAAACAAGAATTCACTGACTTGTGGGTAGTTGTGTGTGTGTGCATGCATGTGTGTGAATGTATGTGTGTGTTTGTGTGCATGTGAATGTGTGTGTGCATACATGTGAATGTATGTGTGTGTGTGTGTACATGTGTGTGTTTGTCGACGAAGGACTCAAATCCCTACTAAGAACCCAAGAGGATGGAATATTTCTTAGATTCTTGACAAATGTGGCCAATGTTGAGGGAAAGCAAAATGCTGGAGCTCTCCCAGAAGGCAGAGGAAAGAGTAAAGAAACGGAGGAAACGGGCAAGCAGGATAGCACATTATGTGAAATTATAGTATCATATATGTAATATAATATCATAGTTGATTATGCTCCACGGAGAGCCCAGAGACACACCATCCACCAGACTACCGTAGAAATACCGGTGTAGGGCCACTGACATCCAAGTGGTGACTCTCCTTTCCAGTCCAGGCTGACAGTAGGAAGGTCACAGATCTGGGCTCTTTAGTACCACATAGGGATGAATGTAAGAAGCCATGATCATATAATGACCTCTAATGATGGAAAGGCAGCAAGGGGCTTGACCTAGAAGAAAAAGAATGCCCAGCACGATGGCAAATACATACTGTGATGATTCCTCAGTCTCTCCTCCAAAGGAATCTGTGAAGGCAAAAACACTAACATAGTTACGATACATTAGGGACCTGTGGGGGCCGAGTAAGACATCCTGGCCTTCATCAGATCGATGTGGGCCTGCTGGGTTTGTAGTTGCTCCCTGTGGTCAGTTCCTCTGTCCCTGATTGCACTAATGTACTTAAATGTTAGCATAACCTCACACTGGGCTCTTGGCCACTGGCCTAAAAGATATCACAGTAAAGAATGCCAAGTAGAAAGCTTTCAAGTAGACCTTTCCTCCTGTCCCACTCAGGACAGCAAATAGAGGTAATATCACATCCCTGGATGGATGCGGAGAATGTCGGAAGGCTACCCTACGGTGTTGGAAATGTTAAGGATGGAAAGACGCAGTACGGAGCTTGTCTTCAACTCCAAGGTGGGAATCACCATGGAGTCCTGACCACTGCTGCCTCACTGGCTCCCACGGTTTGCCTCCAGCCAGTGAGGGAACGTAGCAGGGTAGTACCGACGTACCAGCAATAGAAACCAGCGTTGGGCTTCTGCCTTAATTGTTCTGCGCTCCATTTCTCTTTTTGAGGGAGCACTTGTGTGTTTGACATGAGAACTGGGAATGGCTCACCTCTCACCACTGCAACAAAGCTGTCCTTTACCAGGGCAGCTCAGAAGATACTCGTATCATAGCTTCATCTCTTCCCTCCTCTGTCCTCATCCATCTCTCGTTGAGTAATTCTTATCTCTACTGGATCATTTCATATTATCATAGCACAAAAGAAGTCATGACACAACACTGCACCAGAAAAGCCTACACAAACAAATGACTTCCTTAGGTTACAGTCCCTTCCGAGCTGTGCTCTCCTCTGCTCCCTGCCTAGCGAAGCTCCCCTCGAGGGAGGGTCCTCGCCAGCCAGCCTTCAGGTTATGAGCACGGTGTTTGTTTCTCTGTGCACAATTCCCCCGCTAACCGCCATTATTGCAGTTTGATCTCTCTCTCTCTCTCTCTCTCTCTCTCTCTCTCTCTCTCTCTCTCTCTCTCTCTCTCTCTCTTTCTCTCTCTCTCTTCCTGACAGGAATGAAGATATTCTAAACACACACAATTATGCCCTTTTCTGTAGCTGTCAGACTGTTGAAATAATAGACCCCAAGAAATTAGAATTTCCCAGTGGAATCTCCAGCTGGGGGAAGGAAAAGGCGAAAGCCTGGTGACTCAGAGAAAATGACAGTTTTGGTCATTTGTCAGCCATTGCAGGAGGGATTGGAGCCAAGGTACTGATGCCAGGCAAGGCTTGACCAGAACTGCTGGCAGGACTGTTGTACATCTCTCGCCTTTTATTTAAAACTAAACCCTATGTCAGGACCCCAAAGATGGATTTGGGGGATCACTGGATCTTTTTGTTCCCTTTCCCAGTGTGGTCACATTGAACAAATCCCCTCTTCCTGTTTTCCATGACCACCTGTCTGTTTAATTGCTCATTTGAGGGATGGTGGCTGAGCCTCCATTGAGACCTCTGGTAACACTCTCACCTTAAAAAAAATAACACAACACAACAACAACAACAACAAACCCTTCTCTGGCTTTAGGGATAGATATTCTTCGGATTTTCTGCCTGTATTGGTCCCAATAGCCCCTTCAATATAGTATGCCTCCAGCGACATTCCACAAGCCCCCACCCTAAAATGATTCACCACTGTCCCGTAGTGCCATAGACCAAAACCAAGCTTTTGGTGGACATTCAATATCCAAACTGTAAGCCTTTGGATGTTGACACATGCCTTTAAATCCCAGCACTTGGGAGGCAGAAACAGTCAGATCTCTGTGTGTTCAAGCCCAGCCTGGTTTACGTAGTGAACTCCAGGGACAGCCAGGACTACGTAGTGAGACTCTGAGAAAAAAAAAATCCAAACTATAGTTTTCGTTGAACATGAACAGAGCTTGCAGGGGAAATTTCCTCTCCTGCACAGGAAGGGGCAGTGGGTGGCGTTTGGAAGTTCTGAATACTTCTCCAGACTCTCTTCCCCAATTCTGTTTGATAGTGAGGGGTTTGAAAAGCTCAATGCTCAGACAGACCCACCATGTTAATACTTAGTATTTAGCCTTTGCTGACCACGTGGGAGTAGGAAAAAGGGAACAGAGAGGAGGCTGGCCGGTGGCGGGTAAAGGGAACCGAGGACAGCTTGACTGTCAGGTCTGGGAGAGAGGGAGGTGACTTTATTGATCCGGATGATTAAACTCTCTGTGGGTTTTGAGAGACAGCTGCACACATGATAGAGGCAGTAATTAGAACTGATTACTGTTGTTGTAGATGTTTTGCATTTCCATGGTACTCTGTATTTACAAAGAATTTTGTAATCACTTATTAATGCTCCCTCCCCACAGCCTTGTGACACAGCAACATGACTACACACTTGTGTCTGTCATCTGGAAAGAATGGAGCTGCTCCGGTTCATACCACGACCGAGGCATCCGGAACCTCATGGCAACCTCTCTACTCACTGTGTATTTTGAGAATCCAAATAACAAGGACTCCAGTGCTGCCTTTCGTGATTTAGAACATGAAGAACAACTCATGAAGTTGACTCAGGCTTTACTAAACTAAAAAAGAAATCATCTCTACCTAGCTAACGATGGTGCTAACCTCTCTGGGCTTCTGTTTTAGAAGTAAGGCCAATCTATTTTGAAGTTTTGTAAGTCAAGTGCTTAGTTTAAACTGAATGTAGCTACTTAATGAGTGTTTGTCAAAAAATTCTTCTAGAGGGATGGAGAGGTGGCTAAAAAAGTCAAGAGCACTGACTGATCTTCCATAGGACCCAAGTTCGATTCCCAGTACCCAATGGCAGTTTCTAATCACACATAACTCCAGTCCCAGGGAATTCAACACACTTTTCTAGCCTCTGCAAGGCACCAGGCATTAATGTAGTACACAGACATGCATGGAGACAGACACACATACACATAAAATAAACAAATTTTTAAAGATTCCTTGAGAAAATATGTATGTAATAAGTTTATTCTCCTAGCCCTCACTTAATAATATAATATATAATATATCTGAATTTGGATAAAGAGTTCTGCACATTTGAGGCTGGAGAGATGGCTCAGTGGTTAAGAACTGCTCTTGCAGAGGACCTGGGTTCGAGTCTCAGCACTCACATTGTATGGCTTACACAACTTCCTGTAAACACAACTGTCTGTCTGTGACTCTAGCTCTAGGGGTTCCAACTTTTGCCTTAGTAGGAACTGGTGCTCATATGCACATACCTACACATAGACATAATTAAACATACTAAAAGAAGAGTGATATAGATTTTCATTAGTTTATTTTGCAATATTTAGTGAATGACTTGCATTTATCAAACATTGTTCTTGGAGCTAGGACACAGTAACAAAGGTCACAGGAATTCCTGACCCCATGAAGCTTGTCTTCAGGGGTGGGAGTCGGGACTGAAGTTATCATAGTGGTGGCCTCACAGTGTAGAGGGAGTTAGCCTGGGACAGAAAACAGGGAAGCAGTGATAAGTGCATATTAGAAAATGTACAGATAAACTTTTCATTTTGTTATAGAGATAGTCTAGCATCAAGAAGCCGTTTATACTTAATAAGAACATTTTATCTATATTTACATATTTTACCTTAAAATATTGTGGTGGTTTGAATTATAATGGCCCCATATGCGTAGAATCATATATTTGCATACTTGGTCCCCGGTTGCTGAAGCTGTTTGGGAAGGATTGGGAGATGTGGCCTTGTTGGAGGAGGTTTGTCAGTGGTGGAGGGCCTTGAGGTTTCAAAGCACATGGCCTATCCGATTAGCTGTATGCCTCCTACTTACAAGTAACGGTGTGAGCGCTCAGCCGCTGCATGGCCTCACGCCAGCCTCCATGTTCCTCACTACGTTGCTCATAGACTCTAGCCCTCTGCAGACATGAACCCCAAATTAAATGGGTCATGATGTTTTGTCACAGCAATAGAAATGTAACTAAGGCAAATGCATTAATGAATTATAAAAGATTTGAAGAAAATAATTTATTATTATAACAGTATTATTGCTTCCTCTCCGCCACTGCTCGGATCTGGAATTTCCCTAAAGGCCCCAATGTTAAAAAACGCTTGATCTTATCTAGGAACATTTGAAGGCAGTGGACCAAAGCAGGAGGGGACACACCCTTTATGGGGACTGTAGGACCCTGTTCCCTTTTGTTTCCTAGGGAGGAGATGAGTATTTGCTCTGCCTTTCAATCCTCTCCAACCGTGATGTGCTGCCTGACACGGGCTCAGAAAGCAACCTGGGTAACTGAGCAAAGATTGAATCCTGTGAAACTGAGCAAAACCAAACCTTCCTCTCTATGAGTCGATAATTTCAGCTGTTGGTTATAGTAACAGAAAACAGATTAGTGCAACTACTATAGTGAAATTTGTAAACCTAGAAAAATCACCCACAATTTATCACTATTATTATTCTCTTAAATCGTTTGTATAGTTCATTTGGCACTTATTAAGCTGTGTGTGTGTATGTGTGTGTGTGTGTGTGTGTGTGTGTGTGTGTGTGTGTGTGCATGCACATACACGCCAGGCCAATGGTCTATGTGAAATTAAACCTGGGTTAAATTAGGATACAGAAAAAAAAAGGGTACAATTAGCTTAAAGGAAATGAAGATAATCATTTTCCTGGTTTCTTGGAAACTGTAGCTACTGAAAGTCTGCTCATCTGCTCTCTGTAGGTCCTCAGGGTTGGAAGCCTGATCCTTTCTCCATGCTTGAACTTCTAACATTTATGAGACTCCTGCTGCTTTCGTGTGGGGAAATTTGGGTTCATTTCCCAGTTGGGAATGTCTTGGATGACAGAGCCCTCAGAGGGAGGGAAACAACAGTAGACAGTGTCACATACACACCCCCCGAGTCTTCTCAGGCCAGGGTACTGGCTAAAGAGAACAACTTGGGTACAAATGTGGAGACTAAGCCATATTAAACCCTCATGACATGCCAGATGCCTGAAGATCAGAGAGAAGTTCCAGAGGGTTCCACCACTGCGTTCTCATCTCAGACACTTTCTGGGGACATGGCCGCCTATCTGTGATAATACAAAAGCTGACATTTTTTGTTCCTTGAATATTGGCTTATGGGATTAGAGGAAGATCTGAGTCTCTCTAACATTCCGGACACAAGTCAGCTATGAGTCCTACAGGCTGATGCTTCCGTTTCTTGTCTCTCTCTTTCAACTTCTGTCAACCTGTCCCAGGCTGGGTTCTCCCTGAGATGTTTCCAGTCAGAATATAGTCTCTCAATTTAATCCTCACTCTTGACACTGAAGTACATTTGGAGTCATTTTTTGTAATGTTAGCAGTAGAAAAAAAAAGTATGTCAAAAAGGTTTTCTATATCAGTTCTCCATGCCTTTTCCCTGCCTCAAAACGTCATTAGTTTTTCTGTGCAGTTTAAATGATCAGTTTCCTGGTGGTCAGATCTGTAGAGAGACTCTGAATCTTCGTAGATAGCAGAAGAAAAACGTCCTTGAATCTGAGCTGTTTTGCTTCCTTTTAAACAGCTTTCTGACCTACCTATTGTTTTGCCCCAGCAGTGGGCACTAGCCACAACACCCCAGCAGTCTTTATTTTGGTCACTAGGCTTGTGGGATTCTGGGTATGACTTTTAGTAAAGAGAATCTTGTACCTGCCCCTCTGAACAAGAGCTGTTAAGCATTTTGAATGACAACTCTGAAGATGTAGGTTCCTTCTATTCTGGCAGGGGACAAATTGTCTGGATCAACCTCTGACATGAAATCTGGAGGTACATACCCATGAAAAACCTATGAAGCAGGTGGCTGCTTCCTGACACAGGGGGCGTAAACTCCCAACTCGGCTAAGTCCCGGAGATTTTAGGGAGATGATGGACATTTTTTTTTCTTCCTCAATTTACATGTAAATGATAATTTCACATATGGAAGTGAAGTTCAAGGTTAGAACTCTTTATTATTACAACGTGGAAATGTAGGAATACTGGATTTGTAAGGTTACAGACATGCTGTGCTGGGGATGCCGTTATCTAGACCAGAGCTGACAGTCTCAGAATTACATGATTGATTAAAGAGCCTCAGTCCTGGGGCGGGGTAGGGAGGATGGTGTGTCTGGAGGGGATGGAGGGAGAGGCAGGCTGGCTTAGGCTGGTGATGTCTGTTCAGTTCTTCTCAGGAGGCCATTTTATGGATTTGAATATTTACAGTAGTGAATTCTCCTACTGTGTGACATGCAGCTGAGACCCCATTTAATAGCTCTTACTTGTGTGGGGGATGATGCTGGCGACGATTACAGCAGCTTGAAGACACCTGCAAATCCCAGCGCTTGAAGCCTTTCTTTAGAGTCCCAGTGCCAGGAAAATCAACACTATTCCCTGATTTTGGTTTCTCTCTCATCTCTTCATTATCTATAGGAGTGTTTGTTGGTTACAGGCCTCATGCTACTTGTAGGAGATACAGCAATAAAGACCAGACAAGGGAGTCCCACTCACCCAAGACTTGTATCTTGTGGTGGAGGTAACAACAAACAAGGGATGTACTGGCATAATATTTGGACAATAAACAATATGGATGTTTGATGGCAGTCTGGTATAAATCATATATCGGCACTCCAATCCTACCTGCCTATAACATCTCCACAAATGCAGTCCCCAATTTCAATAGGGGAACAAGGTGCACAAGGTACAGATGTGGAAAATGAGGCTCAGGTCCAAAGGTAGAAATCAGAGACTTACCCCAGGGGTGCGAACAGAAGTCATAACTAGGCGGAGGAGAAGAAGACTTTACTGAGTGGAAAAGAGAATCACACTGTGTGTTGAGAGGCCTCACAATTTCCTGCTAATGAAGAGCAGTGCTTATCTGTACCCTGGTGGGACTTAGGGTTTTAGTCAAACTTTAATAGTATTCATTTACTTCTTATCCTTACCCATTATCGACACACACACACACACACACAGAGAGACACACAGACACACAGACACAGACACACACACACACAGACACAGATACACACACACACACACACACAGATACATACAGACACACAGACACATACAGACACAGACACACACACAGAGATACACAGACACACACAGGGAGGGGGTGCAAAAAAGAATGAGCTCATAATCTAAAGAAAATAAAGGAGGAAAACGGAGCAGATGGGAAAGAGTGAGATGAAAGCTGATAGACTTTCAAAATTTGGAGAGCTGAAAACCAGATGGACTGGTGGTGACTGGTTTGGGACAAACGCCTTGAAGTGGGGTATAAGAAAAAGACAAATTCTGGAAAAGCCCAGGATTCACGCAACTATCTCAGAAAGTGGGATGAAGGATGAAGACAGACTCCCAAATCTCTCCCACACCTCACACAATATCCCCTCTCCCAAAGATGGCAGCCTGGGCCGCTAAACCCTGGTGGGCGCAGGCGAGGGGAGCACTGAGCTCTGGGGCAGCTCCTTACTAGCCTTTCCTGCACTGCCTTCTGGGAAGGAGACCAGAGGAGGGTTTCCTAGTATGGGATTTGCAAAGCCTAAATAATTTACTGTCAGGCCCTTTCCTAGTGCACTATCTACAAAGCCTACATTATTTATTACCTTGTTCTTCACAGAAAAAAAAAAAAAAAACAAACCAAACCTCGCTGACCACTGCATTAGGCTGTAAAAATCCAAGCGTTTCTGAAATCTAAAGTATGCAAAGTTTAATTTTCAGATTCCATTGATATCCCTAACATTTCCTGGATAATGAAGATGGTAGAATCACGGGGAGAAATAATTTTATGGCATTTTTTAAATGTTTGTTTTATGTATATGGGTGTTTTGCATGGGTGTTTTGCTTGCTTGTTTGTCTGGGCACTATGTGCATGCCCTGTTCCATTAGGCCATTGGTCTCCTGGAACCGTAGTTATAGATGGTTGTGAGCTGCTAGGTCGGTGCTGGGAACCAAGCCAGGGTCCTGTGGAAGAGCAACCATGGCTCCAGTCCCTTTACCGTATTCTTATTTTATTCTATTTCTTAACTTTTTATTGTTTTTTTGAGACTTTCCCATCATGCACCTCAATCCCACTCATCTTCCTCTTCCCTCATACCTGCCCTCCACCCTTGAAACGTCCCCCCAACAGAGAAAAAAAAATCTCATTGTGGAAGCTGCAGTGTGTCACAGTATACTCCTTTGTCCAAACTTCTTTGCTTGCAAATGTTCATTGCAATGACTCCTTGGTCTGGTATTGGCTCTCTGGCTTCTGCTACTTTATCAATACTGGAACCTCTCCGGTCCTCCTCTCAGATATCCTGTTGTTGCCCCGTGCCATGGAGATCCTATAGTTTTGGATCTGCACGACTGCCTGCTTCATGCACTCCAGGGGTTCCTGGATGGGGTCGATGTTGGGTTGGGCTACTTCAAATCCCTGGATCTAGACCTGAGAGGTGTCTGAGCTGCTCAGCCCACTGGCATCCCTGCTCTAGGCCCTAGGGCTGATTCACCAGCCACCTCCCCCACCCCATCCACAAACCGGGGCCAGCTCTATCCTACAGCTCAGGCCAGGGGCAGGGGCTGCTCTCCCATCTGCCATAGGTGTGGGAGCGCTAGGGAGTGAAGGGAAGGGGAGCTGGAGCCATCCCACAGCGGACAAGAGGCAAGGCTGCCTCTCAAGGCTCGCTGTGTCCTCTGGGTCAGCTGACCTGAACTCCCCCCCCCCCCGCCCCATGTACCAGTTCTACTGTGCTGCCCAGGCAAGGTACAAGGCCTGCTCTCCCTATCTACAGTTTTACGTTCATGTTTCTCTGTTTACATCTTATATAGTCAATCAGCTATATGATTATCTTAATTAAAATAAGCAACTTTTCTTTTTTTTTTTTCTAGAGAGGACAAAGGGAAACCAGAAGACGGAAGAACCACAAGCTAATTAGCTAGTTTGTTTCATGAGCATTCATTACATATTAGCAGATTTTTTTAGATAGCAGATAATCGTCTAATACATTTGCACAGGTATTGCTCTTCTAAGACAAAAAAGTGGAAATTAGAATTATATTTAGTGAGCAGTGCTTTGTGTGTTTCTTGGGAGACACCATGCATCCCAATCTAATCTATAATTTATTTCAATGATTACGGTTAACTAAGAGTCCGCAAATGCTTTGGTTTAGTTTTCTTGTGCTGCTGTGAAACAAGCCCAGAGTCCAGTAGATGCAGGCAGTCGGCCAGGGAGTTATGAGCCTGTATGAAAGTCACGATTGTTTTAATATACATGCTTATGATTTCTAGAATTACAACAATTTCATAGAATTATACTCCTTCAAAAAAGATACTCATGACTGTCATTGCATTTGGATCAATACATAAATTAGGAATTTTTAAATTTAGAGGGTATTATGGGAGAAGGGATAATTTACTTAACTCAGAAATTTACTTAAGTTAGAAAAATTACGGACTTTGGGTCATGGAAAATTATTCATTTATTAAAACCAAAATCTTGCGTGTTGTTATTTTTTTTTAGATAAGTTCTTAGAGACTTGGCCTCACACTTCCTGCGTTGGCTTTGAACTAAGTCTGTTTCTCCTCAGCACACAACTACGGATTAGAGACCCCTGAGTAACTGCATACTTGTGTTCACAAGAAGAAACATGAGCAGTCTGACAACTCTTTCTTCTTCTTTAGACTCCAAACGTATGTACTTATTTGGATTGACAATGTATTGATCATGTAAACATGTTTTTAAAAAGCTGAAGACTAGCTAATGAAAGCTACTTCTGTGTTTGTTTGGTGAGAACACTATGGGCTTATGTCCATGGTGTGGGTGCACATAAAAGTTTGTTTATAGGTGTGGTGCTCAGAGGACAAACTTCGGGGTCCTCACTCAGATGTCTGCCACCTTTTTTAGATTCTGATATCTTTTACTTGAGACAGGGGTTCTCACTGACCAGGAATCTGCCACCTGGGTTAGGCTGGCTGGCGAGTCCCAGGAATCTAGCAGTCAGAGGGGGTTTTAAGCACATGCCACCATGGTAGACTCTTTCAGTTACAGATTACAGGAAGTGTAATGTGTGGGGCTCCACGGGCTTCTGAGCAGGGGCTCCCCTCACCAAACTCTCAGTCCCTCCCTCCCTCCCTCCCTCCCTCTCTCCCTCCCTCCCTCCCTCCCTTCCTTCCTTCCTTCCTTCCTTCCTTCATCCCTTAAGCCCCTTTCTTTTTTCTCGTCATCTTCTTAGGACTACATGTGCACACACCCACAAAGACCAAAAATTCTGTGGAGAAATGCACCCACACAGATGTCTATACCTAGAAACACATATGGTCAGGTTCAGAAGACCCAGCTCCACAGTTCTTGGTCATGTGATGCAGAAAAAATGCACTCACAGGGAGACATCCACAACCTCATTTTCCACACAAAGACAAAATGGAATTCCAAATTCGCTGAACTCAGATTAACTGTGTACAAAATAAAACACACTCAAAGCTCTGGAACCCTCCTGTTAGCCCCACATAGCCCTGAAGAGATTTTAGCAGGTCACAGACACAGAGATTCCTACAGCCAGATCACTCAGAAAAACAAACAAACAAATGAACAAACAAACAACTCTCTAGCCCAACCCCACTCTCCTCTGGGAGGCTTTCCCAGGTTACTTCAGCCCAAACAATCTATTTTTACAGGAGATCTACATAGCAACTCATCTACCAGGCGTGCCTCACGTACTTAGATTACTATTGTATGGACGGATGCCTGGTAATTCCTACTATTAAGAAATTGAGGGACTCACTCTTAGTGTAAGTACTGGTGTGTCCACGCTTATGGAGGAAGTTAGAGAACCACTTGAGATACCATTCCTAATGCATCATTCATTGGGAAAAATCTCTCTCTCTGGTCTGGAAGTTGCCAAGTGGGCTGGGCTGGCTGGACGGTGAACACCAAGCATTCTCCTGTCTCCATTTTCCTGGCATTGGTGCGTCTGGAGAACATCACCACAACTGATATTTTTTATTGGTTATTTTATTTATTTATATTTCAAATGTTATCCCCTTTTGAGGTTTTCCCTCTGCAATCCCTCTATCCCATTCTTCCCTCCCCTTCTATGAGGGTGCTCCCCCGCCCACCCACCCACTCCCAACTCCCCATCCTGGCATTCCCCTACACTGGGGCATCAAGCCTTCACAGGACCAAGGGTCTCTCCTCCCATTGATGCCAGATAAGGCTGTCCTCTGCTACATATGCAGCTGGAGCTAGGGTCCCTCCATGTGTACTCTTTGGTTGGTGGGTTAGTCCTTGGGAGCTCTGGGGGTCTGGTTAGTTGATATTGTTGTTCTTCATATGGGGTTGCAAACCCCTTCAGCTCATTCAGTTCTTCTCCTAACTCCTCCACTGGGGTCCTCATGCTCAGTCTGATGGTTGGCTGCAAGCATCCGCGTCTGTATTGGTCAGGCTCTGACAGAGCCTCTCAGGGGGCAGCTATATCAGGCTCCTGACAGCAAGCACTTCTTGGCATTTAAAAAAAGTCAGTTCTGAAGACCAAATTTAGATCCTCATGCTTGCAAGGCAGGTACTGAGTTATCTCCCCAGCTTCAAAATATATAACTTTTTACTTATTTATTTACTTATCTACTTATGTTTGTTTTAAGACAAGGGCTACTGTGTAGCCTTGGTTGGACTGGAACTTGCTACATAGACCAGGCTGACCTTGAATGCCCAAGTGAGAGGATTAAAGGTGTGTGCTACAGTGGCCTACCCGGAATTTTTAAGTCAGTAAGACAGATTTGGTGTATATCCTCCACAATACTGTAGTCAGTAAGTGCTAGTGGGTAACGCTTTCATCTCAGAGGGAGAAAACTAAGAAGAGATCAGCTTAGAGGAGCAATGGCGGCCCTCACACCCTTCTGTTAGAAAGTTGGGGTTTGTGGTCGTCATAGAAGCCTGGTACTCAGAATTGTGCCACTGCCTCTGAATCTGGCCAGCAGGGGAGAACTGGGAGGGACAGTTAGTGAGGAGAAGCAGGAGTCAGCTCTGGTTTTGCTGAAGTGTTTTGAACCAAGTGGTTTCTTTGGGGTCGAGCCATTGAAATTAAATTGAAATAAGATGGAAGAATACACCAGAATGCGAATGTCCAAGTTTACCGTGGGAAATGGGCTCCACCTCTAGGGATCCGGCATGCTGCCCCCTGGTGGCCCACCTCCAGGGACCCGGCATGCTGTCCCCTGGTGGCCCACCTCCAGGGACTTGGCATGCTGCTCCCTGGTGGCCCACCTCCAGGGACTTGGCATGCTGCCCCCTGGTGGCCCACCTCCAGGGACCTGGCATGCTGCCCCCTGGTGGTCCACCTCCAGGGACCTGGCATGCTGTCCCCTGATGGTCAAGGTGCTCTTTTCTTGTAGGTCCATTTACAGAAAGGGATTGATGAACTTGGAATCAAGTCAGAAGCGTGACTGTGTGTGTCTCTCTCAGGTGCTGCTGTCATTGGTCTGGGCAGTACAGACATCTCTGTTAGCACCTGAGGTACATACTTAGAAGAACCAACCAGCTGTGTCCCTGTAGGATCCTGCAGGTCTATGGCTCCAGCACTTTCTTTGGTTCCGGGTTTTCAGATTCTATTAAGACGCCCTCCCCCTTTCAAAATCTAGCATCCCAAAGGTATAGTAGTAGCGTGCATACCTTGGAAGTGACCAGCAGCTCTCTGATTGGACTTAAGACTTGCTCTAGTTGGATCTATGATCATCTCAACAAGAGAAAAATCATGTGCCATACCGGAAGCCTAGCCAACTACCTGGGGCTAATGAAGTCTTTGAGAAGAACCTATACCCCCTCACTACAGTAAAGCAGTGTGATGACTAAAAACCTTCCATTTTATGCTAGACATCCATCTCAGTACCCGCTAACCATTTGCCTCTGACTCTAGTTTGTGGGAGATAAGTTTCCAGCAACTCTGACTCAGTGCCTCCCTCCCTGCAGCCCAGAAATGAGCAGCTGTGACCATCTACTTGTTATGACAAACGGCTTTCAGGCTTCTGTAACCTGCTTATGCAGACATTCAGGTCACCTTGACTACCTAATCTTGGTAAAGCAAACCAGCACTTAGCTTGCTTGCACAGACACTTAAGGTCTTCTCGTGGATTTCACCTTTAAAAATTCTTCCCTTTCTGGGTGTGGTGGTGCAGGGTTTTGGTCCCAGCATTCGAAAAGTAGAGGTAGGAGAATCTCTGAGTTTGAGGCCAGCCTGGTCTACAGGGTGAGTTCCAGGGCTGCACAGAGAAACTCTGTCTCATAAAAAACCAAAAACCAACAGAACAACAAAATAATCCTTCCCTCACCCCCTTTCTCACAAGTCTCATTTGGTGCAGAGATTTATCCTGCTAGCACGAATCAATAAATCATTTCATTATAATTAGATTGAGTCTATGATCTTTTCCTAGGGATCAGAACATAACATCAGTATAATTTTAACTTTACACTGTAAATACTTATTCTTATATTTATGGATATATATGTCTCACCTCTAATTAAAGAAATGTCTTCTGGCACAGACAGAGACCCACACAGAGCCACAGTGATCAAAACAGAGAGAACAGGCAGGAAGCATGTGCTGCCCAGTCCCAACTAGTCCACCTCTAGGACAGCATCCCAGTCCTAACTAGTCCATCTCCAGCACAGTGCCTGAATCCCAGTCCTAACTAGTCCACCTCTAGGACAGCATCCCAGTCCTAACTAGTCCATCTCCAGCACAGTGCCTGAATCCCAGTCCTAACTAGTCCAGCACAGCACAGCTCCTGCATCTAAGGCTCAGGGATCATAGAAGAGGGAGCAGAAAGATTGAAAGAGACAGGAACAGGAAGTTTGATGTGAGATTGTATCTCCTAGAAATGTCAGAGAAGCTACACTACGGAGACTGCCTGAATAGGACCTGAATCAGGTAGACATGATAAATGGAAGGGGGATTTCATGGAGCCTCAACTATAGACAAAGAACTACAGGCAACTAAGGGACACTGAGCGGGGAAGAAAGCGTCTTTTCCAGGGAAGAGGGCCAAGTTGGTTATCTAATACCAAGGAGTCAACCCTGAAATCTTGTACATACAGTAATACTATACAGACTGAGCAGGTTGTATTTATATATTTAGGTACATGAACACACGTACACACACATGCACACACAGGCACACACATGCACACACTCATGCGCCCACCCATGCATGCACACCACCATCACCACCAATATCAACAATTAAAGCAATAGGAGCCATGAATTTGAGAGAGAGCAAGGTAAGGGGTATATACAGAGGGTTGGAGGGATGAAAGGCAGAGGAAATGATGTAACTATATTTTATTTTCATATATAAATATTTTAAAATATATTTAATAATTTTAAATATTACTAATTTTATATTATAAATTATTTATTATAATTTATAATATTGTTAATTTTAATATTATAAATTTAAATAGATATTTTACATTATATAAAATAATAAAATATTATTTTTGGCCGTGGTGCTTTATCACAGCAATAGGAACCCTAAGACACTGAGGTTGGCTTGGAAGTCATTATGCACCCCAAGCTGGCCTTGAACTCATCAAGTACTTGCCTCAACCTGGCAGTACAGCTGCCCATCATGACACCTGACCAGATTTTAGTTTTGATGAAAGAGAACTTGTCAATTTGTTATTCTATGGATCATACTTTTGCTATAACAATTTGACAAATTTTGTATAATCCAAGATTGGAAGGGTTTTTTTTTCCAGAAAGTTGTCATTTTAGATTATATATTCAGTTCTTTAATTCTTAAAATGTCTGTACATTTATTAGAAGCACGGCACCTAATGAAACCCTTATTACACTGACAAATGTTGATTTATTTCTAATCTATTAGTAATACAAAATCTTGGTATAAAGACAGAAATCATTAAATGAATAATTCCACAAGAAGTTGAAACTACATGTTTTGCTCTTAAATGACATTTGTAAAGACTTCTCTATATAAATATTTAATTTTAATATTTAAAAATGTTTCTTTAAAAAGGAAGTATCTATGAACGAACTATGTAGACACAAAAACCAACCAGAATATTTGTGGATGAACTGTAAATACTGACTTTTTTCCTGCTATGTAATACAATAACCATATGAATGGCCACAAATATATTCATCTCACATCAAATGTCTACCAACATTTTTTATTATGATAATATAGGTATTATATAAAATTCACTAAGTAATTTTAACTGTATAGATCCATGACATTAAGTACATTTATTTTGTAGTATTCCTGGTTCATTCTATTATATTTATTTTGTAGTGTGAGGAATCAATGAAAAGAAATTGCTTTTACATTCTGATACCAATTGTTCCCAAAGCCATTTATTGAAAGGACACTCCTTTTACCTCTGAATGGCTTTGGCATTACCATCAGTCATTTGTCTATTATGTGCAGTACCACCTATGGATTCGTTGTTTTGTTCTGTTCGCACATGGCTGGCTAAGGTCCTTTTGCTTTACTCAGATAAAAACCCTAAGTATGCAAGGACTAGGTCTTCCAGTGTTGTCTGGCCTAGGCCCTTGGCAGCCAAAGGCTTCTGGGCTGGGCTGGCTCACTCAGGCTTATTTTTATTTTATTTTTAAAGTAAAAAAAATTTAATTAGTTAATTTACTTACATTAAATGCTGACGCCCCCTTCACAGTGACCCTTTTCCCTCCCCCATGCCCTTCTCCTGTGAGAGGGTGGACCCTCTCTGGGTATCCCTTCAACCCTGGCATATCAAGTCTCTGCCAGAATAGGTGCATATGAGGCCAGACAAGGCAGCCCCGATGGGGAGCCCCGATGGGGAACGGATACCACAGTCAGGTTACTGCTTTAGGGAGAGCCCCGGCTCCAGTTGTTGTACCGTCCACATGGAGACTGAGCTGCACATCTGCTACATATGTGCTAGGGACCTCCTTTAAGTCCATGTGTGCTCTTTGGTTTCTGGCTCAGTCTCTGAGAGCTCCCAGAGGTCCAGGTTAGTTGACTCTATTGGACCTCCTATGGGTCTCCTATCCACTTCAAGGTCTTTGAGCCTTTCCTCAACTATTCCATAAGGGTACCTGACCTCTGTCCAAAGTGTGGCTGTGGGTCTCTGCATCTGTTTCAGTCAGTTGCTGGGTAGAGCCTCTCAGAGGACAGCTGTGCCAGGCTCCTGTCTGCAAGCATAACAGAATATCATTAATACTGTCGGGGATTGGTGTTTCCCCTTGGGATGGGTCTTAAGTTGGGCCGGTTATTGGTCGGCCCTTCCCTCAGTCTCTGCTCCTTCTTTGTCCCTGCATTTCTTTTAGACAAGACAAATTTTGGGTCAAAAGTTTTGTAGGTGGGTTGATGTTTGTATTCATCCACTGGGGGTCCTGCCTGGCTACAGGAGGTGGCCTCTTCAGGTACCATGTTCCCACTGTTAGGCATCTTGGGTAAGGTCACCAGCATTGACTCCTGGAAACCACCTCCCCCATCTCAGGTCTCTAGGACTTCGTAAAGATTCCCTACCCCCACCCTCACCCCTACCCTCCTATGACTTTCTTGCTCCCCCTTCTAAGTGCGAGTCAAGCATCCTCACTTGGGCCTTCCTTCTTATTTAACTTCTTTGGGTCTGTGGGGCCTATCATGGGTATTCTGAACTCTATGGCTAATATCCACTTATATCATACATGCCTTTTTGGGTCTGGGTTACCTCACTTAAACCACTATATAAACAAACTGAAAGAAAAAAAAATCACACAGTCATCTCACTAGATGCTGAAAAAGCTTTAACAAAAACCAACATCCCTTCATGTTAGAAGAGATCAGGGATTCCAGGCACATACCTAAAAAGCAGCATACAGCAAGCCAATAGTCCCTTGGACTTACAATACCAATCCCTGAAAACTAGGGGATTGCAGATCCAGGCTCTAGAGGCCAAAGGCTTACAGATGTAGGTGCACAGACATGTCTGTGGGCTTTGATTGTCCATGGCTTGGCACTCGGCATACTCAATCCTCTTATCTTAGCTCAGATGGACGGGACAGCAGACAGCACTGCTGTGGCTCTCAGCGACAGTTAGCACGGCAGATCTTGAGTTCTAACACCTAGAATGGCTGGTGCTGCACTTCTTAGAACTTAGGTGTCTAGACCTTTTGACCCTAAGGATATGACCTTTGACCCTGAGCTCCCTGGAGCTCATCCAGTGACAGACCCTCTTGGGCTATTCATGACTTTCTCTAATACTTTCACTATTATTCATAATCTGTGCCCCAAGTCACTCTCTGGACCTCCACAGGCATGGAGGCATGCTATTGCAGGCACGGATTTGAGGCTGTACACAGATCCTTGTCTCCTAGGGAACATGGTTTGAAATAGAAATAGAGGCAGTTTACTAAGACAGCGGAAGAACTTGCGAGAACAGGAGTCGTCCAGTGAGCAGAGGGATAAGATGCTCTCCGAAAGTGCTGGGTTATGAATTGCATGACTCCTTATGGGCCATTTACATACGACCTGCCTCTCCCACAGGAATACTGCAAGTGTTTCTTGAGTATGCTCCGTGTGTTGTGTGAAACCCACCTGGGGAAGAGATTCTGGTCTTTTCCTGGGTTCTCACATATGTTAGTCTCGATATTGCTGGGTTTTTTTTTTCCAGTCTCCACACTCTTTACACACCGCGACGGTTGCTGCCATCTCCATGTGACCAGCTCTATCCATGATGAAGATTAAAACAGGCAAGAAAGACTACGGGAAGAATCCTTTGTTGGGATGTAATGTTGCAAAGCCCCGGGCAGCACTAGTTAGTGTCTACAAGTTGAGTGAATGAGTGTGCAGGACGAGCAAGGGAGCTCAGTATGGGTGTGACCTGTAAACAAAGGAGTGTATCTGCACCAATCAGCAGATTCCAGTTCTACCCACCAGAGGCCCTGTGTGGAGACCACACAGGCCCTGCACGTTGTGGTCTGACACCAGCAGTCCCCCTACCCCAGCATAGCTGTAGCCATTTTGTTCCATGCCTGCCAGCTATTTCATATTGTTGCTGTGATGTGCCTGCCAGTCACTGACACAGAAAAGTGACTTGACTCAGAGCAGGGTCACAAACCCTGTTATGTTCTATCTGTCCTGAGGTGTGTTAATCAGTTTTTTAAAAAGATTTATTTATTTTATATGTGAGTACATTGTTTCTGTCTTCAGACACACCAGAAGAGGGAATCAGATCCCATTACAAATGGTTGTGAGCCACTATGTGGTTGCTGGGATTTGAACTCAGGACCTCTGGAAGAACAATCAGTGCTCTTAACCATTGAGCCCTCTCTCCAGTCCCCGAGATGTATTAATCTTAAGAATTCCACAAAGCTTTATGTAGGACCCATCAGATTAAAGGTCAATATGAACTGTTGTGTCTAAAATGGCTTGAGTCTGAGTCAACCACTCGGTAGCACTTCCCTGCATCTGCCTATGAGCTCATTGTTGGTTTTGTGGGCTTTTTTCCTTTATAGGCTGACTGAAAAAGATGTTTGTTACCAGGACTCAGTCCTGAATTCTGAGCTACAGTCCTGATTGATCAGTATCAGGGCATGCATTCAATAACCCATCCCTGTCTGACTGAGATTGGTGTTTGTGTGGTTTGTGGAGCGACTCTCAGACCTCAACACTGCATAGGAATGGATTCTAAGACCTCCACCACACTGCGTGTGACAGGCTTTTCTGGGAAAATAAAACACACACACATACACACATATACACAGACACACACACACAGACAGACACACAGTGCATATACACAGACACACAAACACAGACACACACAGAGAGACACAGGCACACACACACACACAGACACAGTGCACACACAGACACAGACACAGACACACACAGACACAGACACACACATAGACACACACACGCACACACACACTATGTACTCTTATTCCTCCCAGATAGGAAGACTATGACAGACAAAAGTACGATGCCATCGAAGTCCAACTTGGGAAATCAATGAGTCTTATTGGGCTTACTTATAGGAATATAGGTAAGAGGTTAGATGACTCATACCTGCATCACCAAAGCCCACCCCATCATGGGTGGCAGTTCACAAAAGCTAGAAACCTGGAGCACACTGCGCAGACTCCAGGGACCTCAGCCGGCTGGAGAGTGACCTTTCCAGGTGTCTCCGACGGCCTGAGCATCTTCCAGGCAGCTCAGCGGGTCTCTGTTTCTTCTGGGTGACTGGGCTTGTCTGAGAGCCCACTCTTGGAGAGGACTGCCCCAGATAATCCGGTCAGTTTCAAGAGCTCCCTGAAGCTGCTTTGAGTCGCTCATTTCCGGTCTGAAGAGGCTTCTCTGCAGTATTTCACACTCCCCCCCCATCCCCCTTCAGAAATGCTGTTCCACTTGCCCAGAAACACTGTCTGCCTTAAGAGGTTGAATCTCAAAGAAAACTGCTACACAATACAAACGCATCACTGACTTCTTGCTGAGTTACCAAGGAAGTCCTTTTCCTCCCGTTTTGAGGGCCTAGTTCCAGAGACATCAAAGATTCTTCAAACCTTGTCTTGTTCAGAGCGCTGCATTCAAGGGCCAGCGCGAGTACCCTACAACAATTGTGACCGAAGCAGGGCCTTCTTCTCAGGACTTACAGCTTTGGCCGCAGTGATCTTTGCAGCCAGATAAAGTGCCCAGAACAGCTGGACAGCCATCTGGCTGTTCTCCTGAGAATGGCTGCTTACTGACAGTTCCCTACTCCAGGTAAGGGGAAAATTCTATCTGCTGTCATTTCAAAGCCAGAATGGCCCTCTCACAACTTCACTGACTCAGAGAAGATATTCTGGGATGCTTACAATGCCTATGAAATCTCTAAAACAAACAATCACAACAGTGTTCAACAGAACTTAAATCTAGCGATGTGTTACCTGTCTGCGATCTAGGGAGAGTCGGGCCACTCCGTCTCAGTTTCACAGACCTGTGGTCAGTCTTCATGCCAGTACCACAGAGTTTTGAGCTACACTTTAGTTTTGAAACCAGACTCAAGCTTTAGTCTTTTTAAAATTAGATTTTTTTTAGGGGCTGGAGAGATGGCTCAGCGGGTAAGAGCACTGACTGTTCTTCCGAAGGTCCTGAGTTCAATTCCCAGCAACCAACATGGTGGCTCACAGTCATTTGTAATGAGATCTGATGCCCTCTTCTGGTGTCTGGAGACAGCTACAGTGTACTTACATATAATAAATAAATAAATCATTAAAAAAATCCATTAAAAGTAGATTTTAGTGTTCTGGGATCTTGGTGCTACCCTGAATTTTAGAGTCAGATGATCAATCATGCAAAAGGGCCTGCCGTGATTTTCTTGTGGATTTCCTTGAGTCTCTGGATAATTTGAGGAACAGTGTTAGGTCTCGTGACCTATGAGCAATGTGTGTTTATTCTTTAAGCTCTTCCAGCAGGTATTTTGTAGCTTTCAGTGTGAGTCTTTTACATTTTTTATTTTAATTTTTGACAAATGTAAGTAACATTTACATTTCTGCCAAGAAGGATGGATGGCACAAACTTTTAATCCCAGAACTCAGGAAGGAAAGGGATGTGGATCTCTGTGAGTTCAAGGCCAGCCAGCCTGGTCTATAGAGTGAGTTTTAAGACAACCAGGGCTACATAAAGCAACCTTTTTTTTTTAAATCAATTTCTGATTATTTCAAGTAGATGAATATCCAGTTGATGTACAGGGATCTTGTATCCTTCAGTTTTCTTCAGCTCATAACTGGTAACTGTGTTCTGGTAACTTAAAAAAATAAACAAACAAAAGAAAACAAACGAGTCCGTGCATTGTTTACACACGCTATTTGCAAAATAGGGCAATTTTGTTTCTTCCCTTCAGACACTTCCCTTCTGTTTCTTTTCTGTGTGGTTGAACTGGTCAGAATCTCTGAGGCAACACAGAAAAGCATTGTTGAAAGGCTAATATTAAGTCCACCATATGATCCTGCTATACCATCCCAGGAATACACCCAAGGGACTCTAAGACCTACGACAGAGATGTTTCCCTATCCGCGGCTGAAAATGGAACTGATTTAGATGCCCATCAACAGACAAATGGTTAAAGAGAATATGTTGCATTTTCATCCACAAATAAAATAAAATTCCAATGAAATGGAAGTAGAAGTCATGTTAAAAGAAATAAGCCAGACTCAGAAAGATCAATGCTGTGCTATCCCTCCTATACAGAATCTAGATTTAGATGTGTGTGTGTGTCTTTGAAGGAATTTGTATAGAACTGATATTATTTCTTCCTTAAATATTTTATAGGATCCAACAGTGAGCAAATATGTGCCTGAAATTTTCTTTGCAGCTGCAATATTTTGCAGTGAGATTTTAAGTAAAAAAAAAAAAGTGATTTCTTTAGGAAGGTGGAAAGCGACGCTGGTTGGTTGTCTGTTTCTGTTAAATCCTCTATTTGAAAAGTAAACAGCTCATCTCATAACTCATTTTTTTGGGTTGCTATATCAGAACGCCAAACGGGAAATTATAAAGAATAGAAATGTATTCTCTCAGCTGTAAGCTGGGCGCTCCAAGCTGAAAACACGAGACTCTAATGAGAACCTCCATGCTGTGTCCTGGCACGGTGGGAATCAGGAGGGCAGCGGCGGCAGCAGATGCTGTGTCCTCAGTGGGCAATGGAGCAGAAGCGCAAGGAAGAGCTTCCACGATCGCTGTGAGAGCAGCCTATCTTCCCAGTGCTGTTACCTTGTCAATTAGCTTTCCGATATGCAAAATTTGAGGGATCATAATATCGAGGCCATAATAGTCTACTTCATCTAAACTGTCAATTTATAGACTCTAAAATGTTCATATTACAGATGCATCACCCCTTTAGTATCTTTGGAATTTGGGATTAGTCACCTCTTTCATTGTTAGTATTGGTATGTTGAGCCCTCTCTCTTCCCACCTGTTTTCTATAACGTCTTTGACTGTGAAAGATTCTGACCTTGATGAGGGTCCCATGTCCTAGCTGTGATCTTTGGCCCTGTGTGAATTGTACTGAAGCTTCTTAACCAAGTTACTTGGGTTTCATAGCATGTTCACAAACAAGTTCATGCCCCTGACAGTAAATCACAGATTGAGTGTGGAAATAAGGCTATAACTGGGGGTAGGGGGGTAGGAGGGTGGTTCACACCTCTAATCCCAGCCCCAGGAAGGCAGAAGCAGGCAGATCTCTGTAAGTTTAAGGCCAGGTTGGTCTGTATTGTGAGCTCCAGAAAAAACCAGGACTTGCCTCAAAACAAAGAAAGATAAGGACATATTTTAATTTCCTCCTTTTGGAGATCAGTTGATGCCATATGTATATATATGTATATATCTTAGTACCCTATTGTTTCAGGGTTTTCTTTGCTGTGTACAGACACCATGACTAAGAACTCTTTTTTTTTTTTTTAAATTTAATTTTATTTTATTTTTTTAATTTACATTCCAAATCACTTCCCCTTTCCCGTTTCCTCCCTCCCCGAAAGTCCCATAAGCCCCCTTCCCTCCCTCTTTTCTCCGTTCAACCCCCTCTCATTACTCTGTCCTGGCGTTCCCCTACATCCAGTCTTTCCAGGACCAGGGGTCTCTCCTTCCATCTTTTTAGAAATCTATTGATATGCTGATTGTGTCTAGGGTATTCTGAGATTCTGGGTCAATATCCCCTTATCAGTGACTTCATACCATGTGTGATCTTTTGTGATTGGGTTACCTCACTAAGGATGATATTTTCAAGTTCTGACCATTTGCCTAGGAATTTCGTGAATTCATTGTTTTTAATTGCAGAGTAGTATTCCATTGTGTAAATATACCACATCTTCTGAATCCATTCCTCCGTTGAGGGACATCTGGGTTCTTTCCAGCTTCTGGCTATCCAAGATATACAAAGAACTCAAGAAGTTAAACTCCAGAGAGGCAAGTAACCCTATTAAAAAATGGGGTACAGAGCTCCACAAAGAGTTCTCACCTGAAGAATATCTAATGGCTGAGAAGCACCTAAAGAGATGTTCATCATCCTTAGTCATTAGGGAAATGCAAATCAAAACAACCCTGAGATTCCATCTCACACCAGTCAGGATGGCTAAGATCAAAAACACAGGAGACAGCAGTTGTTGGCGAGGATGTGGAGAAAGAGGAACACTCCTCCACTGCTGGTGGAATTGCAGGCTGGTACAACCACTCTGGAAAGCAGTCTGGTGGTTCCTCAGAAAACTGGGCATGACACTTCCGGAGGATCCGGCTATACCACTCCTGGGCATATACCCAGAGACTTTACCTGCATGCAATAAGGACACATGCTCCACTATATTCATAGCAGCCTTATTTATAATAGCCAGAAGCTGGAAAGAACTCTTCTTATAAGGACAATATTTAATTGGGGCTGGCTTACAGGTTCAGAGGTTCAGTCCATTATCATCAAGGCAGGAGCATGGCAGCATCCAGGCAGGCATGGTGCAGGAGCTGAGGGTTCTACATCTTCGTCTGAAGGCTGCTAGCAGAATACTGGCTTCCAGGTTGCTAGGATGAGGGTCTTAAAGCCCACACCCACAGTGACACAGCTACTCCAACAAGGCCACACCTTCTAATAGTGCCGCTCCCTGGGCAGAGCATATATAAACCATCACATCTATTCCATAAGATTTTAATTTTAATATCTACTTAAATGATGTTTCTGGATCCTGTCCCTAGAGATTCTGATTTATTGTCTGATCTAAGGCCTGAATAAAAACATTTTTACAGCCTTCCCAAAGATTTGACATGATTATTGGGAGCCTTTGGGGTAGATGACCTTGTAAAGGTTCTTCAGTGCGGAGGCTGCTCCGGAGTAGGAATATTAGGTGGGCTTTTGCTGCCCTCTAGAGTCCAGTGGGGGTTCTTTCACTCTAAGATCTAATGATTTCAGTGTGTTGTGGGTACTGGACTGTGTGCAATGCATTAACCAGAATGCTTGTGTGTGAAAGTGGTCATGTACCTCTGTCCCCAGAACCTTAGAACATCTCAAGTGTCACTAATGTTTTATGAACGTGAGATGTAGCAAAATCCTTCCAAAGGCCTTTGTGGAGAGCCACACTGGCATCCATGGAGTGTCTGCCCAGATTTTTCTTTACAAGGGTATGTGACCCCCCACCCTCACCCCGAACCTATAAACTGACATCCATGAGCAGTTTTATGGAGAAATCTGATGGCAGTAATGTGTCACCGAGGCGTGACAATTGAAGCAGGGTCTGCCTTAAGCACGTTTCCTAGAAACAAATAAACAAGGGTGATTTACCATGCCGTGTCCCCCAAAGCCCACAGAGGTCTGTCATGGGCTACATCTCCCCTGTTTACTGTTTGGACATGAGGCAGAAGGGCAGATGTGATGATCCACACACACATTACTAAAACGGCCTCGCCACGTCCACTGTATGAACGGCACCTTTGCTCCGGAACTCTGGGCCCACTGTCCTCTCCACACAGGCATCTTCTGCCCACAAGTGACAAACCAGCACATAAGCCTACACTGCAGGGTCGTCTGCAAACATTTTGTCCTCAGCCCTGAGACAGCAGCAGCTCCTAGGAAGCCAATGCAGAGGAGTGTGCAGGTCCTCGTGGTGTGGTGAGGTCACAGTGAGGTCACAGCGGCTGTGTGTCCCTGTGTAGTAAATGCTGCATCCGCAGGAGCAGGTGCAAGGTTTGCAGAGTTCATTGGTGCTTGTCTAGGTAGAAGTCAGGAAAATAAAGCCAGAGAAGCCCCGAGGGCAGCAGAAGCCACGGGAAGCCAGAGCCTGTCAACTGAAAGGGATAAATGACTGTGGGATGTGCTCGCGGAGCCTGTCTGCAGTCCTGGCGTTTAGGAGCAGGAAGCGGGAGCCCATGAGTTCAAGGCTGGCTCGGTGACATACTGAGACTCTATCTCGATTAAGAAGTTACATAGATTAATTACCTGAAAGTTTTCAATCAGAAGATTGTGGGCTAATGCGTATACATTAGTTTACCCTGAAGTTTACTTAGGTTTCGTGGGTACCTTATAGATGTAGATTCAGGGTTGTTGAATGTGCCCGTGCTATGACTATGACCTGTTTCGTGAGAGTAGGTATGTAACCTTCCATGCGTGGTATCATGGTAGATTTTTTAAAAATTCAGATTTCGGAACACTTTGGGTTTTAGATTGAGGTTCGCCAACGGTAAAAGAAATCTGCTACTTTGTAGGCACACCGACCTTCTGCCAAAGCGCTGACATGCCCTGATTATCCGAGTTGCTTTTGTCTCACTGGGGCCAAAAATATCTGATGAATAGGAGGGTGGGGTTTATCTGGGCTTACTTGCGGTCTTCGTTTCTATAGTGGGGGAGCATGGCAGAGCGGGTCAGTCTGTGGCGGGGGAACACGATGCAGTGGCTGTTCCCATGGTGGTGGGCCAGGAAGTAGAGAAAGAGTCCGACCCAGATCTGTAACCTGCAAAGGCCTGCCCTGGTGAACCCCTCCCGAGGTCTCCAGAGTCAAAATGTGGGCCTGTGAGGGTATTCCAGATTCAAACCTAACCCTGCTTTTCACTTGACGTTGGCTAAGCTGTCATTTAGTACCCATTCTGTGAATGAATGCTCTCATTCCTGCATGTTCACATTTGCAAACTCATAAAAGATGTGGAAATGGAGTCCATTTCATGTTCAAGTGTGACGTTTCCTAAATCTTCTTTAATCTAAAAATTGTTAAGAGATATTTAAGAAAAGCATTCATTGATTCATCTATCAAATAAATTCCAGAACATTCTTCCTTGTAAGTCATAAGAGAAAGTCCTCATAACCACAATTTAAATTTTTTACTATGATATACCTAGCATAAAATAAATTCACCATTTTAATGATTTTTCTTGGTATTCATGTATTTATTATATTATCTTGGTGCTGGGAATCAAGTCAAAGCTTTACACCCACTGGCTAAGGTTTTCCCACTGAGTTCCATAGCCGCCCCTTAATCATTTCTAAGTGCAAAGTTGAGAAGGATGAAGGGTACTCAGTTTGGCCGTCACCGCTTTACACTTCCAGAACAGAAAGTGTTCCTGTTAAAACACCATTTCTCACTTTCCCAGTCCCAGGAAAGCGTGCTCTTGCTTCAGATGAGTTAGTCTTGCCTTGGCAACCAGACTTTTTAAGTATCCTGTGGACAAACAGGCAAAACTGTCCTTATCTGCCTCCCTCCCCATCAGCACGTCTAAGTCAGAGTGAGCGCACAGTAAATACTCACATGTCTGTCTGATGGAAGGCTGGATGCTCAAGGAAGGACCAAATGGCCTTTGCAGAGACTCTGGGCCGAAACTTTTCTTAATCCGAACAAGAATTTCTCAAGGAAGTTGTTGCAGACATACTGTCACCAGGGGCCATGAAGTTGTCATTAGTGTATGAATCAGGGTAGATATTGGGGTTTTTTTGGTTGAGTGGAGGAAATCTTGCTATGCCTAAAGGCATCCAGATTTTCATAAAACACGTTTTTAGGCAAATATTGCAATCCTGGTAGTTTCAAGCAAAGACTACCAGGTGTGCAGCTCTTGATCAAAAGTCTTGTCAATAGTCCATCTCAAGGAATAGGTCGGGCGCCACAGAATCTGCAGAGGCAATTGTATAGAATGGAGCCTTGCTTGGATGGGACTTTCAGGTTAGCCTCATTCATGTGCTTCTCTGGAAGGTGCTGTTTATAGTATCTTCCCACCCACTGCAAGATAGACTACACAACCTAGGATAAGTCCTCTAACTCTCAGAAATATTTAAAAAGACAGTAGCTGAGTGGTGGCACATGCCTTTGATCCCAGCACTCGGAGAGCAGAGGTAGGTAGATCTCTGAGTTCAAGATCAGCCTGGTCTGCAGAGTGAGTTCCAGGACAGCCAGGGCTACACAGAGAAACCCTGTCTCAAAAATACATACATACATACATACATACATACATACATACATACACACACATACATGAATGAATGAATAAATAAATGAATAAAATAAACAAATAAACAAATGAAGAGCCAGAAAGGGTTTTTTTTTCCCTTTTTCCTCTAACCTATTTTTACACAACCCCCATCCTAAACCTTTTAATACTGGCTATCAGTCATTGCCTGACACATTAAAATTATGCTTTTAAGATTTAACAATGTAATGTTTGCCCGACCCTGTCCTATGAACGTTATCTCCCCAGCACAGACAATTTAGTCTTATGGTATTCCTCTTAGCCTCCATCTTGTTTATAGAGCACATAGTGTGCACAGAGACTCAGTGGTCTGCAGACAGTTGCCAGATTGGAATTAACAGGGAGCAGAGCTATTGTAGAAGCTCTGTGTACAGGGAGTAGGGAAGCACAAAGGGACATGCCAACCGTGACCATGGCAGCTTTTATCACAGGCGCTGCAGCCTGTATAGACAACCAGACACCCTCATCTGAACACTGAATCACCACATGAGTTTATCCAAGATAGGGAAAGGTTTGTAATTCCACACCTGCTTGGTGGAACAAGAGCTCTTTGTGATGTAGTTTGGTGGCCTGGGTATATCTTCTGTGAGGCAGAGAGCCAAACTCTAGAATTCAGAGGCATTGCATTCTGACACCCTGGAGGCCTAGGAGAGGGATGACTAGGGAAGTTGGATGATGTTGGCCCCTTCTTTTATTCTGTGGGATGTGGGATACTCACTGTATATGTATGGGTCTCTCTTCATTATTGCACTGGTTATTTGGCATGTGAAAAGGAGTCACCGAGGATTAAGGTTGGGACCTAACAAGAGCTGTGCCAAGGTAGGAAGATATTGTGGCCAGGCCTGAGCATGTAGTTTAAGGAAATGTTTCCCCTCCATGTCTCTTGGTTATCTTTTTTAATAAGGATGTCTTCACTGGATCCCAGAGTAGTTGGGTGGTGGGCATTTATGTCCTTTGATAACTGAAGTCCTTTGGTTGCTTGTATTGCTCATTGATTAATTTGTTTCACCTTTCTTCTTGCCCCCCTGAGTCCTCCACAGGACTTGTCCATGAAATGGGATGGAGGGTATAAGGTGTGGAAGAGCTTCAAAGTGAGGCCAGAAATAAGAAAAGAACATGAGCTGGGGTCGTGAGCTGAGGGGGAGATGTTACAGACCTGGATTACAGACAGTGACCAGGGAAGACTTCAGAATTTTGTATCACTTTAGACATGAAAAAAAAATAATTGATTTCTCCACTTCTTATTGTAATGCTTTTTGTCTTTCAAGTGTTTCCGAAGAATCAAACAAAGGCCTGGTGACAGAATGACAAAAGGTAAATCCTGATTCCCTTGGCTCCCTACCTCTGTGGGTGAGGGTTCCACAGATCACCCTCTGGTGATGACTGGCCCCAGAAGCCAGGTGTTTCCAAGCTCTCAAGACTATTAAATAAACAGTGAGAACAAATGAAGACTCATGTGGGTGGGGAAGAGACCGGGACTATTCCATCTTCTATCTTGATCTCACGTCACCTCCATCTTTCCCACTGGCAGGGCGTTGAAGATCACGCAGAATTAGATATAGGACAGCAGGCAAATAGTTGAGTGGTACTCGGAGTGTGTACTCTTGGGGTTGCCAAGTCATCTGTCCTTCAAAGGCCTTCAGCTGCTTATAGGTTGCCCTCTCCACCTTCCCTTCGGCCTAACACTATGTCCTCCTTCTTTAGCTAAGAGAACATCCAAGGAAGAAGCTGAGAAACTGCAGAAGCTGCTCTCTATCATGAAAAGGTGACCTCTCGCTCTCTGTAGTCTCCCAGCTCCTAGCTTGGATGTGGTGATCTCTTAGCCTGGCCTGGGCAAGGGAGGAGGTCAGGGATGCTGACTAGAGACACCATGGAGTATGTTAGTCGGAGCTGAGAAGTGTGCCAGAGCAGAGAGGGCTCGTATGTCTCAACAGGGAAGGGATACCCATTTTAGGCTAGGTCCTCGTAGGTCTGCAGTTCAGGGTTAACTGGTGCTGGCATTGCTTGCCTTCAGTCAAGAGAATAGATTTGGCATAAAGAAGCCGACACTGTTGTATCTCTTTCCAGCTTCATCCTCTCAAAGGTAGAACTCTGGGTCTGACTGAATTCAGTTGCTATACATAATCCCGTCTCTCTTCCATAGGTTCTCAGGATACTCTCAGTCAGCTATCATATTTTTTTCCCCTCAGAATTTTTATAGAGTAGAATCGATTCATTAGAGATGTTGGGGACAGCAGCGGGGACACCCACAGTTCTTAGAATGAGGAGGCCGTTATATCTCACAGTTTAGATGTACCACTTACCAGGCACTGGGTTTCTTAGCCCCCAAGTAAAACTGATTCAGGCCTTCTGCGGTGCTGTCCTTGGTGGTCCCCCATCAGCTAATCACCTAATGCCTTTCTGCCTGCTTCTTTTCTTCTGGTTTAGCCTCTCAATAAAGTTGGCAGAAAACTGACCGAAGTTCCCAGTTCTCTATGAGGGCTGTACCCTCCTCCGATAGCTTGTCCGAGACCTCTCCCCAGACTCTCAGTCCAACCCATTCAACCCACTCAACTCAAGAAAAGCAGAGTAGCAGACTTCAGAAGGTAGAGGCCCAGGACTTGTAGGGCGAGGGAAGGAAAGCAGTCTTCATGCTGTCACTAATGGCCGCCATTTCCCTTCCTAGCCAGGGTTGGCTCCCTCAAGAAGGAAGTGTGCGGCGGCTCCTGTGCTCAGATCCCTCTTGCCCGATCTGCAATGCCATGGCGCTGGAAATCCAGCATTTGCTGGGGGTTGAGAACAAGAAGACCCCTTCCAGTCCGCTGAGGCCCTCGCGAACCTTTTCTTGCCTGGAGGCATTGTCTCCGTCCCAAGTGTTGGTTGACCAGAGTTCAGAGCTCAGTTCCCCACATTCCAGAGATATTTCGTCAACAGACCAGACATCTACTCCATCGGTCCCTCCGTCCACCGGTGAGGCTGTCCTCCAGTGTTACCATTCTGAGCCTCGGCAACAGCAGGAACCTCAGGGGTCAAACGGGTTCCAGGATGCAAGCGGTCTGTCATCTTCAAGTATGGATGGGCCTGGGGTGCCTGTAAACCAACAAAAGAAGAGGAAGAAAACCAAGAAACTTGTCTTGAAGAACCAAGGTCAGCAGCACTTGAGTGCTAGACTCCTTCCTATTCCCAGCACCCAGAACTTAAACCAATACCCTGTGCCCTCATATTCTCAGTACCTGTTGTTCCTATGTCCAAAAGGCCCCAAGGTGCCCAAGGCTATAAATGCATGTGTGCTCACATTGATCTTCCCCTTGATCTGTGGAGTAGCAGCTCCTGGGGTATCTTGTAGCACAGCGCTTCACCATTTACTATATTTTCTTTCAAAGCCCAGAAACTCAACAACCAACAACCATTGAAAGGATGGGCTGTCATCCCTGTGACTCTAGCATTCACAGAAGGCCACTCCAGAGTAGCCAACGACCCATCCCATGGCTTAGGTTCTACTCTCTCCAATGTTTACCTTTCATTTTAGTAGCCTGTATATAATGCTTTAAAGGTGTGTGTGTGTGTGTGTGTGTGCACTAGACATTGAAACACCAATGTGCCATCTCTAGTTTTCTTTCTGTAGTCTTATCTTTTGCACACTGGATTTTGAGTCTGCCTTTAGAGATCTTTCCACAAGGGGGCAGGGGGAGAGTATGGGACTTTCTTAGTCAATTCTCCTTTATCTCTGCATTGCCTAAAATTTCCTACACTCCACTTATTACTAGCTTCTTCCCCACATTCTCAAACTTGGGTATTTCTATGGACAAACCCAGATTAATGTCCCAGTTAAGGCCAAGTGTGAGGTCTTGGTGCCTGTGACTATAGTAATGGGAGCCTCAGTGGGATTTGTCACTCAGCCGGAGAACTCTGTAGATGCAGAGAACCACAGTGTAACATTGAGGTGTGTTCCAGCCTGCCTCACCAGATCTAGGGATCTTCCTGATTAGAAGCCACTTCAGACCTCACTGGGGTAGCAGCCTTGTTCTTCAGTGCGCTGGGTTCTACCTCCCAAAGCTGTTGAAATGACAGGTTGATTTAGTATTGCTGGAACTGTCGCCTGCTGAGTAGGGGCCCTAAAGCAGCACAACCCTGATCTTTGGTGACTTTTTCTCAGCCTGAGCCCTGGTAGTCCTTGAAAGGATGATGACCTATACTGATCTATTGTGGCAAGTCCATAGTTGATTGATTAGACCAAAATATTGAGAGGCTGACAGATTACATATAGGGAGATCTGCTGGGGCACCATCTCTGGCTCTGTGATGGAGATCGCTGTCTACAGTGTTCCAGGAACTCTTGACAGCAGCTTGGTTCTGGTCTTCCCTGAAAAATTACTATCTGAGACACATCGACAGTAATCAGCCTCATGCTTAGAGCAGACTTGCTGGATGCTGATAGCCCCGACCAGCGGTAGCAGAGTTGCCAGATGTTGGTGGCAATGACCCTAAGCTGCCTGAGCCTTGTTTCACCTGCTGTTTTGTGGATCTCTCTGGGCTATTACGCTGGCCATTCTAGTCAATACACAATACAGAGATGGGACCTGAGTCTATCGGAGTCTCTGATTCAGTCTTAATAGTGGCATATTAAGGCCTGGCCATGCGTTCCAGGTGCCAGTACACCTTATGTAGAGACTCCAGGCTGAAGCACCTCTGAGGATGTGTTCCTGACAGTCCACAATCACTCAAAGCACTTATCTTTCCTAAACTAAATTTCGACCTGAAAAAGAAATTCCTAGAAATACATTTGGATAAATCTCATTCAGACAGGGAAAACTTTTTGGTCAAAGACTTCCTCCACACAGCAGATGTTTGGTAATCTAAATAAGCAAAAGAAAGCATTGGCCCAGGACTCTTAAACCACCAGGACTCCCATGTCTCCACTGAGCACAGCGTCTTAAGGATCTCCCATGGAGCTTCTGATATCTCCCAGTCCAGTCTAGACACAGTAGAGAGGCCCAGATTCTTGTGCATATCTGGGGGTCAACGTGAATAATCCAACCCAAGAACACCCAGACCCCTTAGAGCAGGTTAGAGCCCAGTCCTTACCTAAGCAGAGAAGACAGAGGACCTTGTAGGATGCAAACCAGCCAAGAATCACAGAGCACAGATACACACTCTGCTGACGTTCATGCGCCAGCAGAAGATTTCTATGCAGAACCCCAGGGCCGCTTGACCCTCCCACCTGCTTTTTAGGCTCTTTCTCAGGTAGAATTTTCTTTTTATACAGATGAGTTGCCTTCAGGGAGTAGGGACTGGTGGGACTTCCCTCAGTAGAGCTGCCATCTCTAGCCCTGTGTGCAGCCTTCAGTTTCTCGATAACACTCACCAGTTTCTTCACTGGTTCCCAGAGCATCCTTCAGGATTCCTTGGGGCTAAATAACCAAATCAAATTATCTACATAACCATTAGATTAAACGAAATGATCTTACCGAAAGGATCCTGAGAATTCTCAGTCCAGAGTACTCAGCCCTTACAAGGCCAGACCTTACAACGCCAACTTAGTAGGCCATCACCTGCTGGGCCAGTATTCAAGGAGGGGGGGCTTTATTTTTTAAACAGAAAATTTTCAAGGTGGGAATTCTTCCAGGCCATGCTGTAGAGGGTGAGACTTGGTAGGGTTGGGTGTTGGAAAGGTCTGATGGGGAGACTATACTCACTAGACTTCCATCTTTCCAGCAGGGCCCTCGGAAGCTGAAATGGAAAACAAGATAACGCTCTTTTCTCACTGGGTTAACCCTGAAGTGAAATGTGACAGACCAGAGGAACCCATTGTCTTTAAGTCTGAGACAGGGGCCAAACCCAAGACTGAAGAGACCAAGAAGAGACACAGTTCTGCCAAAGACCGAACCGAGGGATCCGATGTGGAGAAGCCTGCAAATGATCTAAAAGCCAAGTCCCTTCGTGCTAAGAGAAATATTTGACTTTCCTTGACCTGTACAGCTCCAGCAACACCCTTTCTGACCAACCAACCCTAGGCCCCATGGCTACTCCCACAACTGCTTCAAAACTGTCTGCAATTAGTGTCAACCAGCTAGGAAATCAACGTCAGATCTCCTCTCAGAAGGTCCTGGTTTGCACAGAGGATAAACAGGTCAAGAAAAAGAGTTCATAGGCTCCCAGAGCTTTGCATCCTCCCAACAAAGGCGTCAACCGTCATTTCTACTACCAAGCAAGAATGCCATGATATTCTCCAAATATACTCTATACCTAAAGCAAAGAGCTACTTGTATTTTCTTTTTGTTTTCATTGCCATATGTGATAAAGTAGGAAAAGTTCTCCCTGTGGTATGGGTGCTTAAATCTGCCTTTCATTTTGATGGGTCAGCATTTATATCATACATACATATCCTATGGGTAAAGGGACTTGTGTGGAGAAGGAAGTCCCCTTGTTTAAAATACACTGAAGATAGAGATCAAGCTGGACTGCTCATGAAGAAATGAGCTTCTTACCCTTTCCTTTAAGAATGGTCACTCTGCCTCTGTGTTACTGTCCCCTTTCACGAGTTATATTATTATACCTAAGTCGAAGGGAATCCACTGAGGAGCCAATTCCAATGCAAATACACAAGGATCTTTATTGCGAGTTCACGAGCAAGGACTCTCACTGTCGCAGCGGATCGGAAGTGAGAGCCTCAAGTCTTAGGGTATGGGGTATTTATTGTGATTACAGCAAGCTCGGGGAGTTTTCATACAGATCCCCAAGGTAATATTTTAAAAACTGTATTTCTGGCATAATCTGTAGAAACCAAACACAGGGGCTAAACCACCTGACAAATAAGATGACTAAGTTATCTATTTTCTGTAGGACACCTTAGGTTATCTCTGTGTACCTGGACCCTGCTGTTGTAGCTTAGATTGGCTGTTACTAAGGGGAGGTTGCCATAGGATGTTTGCTCAAGTGGACTTTGTGGTCCCTGGTCAAACCTCACACAAAATGGACCTTCTCAAAAATGGAGTTGGTTGGGCTTCACAGCATAGTCTGCTGGCTCCACCCAAGTTAACATTTCATATACGTCAGAAACTCCATAACATATTTTGGGAGTTAGAAGGGACGAAAAGAAAGGAAATGCAGAGAAAAGACAAAAATCCTGAAGGAACCAGTGAGTACAGGGCACTAGAAAACATCAACCCATGTGGTAGAGGGAGGGTAGAAGAGTGGACAGCGCCCGGAAGGCTGGGAGGAAAACAGGTCAAGGGGAAATATTATCGACCGATTGAAGAGCAGCCAATCTGTCAGGTGAGATGGCTTGGTGCTGACCATCAGATTGAGCAATATGGAGAACCTTCATGATCTTGAAAAGAATAGCCAAGGAACAGGTAAGACTTGCAAAGCTAGACAGTGGAGGTACACCCCTTTAATCACAGCAATCGGGGGGCAGAGGCAGGTGGATCTCTGAATTTGGCAACAGCCTGGTCTACAGAGTGAGTTCCAAGACAGACAGGACTACACAGAGAAATTGTGTCTTGAAAAACAAATATAATTGACCTCTTTGATAACTTTTGTTTCATAAAAGTACAATTAGGCTTTTTGTTTTGTTTGAAAGAAGGAGTTGATTGTGTACAGTATAAAGGGAGGTAAGGATTAGCTGCCCTCAGGGTGTGTGTGGTGTGTCTGTTGGTTGGGTTTAAAGACAGAAAGCAGTTCACCGGCAGCTGAGGGCAAGAATAGTCAAGAGAGATAAACTGATGGGTTGAGAAGTGAGAGCCCCTAGGAGGAGAGAGGAAGAGCACCCACCCTAAGCAGCTGAAACTGCATTTGCCTGGGGCTGGGGGCGGGAAGAAAAACATCAGGAAAGGAAAGCGTCCTCCATACTCAAGTGAGTGTGGGCAAAGACCAAGAGGAAGGAGTGAGTGAGTGGTAGAGAGCTTTGGCTTTAAGAGGAAAGGATCAGTTGGAGAATCAAAGCTGGAAAGTTAGAAGTGATGGCTTCTGGAGGTTTCCATGACAAGTTTCCTATCTTTAAGGAGTTAGAGGTGAGACGGGTAGAAAGGATGGAGCTTTGGATTATGGGTGTGATGCAGGTACTCTTGAAAACTGGGAGCGGCAAGTGCGATCTCAGAGGAAGCTCTGAATCCATGGAACTGGGGGAAGAGCTGGGACTGGAGACAGAGAGGCAGGGCATTGTCCACTTGGCACTGGATCCGCAAGGATGTGGGGTTCAAAATTGGGAAGGAGAAAGGAAAAGGAAAGGAACAGTCTTGATGACATGGGATGGATTCCTGTTGGCCATCCAGTATTCCTCAGAAGGCAGCGTGTCTGCTGTATCTTGCTAGTCCACCTCAGAGAGCTGAAGCAAGGACAGGAAGCACTGGGCTTCCTTGTGATGTGGTATGAGGCAGGGGTGGGTGGGGTGGATACCTCTGGTTCATAAGGAAACCCTGCATCTGTCACCATCCCCATCAAGTCAAGAGGAAGTGGTAATGGGAGTTGCTTCCTCTCATAGGACCCTGCTGTTTAGCACGATGTGTTCGCTGCTAGCAGGATACAGAAACCCCAGGTGGGAGAAAGTATGGGCATGTGTGTCATTCCTCCCCTCCAGGGTGACTCTGTGCCTAAAGGAAGGAAGACCAGCCTTTAGTTGATGCTCAAAGCAGAGAACACAGACCGAGGCTCGCTGAGCTAACACTCTCCCCGGTGGTTTCCTGAAGCACCCCAAGGATCACGGAGGTCTTCTGACAGGCATCCTCTCTGTCCAGTGGGAGCTAGGCAGAGAGCCACAGAGCTAGGAGATTACAGGGAGCCCTGGATGAGGGAACTGATGGGCTCAGGCAGGAAACCGAGTTAATGCACACACTTCCTGGGTTAAGATGGAGTGGGTTCTTCCCATGCCCCACTCCAGGCTGTTATCCGACTTCTATTTCATGGCAAAACAGGGCAATTGAGCCTCATGAATTCATGTTTATTTTATACTTTTTTCTTAGAATATACTTTGATCATACATTCCCCTTCCCTAACTTCTTCCAGATCCTCTCTGCCCACATATTGTTAACCATAAATTCATGATGCTACTCACCCCTCATCAGAGAAGGTTCTTGCAGTAGATGGTGATTAACAAGGAGATCCACAACTGGACAGTGTGGAGGGAGAAGGAGATTTTGGAGCACTCAGTCATAAGTGGGATGTCTTTATTAAAAGTCCCCTCACTCAAGACTCAGGGACCTGTGTGGAAGATGAAGCAGAAAGACTGTAAGAGCCAGAGGCGGTGGATGGTCTTAAGGAAACGGTGTCTTCCCCACAAATTCATTATTTTTTAATAAGCTTTTCTTTTCCTTTTCCTCTCTCTCTCTCTCTCTCAATTCATGAGTACACTGTTGCTGTCTTCAGACACCCCAGAAGAGGGCATCGGACCCCACTACAGATGGTTGTGAGACACCATGTGGGGTTGCTGGGAACTCAGGACCTCTGGAAGAGCAGCCAGTGCTTTTAATTACTGAGCCATCTCTCCGGTCCCCCTCACAAATTCTTAACCTTCACCCCCTGTCCCCATTCCATCCTAGAAGGGAGGTCATAAGATATGCAGAGCACAGAAGTGAATGTGTGCCTGTTCACTTCCTAGCTTTGTGCAGTCTTGGCATGACAGCCTTTTGCCAACAAGCATCTGGGACACCTGAGCAGGGGCAGAAAGTCCCTGCTCCTATTCAAAAATCGCAGCTTATGGGAAATTCCTGACTCTAGGGTCCCTGTTCTACTCACCCTCTCAAATTTTCCATGTGCTCTGTGTAAGACAGCTGGCTGCTAAGTTCTCATAGGCTCAGAACCTTACCTATCAAAGGTCTCACCCTTTAACATACCTCTCCATTGCTGTCTTAGTTAGGGTGTTACTGTTATGAACAGACACCATGACCAAGGCAACTCTTATATGAACAACATTTAATTGGGGCTGGCTTACAGGTTCAGATGTTCAGTCCATTATCATCAAGGTGGGAACATGGCAGCACCCAGGCAGGCATGGTGCTGAGAATTCTACCTCTTCATTTGAAGGATGCTAGGAGAAGACTGGCTTCCAGGCTGCTAGGACGAGGGTCTGAAAGCCCACAACCAGTGACACATTTCCTCCAACAAGGCTACACCTACTCCAACAAGGCCATCCCTGGGCTAAACCTTCAAACCACCATACCATCTTACTTGCCTTTGCCTGAACAAGCCGAGTCTCTGTAAAGATATTAATGGATGATTATAGTTTGTTAAAAAAAATTGTATTATGATTTAAGGTTTTTTTAAAAAAACATAGCTTAAGATTGTCAGAAAAACTGATTGGAAAATAGGAAGCTCCCATAACCTTTTCCTGGCCTCGGTAGTTTTCTTTATTATTATATCTTGTGTCACACTTTTCTTTCTTACCATTGAGGGACCAATACTGATGAATTCCTAAAGTCCACCTTGTACATTACCCTTCGCTTTTGTTTGTTAAGGTCACCAACTATTGACTGAAACATGCTTACAAGGACAGTGATTGCTTTAGCAAAGTAGGGAGCAAATGGCATGAAATATGGTGAAGGGGAAGGGGGAGGGGGAGGGGGAGGAGGAAGGGGGAACCCACCTGGGACATCTGGTGACAGTCGCCTCGCACTGGCAGAGGGGAGGAAGGGAGCTGCTTCCACAAGTGAGCATTTCCAAGTGGCTGGAATGGTGAAGGAAGAATTCCAGAAGACCTTGGAGTAGCTGGTGAGTGGGCTGCCAGCAAGGCTTTCTTTTTTTTTTTTTTTAATTTAATTTTATTTTATTTTTTTAATTTACATTCCAAATCACTTCCCCTTTCCCGTTTCCTCCCTCCCCGAAAGTCCCATAAGCCCCCTTCCCTCCCTCTTTTCTCCATTCAACCCCCTCTCATTACTCTGTCCTGGCGTTCCCCTACATCCAGTCTTTCCAGGACCAGGGGTCTCTCCTTCCATCTATTTAGAAATCTATTGATATGCTGATTGTGTCTAGGGTATTCTGAGATTCTGGGTCAATATCCCCTTATCAGTGACTTCATACCATGTGTGATCTTTTGTGATTGGGTTACCTCACTAAGGATGATATTTTCAAGTTCTGACCATTTGCCTAGGAATTTCGTGAATTCATTGTTTTTAATTGCAGAGTAGTATTCCATTGTGTAAATATACCACATCTTCTGAATCCATTCCTCCGTTGAGGGACATCTGGGTTCTTTCCAGCTTCTGGCTATTATAAATAAGGCTGCTATGAATATAGTGGAGCATGTGTCCTTATTGCATGCAGGTAAAGTCTCTGGGTATATGCCCAGGAGTGGTATAGCCGGATCCTCCGGAAGTGTCATGCCCAGTTTTCTGAGGAGCCGCCAGACAGCTTTCCAGAGTGGTTGTACCAGCCTGCAATTCCACCAGCAGTGGAGGAGTGTTCCTCTTTCTCCACATCCTCGCCAACAACTGCTGTCTCCTGTGTTTTTGATCTTAGCCATCCTGACTGGTGTGAGATGGAATCTCAGGGTTGTTTTGATTTGCATTTCCCTAATGACTAAGGATGATGAACATCTCTTTAGGTGCTTCTCAGCCATTAGATATTCTTCAGGTGAAGGCTTTCTTTCGTAGAGGACTGGAAGGGGCCCTGCTTGGCTGAGCCTCTAGAGAGGCTCACTGCTGAATGTTGGGGACAGAGGGACCCCCAGGATAAAGCATCATACGCTGCTGACGGCACATACAGCAACGAGCAACGTCTTCATATGTATAAGCTGGAGGACGTTTACACACACACACACACCACACACACACACACACACACACACACACACACCACACCACACACACCACACACCACATCACATACACCACACACACATACCACACACACCACACACCACATCACATACACCACACACACATACCACACACACCACACACCACACACACACACACACACACACACACACTACACACCACATCTCACACACACACATACACACACACACACACACACACACACACACACACACACACACCACACCACATGCCACATCACATACACCACACACATACCACACACCACACACCACATCACACACACACACACACCTCTCTGGAGAAGTCTCCACGTGTTTTAGCACCAGAGGTCTTGTTCAGGCTCCTTTCATCTTGCCTTTGCCCCCTCCCACCCCACCAAGATGCCACGCAGGCTAAGCTGTGAAGTCTTGGTATCACTTTGACATTTTTTGGTTTTGTTCTGTTTTAAGAAAAGGCCTTTCTATGTAGGCTGGTCTCTCATTCGTGACGGCCATGCTGGGATCCCAGGTGTGCAACCACCATGTCCAACCAACTCTGAGGCCATCGTCCTGATTGGGCTGAATGGCAGCTGTGGCTCATGTATTATTAATACCACCTACCTTGGGCCACTCCCCCTAATCAGACATTCCTACCTGTGTTATGCATGCTATGATTTTCTTTCTTTTTTAATCTCTAAGTTTTTGGGTATAGTTTGTCTTCATTCTTGAGAATTTCACACATGAAATATGACACTACTCGTCTTCAATTTCCCCTCTAACTCCTCCTTTATCCCCCTAGTATGTCCTCCCCTAACTTCATGGCTTTTTTTTTATTTTTTCAGTAGCTGACTATGTCCAGTTAGTGCTGCCTATATGAACATGGGTGTGGGGCATCCAGTAGAATGTGGGAAACCTAACAATGGCCACAGCCTCAAAAACTAATGAGCTTCCCTTCCCCAGCAGCTATTAGCAGTGAGGGGCAGGGCCTGGAGATCATCTACCCCATCTATGCCAGGCTGTCTTGATCTTGTGCAGGGAGCCACAGTCGCTGTGAGTTCATGACTGTGAGCCACGCCATGTCCAGAAGACAGGACTTTACAGCACTCCGCCCATTCTCCAGGTTATATTCCTTCCATCTTGTCTTCTGCAGAGCTCGGGAGCCCTGGTGCTGGGGTGTGAGTACAGATGTCCATCTTAGTGCTGAGCATTCAGTCTCTCGTCTTCAGCACTGTGACCAGTTGTGCATCTCCACTTTGACTGGTGTCCTCTGCAAAAAGCAGCTGCTTTCACCAAGGTCGAGAGCGGCTCAGGTCTATGGATTTTAACATTAATATTTAGAATGCAATTTGGCTATGTGATTACACTACTTACTTTTTTTGTTGCTGAGATAAAACACCCCAAGGGGAAGAAATGGTTTATTTGGGCTTACACTTCCAGAGGGGATACAGCCCAACACATCAGGAAAGGCATGGTGGCAGGTATGGCGGCAGGAGTGTAAGGTAGGCCTGGCATCAGGAGTCTGGCTGATCACATTTCACTCCTACACATAAAACCCAGAGGGAGAAAAGGAAGCAAGGCTGAGTTATAAAGCAGCAAAGGCCACCCCCAGCCAAATCCATCCTCCAGCAAGGCTCTGGATGTCTTTAGGAACCTCCTAAGGGTTCCATAGTCTTCTTAAGCAGCCCACCAGTTGGGGAGCAATAGACATGAGTCTATTGGGGGGCATTTCAAAAGCTACAATAATGACTGTTTTGTAAAACAACAACAGCAGGCTCTACCCTAGTACCTATGGCTGTTTCTAGCTGGTTTTTTTTTAAACTTTGAAACTTCCTTTATTTTTATGTGTATGCATGTTTTGACTGCATGTCTGCCTATGTACCATGTATGTGTCTGTTGTATAGAAGCCAGAAGAGGATGCTGGATCCCCTGCAACTGGAGTTATATGTAGTTGTGAGCGTCTTCTTTGTTTCTTGAAACAGGGTCTCACTATATAGCTCAGGCTGTCCTGATATTGTATCCTCCTGCCTCAGACTGGGATTACAGGCATGTGTCACCATGCCCAGCTTGCCAGAATCCTTAGGAGGTCAAAGGGGAGATGTAGAGCTGGTGAGAGAGAAAGGAGGGAGACAGCATGCTCCCAGCTAGGGGGAATATCATGTTAATCCCCCCCCACACACACTACCACTGAGGCTCGGGAGAGGGAAGGGATGCAGGATGGCAGGAGCGTCGTGAAACTTCGTCTTCTGGGCACAGTGAGCCTGTCTCACTCATGCACTCTCGGCAGCTGTGGCAGCCTCCACAAGACCCGAACAAGATCAAGCCAGCCAACATCCTGGCGTAGATGTGGGTAGATGATCTCCAGGCCCCTCCCCTCGCTGAGGAGCTGTTAGCAGTTAATAGCTACTGGGAGAGAGGGAAGCATTCTGAGGATGTGGTCACTGGGCAAATTTCCCTGTTCCAATGGATTGTCCCCATCAACCCACATACAGGCAATGCTAACTGGATAGATAGAGTGGGGTATTTAAAAAAAAGAGAGAGAGAGAGAGCTGTGAACCTGCCTTTTGCCTCACAATATGGCTCGGGTGGACTGAAGACACCCAGAGGCCCGTCCATCACATGGCCTGCTTGTAACTGGAGTCACTACAATGTACAAGTATGTGGTGGAGAGACGGGGGTGGGGGGGAAGGGGGAGAGAGAGAGAGAGAGAGAGAGCTGAACTGGAGATGCTAGGGTGGAGAGAACAGTCCGACGTGAGTAGCGAGCCCTGCCACTTGAGGCCATGGTGAAGTTCCAGCCCGAGCTGCCACTGAGGGCCGTGTTTGGGTCTGTGACCAAGCAGCAACAGGGGCCTGTGTCTATGCCTGGGGCTCAAATTTCCACCAAAGGCCATGTGGAGGTCCCTGGTCTGGACTGCTGCCTGGGACCATGTTGATGTACAAGGACGGTGCAGAGCTGGCCCTGATGGGGGTTAAAGGGACTTAGGTGAGCCCTGTGGCAGGCCATGAGAGCAGGAGAGTTGTCCCTGCCCCTTGCCAGCTATAGTACTCTCCAGAGCAGGCCCTGTATGTCTCCTGGGTAGCACATTAGAGATGGCCATGTGACCCGTCCAGCAGGTCTAGTTATTCAGGGTCCCGAAGAGGCGCTACCTGAGGGTCAAAAGGGGGGGAGAGAAAAAGGAGACCAAGCGAGGTTCCATTGTCAAGGTCTCGTTTATTGTCACACAGGCAGCACGTTTTAAGCAGTGGGGATGAGGAAGTTGGGAGGGGGAGCTAGGGGGAAGTGACCTTTGCAAAATGCAAAGGAGGAAGGGGTCAAGGTGTTCTTGGCAGCAGGAAGCACAAAGGGCATCCGGAGAAGGCATCTGATATCTGCGCACGTAGGGACATTCCGCGGTTAAGGGTGGAGCGATCCGTATCAGCAGTTCCTGGGCAGGTCTTTGTTCAACAATCTCATGGTCATAAGACAGCCATGGCTGAATGACCTTGTTTGGCTCCCCACATCTCCCCCTTCTTTGTATAACTGATGGAGAGTCTGTCTTAGGCTACATGATGTGCACCCACAGCCAGCACCTAGAAGAGAGGGGTAGAGCCTCTGTCTTAGGCTACGTGAGGTGCCTCCATGCCCAGAACCCCCAATAGGAGTTTGCTCCCTGGGCAATGGCCTCACGCTACTCCCGTCATGGAGTTACTCTACAGTCCTGGGATCATGCTCTACTGACTGAGTTAGCCAGGCTCTCAGGTGTGCATCTGGCATGTGGCATCATGATACTCCCGTCATGGACGTCTCCATAGCTTTTTATACCAAGGGTTTCGGTAGTGTGCGGCCAGGATCGAGAAATCGAGGCCAGCAGAGGGGGTGCCCAAGGGCTCCTCGTAGGCACCGGGGTCATTATCTCTGACCTTTAGACGATGGTAATGCACTGAAACCGGCTTGTTGGTGAAAGCGGCATCCACCTGTGACTTGACAAAAAGAGTTAATTTTTGGAAGGCCCACAGCCCAAAAGAAATGTGCATGAGAAGGCCCATCAAAGATCCCAAAAGACTAGGTAACAGAGTAGAGAGTCAAGGGGATGTAGAGAACCAGTTTTGATACCATGATTTTTGTTTCTCTCTTTCTTTCTTGCAGTTTTCTAGACTTTCCCTGACCTTTTTTAGGCTATCTTCAACCAATCCTGTCTTGTCTGCATAAAAGCAGCATTCTTCTTTAAGGGCAGTGCATAACCCACCTTGTTGTAAAAAGAGCAAATCTAAACCTCTTCTGTTTTGTAACACTACCTCAGAGAGGGATGTAACAGAATCTATAAGATTCTTTAGTCCTAACTGTAGCTCTTGTAGGCCTCTATCGACCACAGAGCTGAGCTGCGCATACTGCTGACTGGAAGTGACCAAGGAGGCAATTCCTGTACCGGCCCCTGTGGCTCCCAAACCAAGGAGTATAAAAACATTCTCGGTCTTACTCCCCTGACAAGAAGGAATTGAGGAATTAAGGCATCCTTAACTGTCATCTACTGAGTTTATGACCGTATGGAATTCATTTCACCAGTGGGTTTATCAATAAACTAAGCATAATATTAACTATCCCTTCAGGGGACGGTGCGTTGCAAATGATGGAGCTCTACACAGACACACCATAGACCTGAGACTAGGAGCTCAGATCCCTGCTGCTGAGCTGAGGATTTACTATTCAGATTCCTGTAGGATGCCCCTCAATGCTCATTCTCCACCTAACGCTGTGTCCTGATTCCTCAGCCAGGAGACTTTCCCGGGAAGAAGCTGAGAAGCCATGGGAGCTGCTCTCTATCATGAAAAGGTGACCTCTTGACCTCTGTGGCCTAAACTCTGATGATTTCTTGGCCTGATCTGGGCCAGGGGTGAGGGAGGGGGTAACCGAGGGAAGGAGAAACACACCGTGCAGGCAGGTTCACCAGCTGAGAGGGCTGCCAGGGCAGAGATGGGTCACATGTGAGCAGGGAAGAGCCACCCCATACCCAATCTGTATGTTAGGGTCTCAGCAGTTCTGGACTTCAGAACAGACTAGCGCACACTCTGTAAAGGACATTGCTGGGGTTGCACCCAGACATGAACCTGTCAAGACAGTGAATTCAGCATAAAGAGGTCACCATGTCATCAGGGCTTCCTGCTGCTCCCTTTCAAGGGCAGAGCCCTGGGTTTGGCTGGACCCTGCTGCTATTACTGCCTGTCTGTCCTCAGGGTGGGGGAGCAGTTGCTGGGATGCCATCACCCCATCATCTTACCCTCTACTTAGTTTCTGGAGAGCACGAATGATTCCCAAGAGTTTCTGGATACAGCAGCAGGGACATCCCATGTTTTGAATGAGGACCCCATCTCCTACAGTGTGGGGTTAGAATGGGTGGGATTGGAGAAATGGGCCCAGAAATCTCCAGACACATATTCTTCCAAAGAAGCAGACAAAATTCGTGCATTAATGGATGTCTTATTTTTCTCTTCCAAGCCAAAGCTGGATCCCTAAGGAGGGAAATGTGCGGCAGCTCCTGTGTGCAGATCCCGGCTGCCAAATCTGCGAGGCTGCAACTCTAGAGATTCGGCAGTTGCTGCAGAGTGAGAAAAGCCAGCTCTCCCCTGTCTTGTTGGGACTATCACCGGGCTCTGCTTGCCTGGAGACACCCATATCCAGTGAGTCTTCTGAACGGAATAAGGAGCTTTACTCCAGGCCCTCCACAAACTTTCCAGCGGTGCCTGGAACCCAAACACACACACACCTAACAGAACACTTAACACAGTCAAGCAACGCAGATGGTGTCCAGCTTTGCTGGACTGATCACCTGGAGGTAGGACAGGAATTTCATCGGGCAGACATGCCCATGGTTTCTGAGACTGTAGCATCTTCAAGGCTCAAGGAGTCGGTGGCTTTAATGAAAGAGGAAGACACAGTGCACAGCAATTTAAACTATATCCAGCAGCTGCAAGACCATGAGGCGTTGAACTCAGAGATTCCTTTTCAGACTCTGACCCCACAAATTACTGTCACACATCCTATGGTTGTGCCGATTGTCACCGATATCCCCCAGCCGTTCCTCAGTCCTGAGGTGTTAAGGCTTTTGGAGCTACATGTGAAAAAATTGATGCATTTCCAAAGGTGGGGGCTCCACAGACGTGTAGAGGAGTCCCTGAAGCAACTGATGCCAAACCCACCAATGTATTTCCAGCCAGAACAACCGGTTTCATTTATCCCGAACACTAGTTCTCAAGATTCTGTTCATAGGTTTGGGGATACTTCCTCCCAGACCTGGTACTCATATATGGACGGACAACCTATCCAGACCTTTTGGGTTTCTGAGTGGTCTAGTGCAGACGCAGTACAAAGACTACCCTGCAAACAAATCCCTAGCCCTGTGGAAAAGCCCTTATTCACTCCTGATCATCAACAACTCCATGGCCTCTGTCTGTTGCCTGATGGCCAAGCCAAGGACTCGCAGAGCAATCTTCAGAAGAAATTCACTCAGTTATTCTGCGGTCTCCCTTCTATGCACAGTGAGTCCTTGGGCTCTACCTTCCTATGCACTGAAGGTGTCTCCAAGGACACATTCAAACCTTCCTACAAAGATCTTCATTTCTTGAGGGAGTCCCCACCCTTTCCCTTACCCAGGGCAGCCCCTCCCCCTTCTCCAACTTCTCCAAATGAGTCTTTGTATCAAAGAGCTCAGACTGGCGGCTTTCCATTTCTGACTCAGTCAGAATGTCAAACCTTGGAATGGCATCTTCTACAAAGACAGCTTCAGCTTCACTGGGGCCTGCCAGCGGTCACCCCTGGATCTCCACACGCGCCGAGCCACCCCCAGTATAAGCCACGTAATAAAGCCAAGCCATGGGAGACTTTAAAAGCCTCCCAGCCAGGACAGTCCTTCTCAGCCCTCAGCAGAGAGCTTTGCTTCATCCCGTGGCACTCTCGCAGGCTGCTGGAGTTCCACCTCCAGAAGCATCTGATTCACCTTCGATGGGGGCTGCCCCAGAGGATCCAGCGCGCCATTCATAAGCTCCGCTCTTCTCCTGACCAGCAGTCCCTGTCCTGCAGGGACAGTGGGCAACCTAATGTGAGCATGCTCCAGCCGGGGAAGCCAGAGGCCGATGGGTCTGACGACCTGTTCTCACCCACAGCGAGCAAAGGGCCGATCCTCCTGCCACACTTGTTTGCCGAGGCAAGGGAAACGTTGAAAAGCCATGTTGATTCCAAGTGTGAACAGATCCACCAGGGCAAGGTCCCTGCCCAAGTCTGGAGCTCTTGGGAATGCAAAATTCCTGGGAGCTTGGCAACAATGGCTCCCTTCCCTTGGATTCCACAAGGCCAATGCAGAAAGTTACAGGCCGAAAGTAAAAGTAACACTGACCTACATCACAAAGTTGTTCCCTGGAAACCAAAGACCTTCAGCCAGGAGATCTCTTTGAACATTGTAAGCGGCCCCGAGCCCTGTCTGAAGAAACCGTTAAGAAACTGGAGACAACTTTACATCATAAGTATCTGGCCTTCCTGTCAGGCCTGCCTGTCCTTTACTGTGTGGCTCTCTCTAGGCTTGCATCACCAGCAGTCACCAGTCAACCTAGACTCAGAGAGAAGATGCCCAGACCTGTCAAAAGCCCATCAAAAGCTCTGACTCAAATTACCCCACCTGAGCCCAGCACTCAGGATGACAGAGGGGTGTCTGCGAACACCGCAGAAGAGTTCCAGCCTGGAGTGCCGGCGGGTGAAAGGACAAAGGTGCCTCCAGAAAGCCAGCCTCCCCAAGACAAACCCTGCTCACTAAACACACATGTCTTGGCCAAACGGAATTTCCACCTGAATAAAAAGGTCCTAGCAATGCAGTCTGGGATTTCTGAAAAGGAAAGGAGAGAGTACAAAGAGCTGGCTACAGTCAGCCTCGAGAGCGAAGCCAGCCAGGAATTCCTCAGGAGTCTGCACATCCCACAGAGGACACTGCTACAGGAACAGCCCACCGCATGCCCATCTCCTCCAGCCCCAAATGCAAAAAGGGTCAACCTTAAAAAACAGCAAGCTCCGGCACTACAGGCTGTGTACCAGGAGCAAAAGCAACCTACTTCCAAAGCAGTGCCCTATAGTTCTGCCCAGCAGGGCTCCAAGGCCTCACAATTCCAGAGGAACATGATGAAGACCCAAGTCTATGTTGACATAGAAGCTGGAAGGAAAAAGCCCAACCTAGAGAAACTCAAGGCCATGGGGGACCTTGGAGAAGGAGATACAGGTCTTGGGTTTTACCTGGTCAGTCAAAAGACAACCCAGGGTAGAAAGCAGGAGCCAGAAAAGAAGCTCCTGCCCAGAAAAGTCCAGGCCTCCTCACAACAGGGCCTGTCCATAACTTTCATCTTGAGGGGGCCTGTCCACACAGCCCCCAGAAGCTCCCTGAGCTAGAGTTCCCAGATCCACCTCCAGAAGTCTTTATGTCTTTATGGAGACAGACTCTGAGGAGGGCACGGAAGACAGTCAAAGCGAGGAATCCATTGTCCCGGAACCTGCAAGGATTGCTGAAGTCCTCCAGCCTGTGGTCCCCCAGGTTGTCCAGGGCCTTCCTTTCCCATGCTCACCAATTCTCTGGAGACGAACTTAAGACATAAGTATTTGGCCTTCCTGTCAGGTCTGCAGGCCCTTGACTGTGTAGCCCCGACTAGAGCAACACCCCCAGTTGTTGACCAATCTGTAATCACAACTACACTCTGGCCTGTCAAAAGCCCACAGAAGCCCCTACCTCAGAAGTCCCCATTTGAAGGTCCATGCTTTAGTGGCCTTGAGCCCTGGACTCGGGATGAGAATGAGACCTCTGCAAACATTGCAGAAGAGTTCCAGCATGGAGTGCAGGTGGACGGAAGAAAAGAGAAGGTGCTTCCAGAGATACAGCCTCTCCTGAATAGACCTTACTCGTTAAACACAGAGATCACAGAGAGATTGAATTTCCACCTGCAAAAAAAGGTTCTAGAGATAAAGTTGGGAATTCCTCTAAAAGCAAGTGCCTTGTTCCAAGAGCCAACCGCAGCAGACCCAGAGAGTGAATGCAGACAGGAGCCTCTCAGGAGCCCACATATCTCAGAAAGCACACTGCTACAGGAACAGCCGACCTCATGTGACTCTCCTCCAGCCCCAGGTCCAGATAAGTTCCACCTTAAACAGCCAGCTACTGCAGTGCGGGCTCTGTTTCAGGAGCAAAGCCAACAGAGTTCCAGAGCAGTGCCCTATAGTTCTGCCCAGCAGGGATCCACGGCCTCACAATTCCACAGGAATATGATTGAGGCCCAAGTGCACTATGTTCGGATGGGGACCTGTGCGGAAATGCTGAATCTAGGGGAATCCTTTAGTACTGAGTCCCAAAGCCCAGGCAAGAGTAAGTCCTCAGGCCATGTCCCCACAATAACAGGCAAGAGCAAAAACCCAGGGAAACCCAAGGCCGTGGGGGCTCTGGGGGAAGGCGATTCAGGTCTTGTGCTTTCCCTGGTCAGTCAAAAGACACCCCAGGGTAGAAAGCAGGAGCCAGAAAAGAAGCTCCTGCCCAGAAAAGTCCAGGCCTCCTCACAACAGGGCCTGTCCATAACTTTCATCTTGAGGGGGCCTGTCCACACAGCCCCCAGAAGCTCCCTGAGCTAGAGTTCCCAGATCCACCTCCAGAAGTCTTTATGTCTTTATGGAGACAGACTCTGAGGAGGGCACTGAAGACAGTCAAAGCGAGGAATCCATTGTCCCGGAACCTGCAAGGATTGCTGAAGTCCTCCAGCCTGTGGTCCCCCAGGTTGTCCAGGGCCTTCCTTTCCCATGCTCACCAATTCTCTGGAGACGAACTTAAGACATAAGTATTTGGCCTTCCTGTCAGGTCTGCAGGCCCTTTACTGTGTAGCCCCGACTAGAGCAACACCCCCAGTTGTTGACCAATCTGTAATCACAACTACACTCTGGCCTGTCAAAAGCCCACAGAAGCCCCTACCTCAGAAGTCCCCATTTGAAGGTCCATGCTTTAGTGGCCTTGAACCCTGGACTCAGGATCAGAAATTCAGAGAAAGTCTTTTCAGGGACAATCTATATCAGGTCACTTTTCACCAGGGGATATGATACCAGCTTCTCCTTACGCTAAGCCCAGCCGTCTTCTAGAGATTGGCTTGAAAAATAAGATGAAATTCTTTTTGCAATCTCTTAACCCCAAGACAAAGAGCAAAACACACATGGAACCACCCATGGTCTCTACACCTGGGAAGGTGGCCAAAACCAGTAAAGAAAATGTTGAAAGGGCTCTGCCTCGAACCAAGAGTCCCGCCAAGAAAACTAAGCCAGAGGACTCCAGAGGGCCCAAGGCCCAGTTTTCAGCCTCTGAGAAGTCAGTGATCACCACCTGTCTAACTCCTTCTCATGTTCTAGACAGTAAGTTCTGGCCTCGCTCTCGACGTATAGGCTCTGTTTCACTTCTGGGCCACCATTACCATTGCCTTCGGCACTGTTCTCCCTTCTTTGTATAATTGATGGAGAGTCTGTCTTAGGCTACATGATGTGCACCCACAGCCAGCACCTAGAAGAGAGGGGTAGAGCCTCTGTCTTAGGCTACGTGAGGTGCCTCCATGCCCAGAACCTCCAATAGGAGTTTGCTCCCTGGGCAATGGCCTCACGCTACTCCCGTCATGGAGTTACTCTACAGCCCTGGGATCATGCTCTACCGACTGAGTTAGCCAGGCTCTCAGGTGTGCATCTGGCATGTGGCATCATGATACTCCCGTCATGGACGTCTCCATAGCTTTTTATACCAAGGGTTTCGGTAGTCTGCGGCCAGGATCGAGAAATCGAGGCCAGCAGAGGGGGTGCCCAAGGGCTCCTCGTAGGCACCCGGGTCATTATCTCTGACCTCTAGACCATGGTAATGCACTGAAACCGGCTTGTTGGTGAAAGCGGCATCCACCTGTGACTTGACAAAAAGAGTTAATTTTTGGAAGGCCCATGGCCCAAAGAAATGAGCAGGAGAAGGCCCACCAAAGATCCCAAAAGACTAGGTAACAGAGTAGAGAGCCAAGGGGATGTAGAGAACCAGTTTTGATACCATGATTCTTTTTTCTCTCTTTCTTTCTTGCAGTTTTCTAGACTTTCCCTGACCTTTTTAAGGCTATCTTCAACCAATCCTGTCTTGTCTGCATAAAAGCAGCATTCTTCTTTCTTTAAGGGCAGTGCATAACCCACCTTGTTGTAAAAAGAGCAAATCTAAACCTCTTCTGTTTTGTAACACTACCTCAGAGAGGGATGTAACAGAATCTTTAAGATTCTTTAGTCCTAACTGTAACTCTTGTAGGTCTCTATTGACCACAGAGGTGAGCTGTGCATACTGCTGACTGGAAGTGACCAAGGAGGCAATTCCTGTTCCGGCCCCTGTGGCTCCCAAACCAAGGAGTATAGCCAGGGTGACTGCTGTTATAGGTTCTCTTTTGTCTGGACAAATGAGTTCCCCTTTCCCAAAAATTAAGAAGTTCATCAGAATCATGAATGGTCAATCGAGGGAGGAGTTTGACAAACACACAATATTCTCTATTCTCTAAAAAGGCAGCTGAAACTATAAAATTGGTCAATCCCAAGGAGCAAGCAAGATAGGAATCATTAGAAACAGCAACAGGAAGCATTAATTACAATAGTTTGATTGCAAACCTCAATCAGGGCCTTGGGGTGCAGCATATCAGGTCCCAGAAGGCACATGCCTAGGCCAGAAATTTGGCCAAGGGTGAGCCCTTGCTTCTCTGGAGGACTCCGCCGCAGAAGCGAGGTATCATTAGTGGGTAATAATTCTCCAAAGCTTGCAATCCCTTCGTAAAAGGGCGGGGAGGGTGAATAACAGACCTAACATTCCTCTAAAATAGCTTCATGTATGGCTTGTATCGAAGCATTAGCTAATGATAGCACAAGCTCAGTAGACGAGGGAGGACCCATAGGTAGAGTAGGCTGAAGCAAAGGATTGGGTGTTCGGGTATCTGGGATAGTGGGTGTTGCAGGGACCTGGTTTCCAGATACTCACATGCTCGGGCAATGGAGCAGTCGCGATGACCTCCAGGGCAGACATAAAGTTCCCAGGGAAGGAACCTTAAGTGTTTTTGCCTGCCTTCAGTGGAGCACCCGGGGGACCAGTTAGAATCCGAAAGCTCGGGCGCATTTTTTTGAGGGACAAAGGTGTCAGGGGTACCCCAATCCGCACTAGCTCCAGAGCGAGCTGGTGAGAAACCACCTCATTGGGGCTACACATCATTATCCTCATTTGAGAGACAATGTCTCTCCCCCAAAGATTGACAGGGAGGCTCTCAACAATAAAAGTCTGCACAGTGCCCGAATTCCCCTCTGAATCTTTCCATGTCAACAACTTTGAACTTTGTAAGGTATTTTTAGACTGGCCAATGCCTTGTAAATGAGTCATCGAGAGCTGGAGAGGCCAGGCAGAAGGCCAGAAGCTCAAACTAAGAACTGTGGTGTCAGCTCCCGTATGTATCTATAACGCCATCAAACTTTCGCCCGTCCAATGTAAGGCACAAGGAGGGGCGCTCCTTAGAGAGTTACTGGACCCAGTAGACATCAGAGGAACCAGGTTGGCTATCTCCTCTGAGCCCTCCCATGTGAGCACCAGAGGAATCAAGCAGGAGAGGGAGCGTCTGGGCTACTCTCTGACCGGGGAGAATGGTGACCGGGCCCTTTTCTGCCTTAAAACTTTTATCTCTCTAGTACAGTCTGCATCCACAAGCGACGGGTGGACATCGAGACCCTGCATGGTAGCTGAGGCATGCCCTATAATGAGAAAAAATGTGCCAGATGGTGGGGGTCCAAAAATTCCTGTGGAGAGAACCTAAACACCATCTTGGGGGTTCAAAATTGTGTAGGAGGAGGCACACAGGTCCAGTCCTGCGCTCCCTGCTGTTGCCCTAGATAAGCTGGTGCCGCAGGAGCTTGGTGCTGTACTTAGGGGTGTGTGGGGCCCCGGTGCGGGGGCCCCTTGGCCGTTTCCCTGGACTGCAGGGAGGGCTTGCCCATTAGCATCAGTTCTAGACCGACATTCCTTGGTCCAATGACGGCCTCTCCTATAGCGAGGATAAACTCCCTGCGCGGTAGGCTTAGGGGCCCCTTGGCCAATCACGGGATTAAATGGCTGGCTGGGGTTGAGAGCGCTACATTCTCTAGCAAAGTGACCAGGCTGCCCACATCTAAAGCATGTTTTGCCTCTAGGGCGGCCAGAATCTCCAGTTTTTTGGAACACAGCCCCGATAGCTAAACTGATAGACTTGGACACTTGATGTGAGAAGGAGTCAACATCATTGCAAAGTTTAATCATTCCCATAATATCAAGATCTTTGGTCTTGCCCCGTAATGCAGCTCTGCACGCCGAGTTACCATTTTCAAGAGCAAGCTGCTTAACGAGGAGCCCCTCACTTTCACTTTGACCTAGGATTCTTTCTGCTGCTTCCTGTAACCTCCCCACAAATTGAGCGTAGGGTTCCTGGGCCCCCTGGACTATTTTAGTTAAAGGGGTGGTGAGGGTTCCTGTAGCAGGAACCGCTCTCCAGGCAGATAAGGCAGCCTGCGCCAGGGGACAATCTTAATTGTTTTTCCTAGGAGGCAAATGGGTCCCTCCCACACAACTTGTCCGCCTGCCATCCAAGAGGCGGTCCTGCCTAGAGGGTTTTTTCTGTTCCTAGCGGCCAGACTCTCTGCCCTATCTATGAATTCAGATTTCCAGGTTAAGTATTGCCCTCTGGTGAGGACGGACTGCGCCACCTTAGTCCATTCACTAGGAGTCAAGTATCCGGACCCCGCGAGTCCTTCTAAAAAACGGACAAGGTAAAGGGTGCAGTTAAACCATAATTTTTAACAGCTGAGTGTAATTCTTTGATATGTTTAAGTTTCTTGTATATGGGACGTGAGGTCTCGTATTCGGGTCACCAGCTTTTAAAAGCTTATTAATATCTTTACCAACCTTATTCCACATAAGTGGGTGTATATCAGGGCCACTTAAAACCAGCTAATGACATTTTTCATCAACAAAACAAAAGAACTTAATTAAATCTTTTTTTCTTAACTCTTATTCCTCTTTCCCTGAGCAAACACTTGATTTCTCCTATAAAACAAGCTTCCTTAGACAATTGTTTCCCCATGACAATCGGACGACAATTATTTGGCCAAACTCACCTCCCTTTCCAGCGACGCACGAGCGATGCGGCGTGAAAGGTCCTCAATTCCTTTTCCCGGGGTTCCTCCATCGTCCAGTAGTTGGCCGTGCTTCGGGTCCCTGTTCGGGCGCCACTTGTCCCGTCCAGCAGGTCTAGTTATTCAGGGTCCCGAAGAGGCGCTACCTGAGGGTCATGGGGGGGAGAGAAGAATGAGGCCAAGCAAGATTCCATTGTCAAGGCCCCGTTTATTGTCACACAAGCAGCACGTTTTAAGCAGTAGGGATGAGGAAGTTGGGAGGGGAAACTATGGGGAAGTGAGCTATGGGCCAAGCCCTGGGTCAGGTGCCTGGGACATTCTGCGGTTTTTCCCGGGAAGGTCACAGATTTTTATCTTGGTCTTGATGTTCCGTCAGGAAGGTCAGGAATTTCACTCGAGGGGAGAGGCGGCCTGTCTATGTAGCCAGCATCTAGGGGAATCCTTTAGTACTAAGTCCCAAAGACCAGGCAAGAGTAAGTACTCAGGCCATGTCCCCACAATAACAGGCAAGAGCAAAAACCCAGGGAAACCCAAGGCCGTGGGGGCTCTGGGGGAAGGCGATTCAGGTCTTGTGCTTTCCCTGGTCAGTCAAAAGACACCCCAGGGTAGAAAGCAGGAGCCAGAAAAGAAGCTCCTGCCCAGAACAGTCCAGGCCTCCTCACAACAGGGCCTGTCCATAACTTTCATCTTGAGGGGGCCTGTCCACACAGCCCCCAGAAGCTCCCTGAGCTAGAGTTCCCAGATCCACCTCCAGAAGTCTTTATGTCTTTATGGAGACAGACTCTGAGGAGGGCACTGAAGACAGTCAAAGCGAGGAATCCAATGTCCCGGAACCTGCAAGGATTGCTGAAGTCCTCCAGCCTGTGGTCCCCCAGGTTGTCCAGGGCCTTCCTTTCCCATGCTCACCAATTCTCTGGAGACGAACTTAAGACATAAGTATTTGGCCTTCCTGTCAGGTCTGCAGGCCCTTTACTGTGTAGCCCCGACTAGAGCAATACCCCCAGTTGTTGACCAATCTGTAATCACAACTACACTCTGGCCTGTCAAAAGCCCACAGAAGCCCCTACCTCAGAAGTCCCCATTTGAAGGTCCATGCTTTAGTGGCCTTGAACCCTGGACTCAGGATCAGAAATTCAGAGAAAGTCTTTTCAGGGACAACCTATATCAGGTCACTTTTCACCAGGGGATATGATACCAGCTTCTCCTTACGCTAAGCCCAGCCGTCTTCTAGAGATTGGCTTGAAAAATAAGATGAAATTCTTTTTGCAATCTATTAAACCCAAGACAAAGAGCAAAACACACATGGAACCACCCATGGTCTCTACGCCTGGGAAGGTGGCCAAAACCAGTAAAGAAAATGTTGAAAGGGCTCTGCCTCGAACCAAGAGTCCCGCCAAGAAAACTAAGCCAGAGGACTCCAGAGGGCCCAAGGCCCAGTTTTCAGCCTCTGAGAAGTCAGTGATCACCACCTGTCTAACTCCTTCTCATGTTCTAGACAGTAAGTTCTGGCCTCGCTCTCGACGTATAGGCTCTGTCTCACATCTGGGCCACCATTACCATTGCCCTCGGCACTGTCCTAAATTGGCTTTTGTCACTCAACAGAGAAACCCCCCTAGGTCCCAGGGTTCACCTCAGAAATGTTGTTCTGCTAACAGAAACCACTCAGGGTGATGGCAGCTTCCAGGTTCCCCCCGGCCCCCCCGTATCCTTTAAAGAGAATGATTTTTTTTCTCTAATGAACAGGTGGATCGAAGAACCACCCATAATATATTCTGTACCTGTAAATGAAGAGTTGTCCGACTTTTCTTGTCTCTGCTGTACATTATTAAGGGAAGGGATGCAGGGAGCAACAACATCCACCCCCATCCTGGAGAGGAAATTTAGCCCCCAGTTCTCATTGGTCTTCTTAAGAGAAGTACCATTAGCACAGCTTTCTTCAAGGGATACTTTTGAGTTCACATTTTTGAGTCAGTAAGTGGAAGGCAGGCATAGAGGGCTGCTGGGAGAACAGAGAGTGGGAGATGTAGCCAAAAGCAAAGTAGCTAACAAGAAAATGCACATCGCGTATATGATAAACATCACCACCAAGTTGTGGAATTTCTGTGTTCCCCTCAGTGCTGTTGGGAAGGTCTTTCTGAGGACCTGTTTGGAAGCTTGTTACAGTTCCTTTGTCTGGTTCTGGTGCTTCAGCTGTGCGGCATCCATGGATGCCTCCTTGGAAGGAAGATGCAGGGAGGCTGGGGAGCATAGAGAGGGAGCTCTTGTACTTGGGACAAGGCTGCTGTGTTCCTGATCTTCATGAAAGGAAAATCAGGTCAGTTTTGTTAGCGCTAAAGCCTAAACAGGAGGCTAGATGGACTGTGAGCACACGGTCAGGAGAAATGGCAAGGAACAAGGGACGTATGACTGGGATATAAGTTAGAATAGCTCCAAACCTGCCCAATCTAGACTTACAGCTTGTAAATAAAATATAAAGATTGTGTGTCTTTTATACGGGCTAGCTAGAATATGTAATTCCTTTTACAGGCAAACAAGAATTGCTTAGCAATCTAGGACTCTGCTTGACTTGGCTATGCACACATATCATTCTCCAAACAATATTCCCACACAACCTGTAAGCAATCAAGGACCCCCATTGGTATTAAGCTGTGCACACAGCTATCTATAAAGAACAGAATAAATAAACTTTGACGGTTCTTGTTCAAAGATCTTTCAAATACATCTTGTAAGAGGGTAGGAAGATTGATATAACCTGAATTAATTTTGGGTACATGGGTGACAAGATGAAAGTATGTACTCTGAGTGAACTTTTAGGGAGTAAACCCCTATTTGCTGTCTCATGCCTGTGCATAATTGGGTATGCATATGATCAAAATCAGGTGCATTATGGGAAAGAATATGCACAGTAGGAAAGAGGTTATTATGCCCAGATCCGAGGGTCCCCAAAGACCACCAGGAGTTGAACTCTAGTATGCAAAGGCAAAGAGTCTTTATTGAAACTCGAGCTTGAACCCTCAGGCCCCTGATGAAGCACAGAAGGTCCCTAGTGCCTAACGTTCAGCCTTTTTATTATGGTTACAGCAGGGTAAGGGGCTCATCAACTTGACAGTTACATGATTGGTTAACAACGATTTCAGTTGGCTAAAGGAAAATCTATCCATATCTATTTATAACCTCTGGGCATTGGGTATTTTCCCGCTGGTGGCCCGTGTCTAGGGTGGTTCCTTCCTAGAACAGATTGTGGTGTCCCCAGGAAATAGGGTTTAACCTGAGGCAGGGCATAGTATATAGAATGGAAGCCTGGTTACAAGATGGAGTCTGTCTTGTCAAGTTGGGACCTTTCAAGGTTACATAAAATTCTCTCAGTCAAGATAAAGAATCACCTATGCAATCTTTTTTTTTTTGTTTTGTTTTTTGTTTTTTGAGACAGGGTTTCTCTGTGTAGCCCTGGCTGTCCTGGAACTCACTTTGTAGACCAGGCTGGCCTCGAACTCAGAAATCCACCTGCCTCTGCCTCCCAAGTGCTGGGATTAAAGGCGTGCGCCACCACCGCCCGGCCACCTATGCAATCTTTAGCAACCAAACTCTTCCTTCTCTTAAATTCCATAAAAAGGAACTGCCAAACAGTCCTTGGGGACCTTGCATACCTTTAGTCGGCGGCTCACGATCACTGTTTTAACCGAATTACTTCTTTCTCTTCTATACTATCACTTTGATTTGAATACAACTTTGTACTTTGCAAATCTATACCTGCTCATTTCAATGCTGTGAATAAGATGTCAAGAACCTGGAAGCACCAAGCCCAGACTTTGACCACCAGGAACAACTACACAGTTGTGAAGAAAAAAAAAACCACTGGGCTGGTGGTGTGGCTTCGGTACAGGGAAAATGGAGAGCTGGTTCTGCTTGTGAATATGACATTCTGACAGAGGGTTCATGAGCTTTAAAGATAACCATGTATCTATCCTCTTCTCTAGACTGAAGAGGGTTCATGATCTTGAAAGATAACCATGTATCTACCCTCTTCTCTAAACTGAAGAGGGTTCATGACCTTTCAAGATATCCATGTATCTACCCTCTTCTCTAGACTGAAGAGGGTTCATGAGCTTTAAAGATAATCATGTATCTACCCTCTTCTCTAGACTGAAGAGGGTTCATGACCTTTAAAGATAACCATGTATCTACTCTCTTCTCTAGACTGAAGAGGGTTCATGACCTTTCAAGATAACCATGTATCTACCCTCTTCTCTAGACTGAAGAGGGTTCATGAGCTTTAAAGATAACCATGTATCTACCCTCTTCTCTAGACTGAAGAGGGTTCATGATCTTTAAAGATAACCATGTATCTACCCTCTTCTCTAGACTGAAGAGGGTTCATGAGCTTTAAAGATAACCATGTATCTACCCTCTTCTCTAGACTGAAGAGGGTTCATGAGCTTTAAAGATAACCATGTATCTACCCTCTTCTCTAGACTGAAGAGGGTTCATGAGCTTTAAAGATAACCATGTATCTACCCTCTTCTCTAGACTGAAGAGGGTTCATGATTTTTAAAGATAACCATGTATCTACTCTCTTCTATAGACTGAAGAGGGTTCATGACCTTTAAAGATAACCATGTATCTACCCTCTTCTCTAGACTGAAGAGGGTTCATGACCTTTAAAGATAACCATGTATCTATCCTCTTCTCTAGACTGAATTACTGTACAAGCTTCTTTTATGGAGTAGAGGTCTTTGTGATGTGGTCTGGTGACCTGATTCTGTCCTCTGTGATGTGCACATGCTGAGGCTCAGCCCTGGGAGGTATTAGGACTCTGAATGTCCTAAGAGAGGGATGGTTGGTCTCCTCATGCTAATGATGTTTGGACCATGTTGAGCTCTATGTACTTTCTGTGGGATACAGAATGTTCTTCGTATGTCTATTTCTACATCATCATCATTGTCCTAATTATCTGGCAAGTGCGTCAGAATTACCGAGGATTGAAGTGCGAACATAAAAGAAGCTGCTGCCGGGTAGGGAAGCCCTGTGACCACTACTGAGATAGTCAAGGAACCTTCTAGATCCAGAGTCTGCCACTTTCCACTTATGACCTCACTACCCCATCTGACAGTTTTGATATGATACTTTTACGGGTGTTCATATAATGCCTTTCTCCTGTGAGGCCTCTCCTTACCAGGACGTTCATGGGTTGTAAACCAAAAACCTTTGTATTGCTTTGAATAGAAGATAACCATTATCTCAGATTTCCCAATGCAGGAGAATTTCCCATTTTAGTTTGTTATGGCATTTATACATGGGAGGCTTTTTAGATTAGAACACATCTAATATGTGTTATATTCTTTCTAAGGTTTTGCTTGCAGACTCTGGTAAAATATCGCATAGTAGCTGGATAGGAAATAGAATTCAGATCAGTTTCAAAGAGAACCAGAAGGATGGAGAAGAGGGGAAAGTCAGGGAAAAAAAAGGGTAGAGCCTAACAGAAGGCAATGAAGGAGAGCATAAAAATTACACACAGATAAGAATAGGAAAGGAAATGTGTAAGATCTTTGTCACAATATGGACATGAGAAAAGAATGTTCCAGCTTCACATCCTAATATTTTTCTCTTTAAGCGTCACCGAAAACTCAGGCAAAGGGCTAGAGATGCAGCGTCAAGAGGTAAAGTCCCAAAGTCTCCCGACTCCCCACCCCTGGGAGAGCTCCCCACACAGTTCCTCTTCTCTATGACCCTGCCCAGTGCCAAGTCCTCTAGTTTCTGAGGTTCCAGAGTCACTAACTGGTGACATTTACAAAGGACTGCTCTTGATGGGAAATCAGAAAGTAAGAATGCTAAAAACATTCTCGGTCTTACTCCCCTGACAAGAAGGAATTGAGGAATTAAGGCGTCCTTAACTGTCATTTACTGAGTTTATGACACTATGGAATTCATTTCACCAGTGGGTTTATCAATAAAATAAGCATACTATTAATTATCCCTTCAGGGGATGGTGCGTTGTAAATGGTGGAGCTCTACACAGACACACCATAGACCTGAGACTAGGAGCTCAGCTCCCTGCTGCTGAGCTGAGGATTTACTATTCAGATTCCTGTAGGACGCCCCTCAATGCTCATTCTCCACCTAACGCTGTGTCCTGATTCCTCAGCCAGGAGACTTTCCCGGGAAGAAGATGAGAAGCCATGGGAGCTGCTCTCTATCATGAAAAGGTGACCTCTTGACCTCTGTGGCCTAAACTCTGATGATTTCTTGGCCTGATCTGGGCCAGGGGTGAGGAAGGGGGTAACCGAGGGAAGGAGAAACACACCCACCTTGCAGGCAGGTTCACCAGCTGAGAGGGCTGCCAGGGCAGAGATGGGTCACATGTCAACAGGGATAGCCACCCCATACCCAATCTGTATGTTAGGGTCTCAGCAGTTCTGGACTTCAGAACACACTAGCGCACACTCTGTAAAGGACATTGCTGGGGTTGCACCCAGACATGAACCTGTCAAGACAGTGAATTCAGCATAAAGAGGTCACCATGTCATCGGGGCTTCCTGCTGCTCCCTTTCAAGGGCAGAGCCCTGGGTTTGGCTGGACCCTGCTTCTATTACCGCTTGTCTGTCCTCAGGGTGTGGGAGCAGTTGCTGGGATGCCATCACCCCATCATCTTACCCTCTACTTAGTTTCTGGAGAGTACGAATGATTCCCAAGAGTTTCTGGATACAGCAGCAGGGACACCCCATGTTTTGAATGAGGACCCCATCTCCTGCAGTGTGGGGTTAGAATGTGTGGGATTGGAGAAAAGGGCCCAGAAATCTCCAGACACATTTTCTTCCAAAGAAGCAGACAAAATTCGTGCATTAATGGGTGTCTTATTTTTCTCTTCCAAGCCAAAGCTGGATCCCTAAGGAGGGAAATGTGCGGCAGCTCCTGTGTGCAGATCCCGGCTGCCAAATCTGCGAGGCTGCAACTCTAGAGATTCGGCAGTTGCTGCAGAGTGAGAAAAGCCAGCTCTCCCCTGTCTTGTTGGGACTATCACCGGGCTCTGCTTGCCTGGAGACACCCATATCCAGTGAGTCTTCTGAACGGAATAAGGAGCTTTACTCCAGGCCCTCCACAAACTTTCCAGCGGTGCCTGGAACCCAAACACACACACACCTAACAGAACACTTAACACAGTCAAGCAGCGCAGATGGTGTCCAGCTTTGCTGGACTGATCACCTGGAGGTAGGACAGGAATTTCATCGGGCAGACATGCCCATGGTTTCTGAGACTGTGGCATCTTCAAGGCTCAAGGAGTCGGTGGCTTTAATGAAAGAGGAAGACACAGTGCACAGCACTTTAAACTATGTCCAGCAGCTACAAGACCATGAGGCGCTGAACTCAGAGATTCCTTTTCAGACCCTGACCCCACAAATTACTGTCACACATCCTATGGCTGTGCCGATTGTCACCGATATCCCCCAGCCGTTCCGCAGTCCCGAGGTGTTAAGGCTTTTGGAACTACATGTGAAAAAATTGATGCATTTCCAAAGGTGGGGGCTCCCCAGACGTGTAGAGGAGTCCCTGAAGCAACTGATGCCAAACCCACCAATGTATTTCCAGCCAGAACAACCAGTTTCATTTATCCCGAACATTAGTTCTCAAGACTCTGTTCATAGGTTTGGGGATACTTCCCCCCAGACCTGGTACTCATATATGGACGGACAACATATTCAGACCTTTTGGGTTTCTGAGTGGTCTAGTGCAGACGCAGTACAAAGACTACCCTGCAAACAAATCCCTAGACCTGTGGAAAAGCCCTTATTCACTCCTGATTATCAACGTCTCCATGGCCTCTGTCTGTTGCCTGATGGCCAAGCCAAGGACTCGCAGAGCAATCTTCAGAAGAAATTCACTCAGTTATTCTGCGGTCTCCCTTCTATGCACAGTGAGTCCTTGGGCTCTACCTTCCTATGCACTGAAGGTGTCTCCAAAGACACATTTAAACCTTCCTACAAAGATCTTCATTCCTTGAGGGAGTCCCCACCCTTTCCCTTACCCAGGGCAGCCCCTCCCCCTTCTCCAACTTCTCCAAATGAGTCTTTGCATCAAATAGCTCGGACTGGTGGCATTCCATTTCTGACTCAGTCAGAATGTCAAACCTTGGAATGGCATCTTCTACAAAGACAGCTTCAGCTTCACTGGGGCCTGCCAGCGGTCACCCCTGGATCTCCACACGCGCCGAGCCACCCCCAGTATAAGCCACCTAATAAAGCCAAGCCATGGGAGACTTTAAAAGCCTCCCAGCCAGGAAAGTCCTTCTCAGCCCTCAGCAGAGAGCTTCTCTTCATCCCGTGGCACTCTCGCAGGATGCTAGAGTTCCACCTCCAGAAGCATCTGATTCACCTTCGATGGGGGCTGCCCCAGAGGATCCAGCGCTCCATTCATAAGCTCCGCTCTTCTCCTGACCAGCAGTCCCTGTCCTGCAGGGACAGTGGGCAACCTAATGTGAGCATGCTCCAGCCGGGGAAGCCAGAGGCCGATGGGTCTGACGACATGTTCTCACCCACAGCGAGCAAAGGGCCGATCCCCCTGCCACACTTGTTTGCCGAGGCAAGGCAAACGTTGAAAAGCCATGTTGATTTCAAGTGTGAACAGATCCGCCAGGGCAAGGTCCCTGCTTGTGTTCAAAGCTCCTGGGAACACAGAATTTCTGGGAACTTGGCAGCAGGGACTCTGTTCACAAACGTTCCACAAGGTCAGTCCCTGGAGCTACCAGCAGAAAACAACCCTGACCTACATCAAGAAGTTGTTCCCTTGAAACCAATGGTCCTTGACCAGGAGACGCAGGCCTTTTCAGGTGCATTCATTGAACACTGTAAGCGGCCCCAAGACCTGTCTGAGGAAATCATTAGGAAACTGGAGACAACTTTAAGACATAAATATTTGGCCTTCCTGTCAGGTCTGCAGGCCCTTTACTGTGTAGCCCCGACTAGAGCAACACCCCCAGTTGTTGACCAATCTGTAATCACAACTACACTCTGGCCTGTCAAAAGCCCACAGAAGCCCCTACCTCAGAAGTCCCCATTTGAAGGTCCATGCTTTAGTGGCCTTGAGCTCAGGACTCGGGATGAGAATGAGACCTCTGCAAACATTGCAGAAGAGTTCCAGCATGGAGTGCAGGTGGACGGAAGCAAAGAGAAGGTGCTTCCAGAAATACAGCCTCTCCTGAATAGACCTTACTCGTTAAACACAGAGATCACAGAGAGATTGAATTTCCATTTGCAAAAAAAGGTTCTAGAGATAAAGTTGGGAATTCCTCTAAAAGCAAGTGCCTTGTTCCAAGAGCCAACCGCAGCAGACCCAGAGAGTGAATGCAGACAGGAGCCTCTCAGGAGCCCACATATCTCAGAAAGCATACTGCTACAGGAACAGCCGACCTCATGTGACTCTCCTCCAGCCCCAGGTCCAGATAAGTTCCACCTTAAACAGCCAGCTACTGCAGTGCGGGCTCTGTTTCAGGAGCAAAGCCAACAGAGTTCCAGAGCAGTGCCCTATAGTTCTGCCCAGCAGGGATCCACGGCCTCACAATTCCACAGGAATATGATTGAGGCCCAAGTGCACTATGTTCGGATGGGGACCTGTGCGGAAATGCTGAATCTAGGGGAATCCTTTAGTACTGAGTCCCAAAGCCCAGGCAAGAGTAAGTCCTCAGGCCATGTCCCCACAATAACAGGCAAGAGCAAAAACCCAGGGAAACCCAAGGCCGTGGGGGCTCTGAGGGAAGGCGATGCAGGTCTTATGCTTTCCCTGGTCAGTCAAAAGACACCCCAGGGTAGAAAGCAGGAGCCAGAAAAGAAGCTCCTGCCCAGAAAAGCCCAGGCCTCCTCACAACAGGGCCATAACATTCATCTTGAGGGGGCCTGTCCACACAGCCCCCAGAAGCTCCCTGAGCTAGAGTTCCCAGATCCACCTCCAGAAGTCTTTATGGAGACAGACTCTGAGGAGGACACAGAAGACAGTCAAAGCGAGGAATCCATTGTCCCGGAACCTGCAAGGATTGCTGAAGTCCTCCAGCCTGTGGTCCCCCAGGCTGTCCAGGGCCTTCCTTTCCCATGCTCACCAATTCACACAAAGCCTTTTCAGGGACAACCTTGTCCAGCTCACTTTTCACCAGGGGATATGATACCAGCTTCTCCTTACGCTAAGCCCAGCCGTCTTCTAGAGATTGGCTTGAAAAATAAGATGAAATTCTTTTTGCAATCTCTTAACCCCAAGACAAAGAGCAAAACACACATGGAACCACCCATGGTCTCTACACCTGGGAAGGTGGCCAAAACCAGTAAAGAAAATGTTGAAAGGGCTCTGCCTCGAACCAAGAGTCCCGCCAAGAAAACTAAGCCAGAGGACTCCAGAGGGCCCAAGGCCCAGTTTTCAGCCTCTGAGAAGTCAGTGATCACCACCTGTCTAACTCCTTCTCATGTTCTAGACAGTAAGTTCTGGCCTCGCTCTCGACGTATAGGCTCTGTCTCACTTCTGGGCCACCATTACCATTGCCCTCGGCACTGTCCTAAATTGGCTTTTGTCACTCAACAGAGAAATCCCCCTAGGTCCCAGGGTTCACCTCAGAAATGTTGTTCTGCTAACAGAAACCACTCAGGGTGAGGGCAGCTTCCAGGTTCCCCCCGCTCCCCCCCCCCCCGTATCCTTTAAAGAGAATGATTTTTTTTTCTCTAATGAACAGGTGGATCGAAGAACCACCCATAATATATTCTGTACCTGTAAATGAAGAGTTGTCCGTCTTTTCTTGTCTCTGCTGTACATTATTAAGGGAAGGGATGCAGGGAGCAACAACATCCACCCCCATCCTGGAGAGGAAATTTAGCCCCCAGTTCTCATTGGTCTTCTTAAGAGAAGTACCATTAGCACAGCTTTCTTCAAGGGATACTTTTGAGTTCACATTTTTGAGTCAGTAAGTGGAAGGCAGGCATAGAGGGCTGCTGGGAGAACAGAGAGTGGGAGATGTAGCCAAAAGCAAAGTAGCTAACAAGAAAATGCACATTGCGTATATGATAAACATCACAACCGAGTTGTGGAATTTCTGTGTTCCCCTCAGTGCTGTTGGGAAGGTCTTTCTGAGGACCTGTTTGGAAGCTTGTTACAGTTCCTTTGTCTGGTTCTGGTGCTTCAGCTGTGCGGCATCCATGGATGCCTCCTTGGAAGGAAGATGCAGGGAGGCTGGGGAGCATAGAGAGGGAGCTCTTGTACTTGGGACAAGGCTGCTGTGTTCCTGATCTTCATGAAAGGAAAATCAGGTCAGTTTTGTTAGCGCTAAAGCCTAAACAGGAGGCTAGATGGACTGTGAGCACACGGTCAGGAGAAATGGCAAGGAACAAGGGACGTATGACTGGGATATAAGTTAGAATAGCTCCAAACCTGCCCAATCTATACTTACAGCTTGTAAATAAAATATAAAGATTGTGTGTCTTTTATACGGGCTAGCTAGAATATGTAATTCCTTTTACAGGCAAACAAGAATTGCTTAGCAATCTAGGACTCTGCTTGACTTGGCTATGCACACATATCATTCTCCAAACAATATTCCCACACAACCTGTAAGCAATCAAGGACCCCCATTGGTATTAAGCTGTGCACACAGCTATCTATAAAGAACAGAATAAATAAACTTTGACAGGTTCTTGTTCAAAGATCTTTCAAATACATCTTGTAAGAGGGTAGGAAGATTGATATAACCTGAATTAATTTTGGGTACATGGGTGACAAGATGAAAGTATGTACTCTGAGTGAACTTTTAGGGAGTAAACCCCTATTTGCTGTCTCATGCCTGTGCATAATTGGGTATGCATATGATCAAAATCAGGTGCATTATGGGAAAGAATATGCACAGTAGGAAAGAGGTTATTATGCCCAGATCCGAGGGTCCCCAAAGACCACCAGGAGTTGAACTCTAGTATGCAAAGGCAAAGAGTCTTTATTGAAACTCGAGCTTGAACCCTCAGGCCCCTGATGAAGCACAGAAGGTCCCTAGTGCCTAACGTTCAGCCTTTTTATTATGGTTACAGCAGGGTGAGGGGCTCATCAACTTGACAGTTACATGATTGGTTAACAACGATTTCAGTTGGCTAAAGGAAAATCTATCCATATCTATTTATAACCTCTGGGCATTGGGTATTTTCCCGCTGGTGGCCCGTGTCTAGGGTGGTTCCTTCCTAGAACAGATTGTGGTGTCCCCAGGAAATAGGGTTTAACCTGAGGCAGGGCATAGTATATAGAATGGAAGCCTGGTTACAAGATGGAGTCTGTCTTGTCAAGTTGGGACCTTTCAAGGTTACATAACATTCTCTCAGTCAAGATAAAGAATCACCTATGCAATCTTTTTTTTTTTTTTTTTTTGTTTTTAGAGACAGGGTTTCTCTGTGTAGCCCTGGCTGTCCTGGAACTCACTTTGTAGACCAGGCTGGCCTCGAACTCAGAAATCCACCTGCCTCTGCCTCCCAAGTGCTGGGATTAAAGGCGTGCGCCACCACCGCCCGGCCACCTATGCAATCTTTAGCAACCAAACTCTTCCTTCTCTTAAATTCCATAAAAAGGAACTGCCAAACAGTCCTTGGGGACCTTGCATACCTTTAGTCGGCGGCTCACGATCACTGTTTTAACCGAATTACTTCTTTCTCTTCTATACTATCACTTTGATTTGAATACAACTTTGTACTTTGCAAATCTATACCTGCTCATTTCAATGCTGTGAATAAGATGTCAAGAACCTGGAAGCACCAAGCCCAGACTTTGACCACCAGGAACAACTACACAGTTGTGAAGAAAAAAAAAAAAACAACTGGGCTGGTGGTGTGGCTTCGGTACAGGGAAAATGGAGAGCTGGTTCTGCTTGTGAATATGACATTCTGACAGAGGGTTCATGAGCTTTAAAGATAACCATGTATCTATCCTCTTCTCTAGACTGAAGAGGGTTCATGATCTTGAAAGATAACCATGTATCTACCCTCTTCTCTAAACTGAAGAGGGTTCATGACCTTTCAAGATAACCATGTATCTACCCTCTTCTCTAGACTGAAGAGGGTTCATGAGCTTTAAAGATAATCATGTATCTACCCTCTTCTCTAGACTGAAGAGGGTTCATGACCTTTAAAGATAACCATGTATCTACTCTCTTCTCTAAACTGAAGAGGGTTCATGACCTTTCAAGATAACCATGTATCTACCCTCTTCTCTAGACTGAAGAGGGTTCATGATCTTTAAAGATAACCATGTATCTACCCTCTTCTCTAGACTGAAGAGGGTTCATGAGCTTTAAAGATAACCATGTATCTACCCTCTTCTCTAGACTGAAGAGGGTTCATGAGCTTTAAAGATAACCATGTATCTACCCTCTTCTCTAGACTGAAGAGGGTTCATGATCTTTAAAGATAACCATGTATCTACCCTCTTCTCTAGACTGAAGAGGGTTCATGAGCTTTAAAGATAACCATGTATCTACCCTCTTCTCTAGACTGAAGAGGGTTCATGAGCTTTAAAGATAACCATGTATCTACTCTCTTCTCTAGACTGAAGAGGGTTCATGACCTTTAAAGATAACCATGTATCTACCCTCTTCTCTAGACTGAATTACCAGCACAAGCTTCTTTTATGGAGTAGAGGTCTTTGTGATGTGGTCTGGTGACCTGATTCTGTCCTCTGTGATGTGCACATGCTGAGGTTCAGCCCTGGGAGGTATTAGGACTCTGAATGTCCTAAGAGAGGGATGGTTGGTCTCCTCATGCTAATGAGGTTTGGACCATGTTGAGCTCTATGTACTTTCTGTGGGATACAGAATGTTCTTCGTATGTCTATTTCTACATCATCATCATTGTCCTAATTATCTGGCAAGTGCGTCAGAATTACCGAGGATTGAAGTGCGAACATAAAAGAAGCTGCTGCCGGGTAGGGAAGCCCTGTGACCACTACTGAGATAGTCAAGGAACCTTCTAGATCCAGAGTCTGCCACTTTCCACTTATGACCTCACTACCCCATCTGACAGTTTTGATATGATACTTTTATGGGTGTTCATATAATGCCTTTCTCCTGTGAGGCCTCTCCTTACCAGGACGTTCATGGGTTGTAAACCAAAAACCTTTGTATTGCTTTGAATAGAAGATAACCATTATCTCAGATTTCCCAATACAGGAGAATTTCCCATTTTAGTTTGTTATGGCATTTATACATGGGAGGCTTTTTAGATTAGAACACATCTAATATGTGTTATATTCTTTCTAAGGTTTTGCTTGCAGACTCTGGTAAAATATCGCATAGTAGCTGGATAGGAAATAGAATTCAGATCAGTTTCAAAGAGAACCAGAAGGATGGAGAAGAGGGGAAAGTCAGGGAAAAAAAAGGGTAGAGCCTAACAGAAGGCAATGAAGGAGAGCATAAAAATTACACACAGATAAGAAAAGGAAAGGAAATGTGTAAGATCTTTGTCACAATATGGACATGAGAAAAGAATGTTCCAGCTTCACATCCTAATATTTTTCTCTTTAAGCGTCACCGAAAACTCAGGCAAAGGGCTAGAGATGCAGCGTCAAGAGGTAAAGTCCCAAAGTCTCCCGACTCCCCACCCCTGGGAGAGCTCCCCACACAGTTCCTCTTCTCTATGACCCTGCCCAGTGCCAAGTCCTCTAGTTTCTGAGGTTCCAGAGCCACTAACTGGTGACATTTACAAAGGACTGCTCTTGATGGGAAATCAGAAAGTAAGAATGCTAAAAACATTCTCGGTCTTACTCCCCTGACAAGAAGGAATTGAGGAATTAAGGCGTCCTTAACTGTCATTTACTGAGTTTATGACACTATGGAATTCATTTCACCAGTGGGTTTATCAATAAAATAAGCATACTATTAATTATCCCTTCAGGGGATGGTGCGTTGTAAATGGTGGAGCTCTACACAGACACACCATAGACCTGAGACTAGGAGCTCAGCTCCCTGCTGCTGAGCTGAGGATTTACTATTCAGATTCCTGTAGGACGCCCCTCAATGCTCATTCTCCACCTAACGCTGTGTCCTGATTCCTCAGCCAGGAGACTTTCCCGGGAAGAAGATGAGAAGCCATGGGAGCTGCTCTCTATCATGAAAAGGTGACCTCTTGACCTCTGTGGCCTAAACTCTGATGATTTCTTGGCCTGATCTGGGCCAGGGGTGAGGAAGGGGGTAACCGAGGGAAGGAGAAACACACACACCTTGCAGGCAGGTTCACCAGCTGAGAGGGCTGCCAGGGCAGAGATGGGTCACATGTCAACAGGGATAGCCACCCCATACCCAATCTGTATGTTAGGGTCTCAGCAGTTCTGGACTTCAGAACACACTAGCGCACACTCTGTAAAGGACATTGCTGGGGTTGCACCCAGACATGAACCTGTCAAGACAGTGAATTCAGCATAAAGAGGTCACCATGTCATCGGGGCTTCCTGCTGCTCCCTTTCAAGGGCAGAGCCCTGGGTTTGGCTGGACCCTGCTGCTATTACCGCCTGTCTGTCCTCAGGGTGGGGGAGCAGTTGCTGGGATGCCATCACCCCATCATCTTACCCTCTACTTAGTTTCTGGAGAGTACGAATGATTCCCAAGAGTTTCTGGATACAGCAGCAGGGACACCCCATGTTTTGAATGAGGACCCCATCTCCTGCAGTGTGGGGTTAGAATGTGTGGGATTGGAGAAAAGGGCCCAGAAATCTCCAGACACATTTTCTTCCAAAGAAGCAGACAAAATTCGTGCATTAATGGGTGTCTTATTTTTCTCTTCCAAGCCAAAGCTGGATCCCTAAGGAGGGAAATGTGCGGCAGCTCCTGTGTGCAGATCCCGGCTGCCAAATCTGCGAGGCTGCAACTCTAGAGATTCGGCAGTTGCTGCAGAGTGAGAAAAGCCAGCTCTCCCCTGTCTTGTTGGGACTATCACCGGGCTCTGCTTGCCTGGAGACACCCATATCCAGTGAGTCTTCTGAACGGAATAAGGAGCTTTACTCCAGGCCCTCCACAAACTTTCCAGCGGTGCCTGGAACCCAAACACACACACACCTAACAGAACACTTAACACAGTCAAGCAGCGCAGATGGTGTCCAGCTTTGCTGGACTGATCACCTGGAGGTAGGACAGGAATTTCATCGGGCAGACATGCCCATGGTTTCTGAGACTGTGGCATCTTCAAGGCTCAAGGAGTCGGTGGCTTTAATGAAAGAGGAAGACACAGTGCACAGCACTTTAAACTATGTCCAGCAGCTACAAGACCATGAGGCGCTGAACTCAGAGATTCCTTTTCAGACCCTGACCCCACAAATTACTGTCACACATCCTATGGCTGTGCCGATTGTCACCGATATCCCCCAGCCGTTCCGCAGTCCCGAGGTGTTAAGGCTTTTGGAACTACATGTGAAAAAATTGATGCATTTCCAAAGGTGGGGGCTCCCCAGACGTGTAGAGGAGTCCCTGAAGCAACTGATGCCAAACCCACCAATGTATTTCCAGCCAGAACAACCAGTTTCATTTATCCCGAACATTAGTTCTCAAGACTCTGTTCATAGGTTTGGGGATACTTCCCCCCAGACCTGGTACTCATATATGGACGGACAACATATTCAGACCTTTTGGGTTTCTGAGTGGTCTAGTGCAGACGCAGTACAAAGACTACCCTGCAAACAAATCCCTAGACCTGTGGAAAAGCCCTTATTCACTCCTGATTATCAACGTCTCCATGGCCTCTGTCTGTTGCCTGATGGCCAAGCCAAGGACTCGCAGAGCAATCTTCAGAAGAAATTCACTCAGTTATTCTGCGGTCTCCCTTCTATGCACAGTGAGTCCTTGGGCTCTACCTTCCTATGCACTGAAGGTGTCTCCAAAGACACATTTAAACCTTCCTACAAAGATCTTCATTCCTTGAGGGAGTCCCCACCCTTTCCCTTACCCAGGGCAGCCCCTCCCCCTTCTCCAACTTCTCCAAATGAGTCTTTGCATCAAATAGCTCGGACTGGCGGCATTCCATTTCTGACTCAGTCAGAATGTCAAACCTTGGAATGGCATCTTCTACAAAGACAGCTTCAGCTTCACTGGGGCCTGCCAGCGGTCACCCCTGGATCTCCACATGCGCCGAGCCACCCCCAGTATAAGCCACCTAATAAAGCCAAGCCATGGGAGACTTTAAAAGCCTCCCAGCCAGGAAAGTCCTTCTCAGCCCTCAGCAGAGAGCTTCTCTTCATCCCGTGGCACTCTCGCAGGATGCTAGAGTTCCACCTCCAGAAGCATCTGATTCACCTTCGATGGGGGCTGCCCCAGAGGATCCAGCGCTCCATTCATAAGCTCCGCTCTTCTCCTGACCAGCAGTCCCTGTCCTGCAGGGACAGTGGGCAACCTAATGTGAGCATGCTCCAGCCGGGGAAGCCAGAGGCCGATGGGTCTGACGACATGTTCTCACCCACAGCGAGCAAAGGGCCGATCCCCCTGCCACACTTGTTTGCCGAGGCAAGGCAAACGTTGAAAAGCCATGTTGATTTCAAGTGTGAACAGATCCGCCAGGGCAAGGTCCCTGCTTGTGTTCAAAGCTCCTGGGAACACAGAATTTCTGGGAACTTGGCAGCAGGGACTCTGTTCACAAACGTTCCACAAGGTCAGTCCCTGGAGCTACCAGCAGAAAACAACCCTGACCTACATCAAGAAGTTGTTCCCTTGAAACCAATGGTCCTTGACCAGGAGACGCAGGCCTTTTCAGGTGCATTCATTGAACACTGTAAGCGGCCCCAAGACCTGTCTGAGGAAATCATTAGGAAACTGGAGACAACTTTAAGACATAAATATTTGGCCTTCCTGTCAGGTCTGCAGGCCCTTTACTGTGTAGCCCCGACTAGAGCAACACCCCCAGTTGTTGACCAATCTGTAATCACAACTACACTCTGGCCTGTCAAAAGCCCACAGAAGCCCCTACCTCAGAAGTCCCCATTTGAAGGTCCATGCTTTAGTGGCCTTGAGCCCAGGACTCGGGATGAGAATGAGACCTCTGCAAACATTACAGAAGAGTTCCAGCATGGAGTGCAGGTGGACGGAAGCAAAGAGAAGGTGCTTCCAGAAATACAGCCTCTCCTGAATAGACCTTACTCGTTAAACACAGAGATCACAGAGAGATTGAATTTCCATTTGCAAAAAAAGGTTCTAGAGATAAAGTTGGGAATTCCTCTAAAAGCAAGTGCCTTGTTCCAAGAGCCAACCGCAGCAGACCCAGAGAGTGAATGCAGACAGGAGCCTCTCAGGAGCCCACATATCTCAGAAAGCGCACTGCTACAGGAACAGCCGACCTCATGTGACTCTCCTCCAGCCCCAGGTCCAGATAAGTTCCACCTTAAACAGCCAGCTACTGCAGTGTGGGCTCTGTTTCAGGAGCAAAGCCAACAGAGTTCCAGAGCAGTGCCCTATAGTTCTGCCCAGCAGGGATCCACGGCCTCACAATTCCACAGGAATATGATTGAGGCCCAAGTGCACTATGTTCGGATGGGGACCTGTGCGGAAATGCTGAATCTAGGGGAATCCTTTAGTACTGAGTCCCAAAGCCCAGGCAAGAGTAAGTCCTCAGGCCATGTCCCCACAATAACAGGCAAGAGCAAAAACCCAGGGAAACCCAAGGCCGTGGGGGCTCTGAGGGAAGGCGATGCAGGTCTTATGCTTTCCCTGGTCAGTCAAAAGACACCCCAGGGTAGAAAGCAGGAGCCAGAAAAGAAGCTCCTGCCCAGAAAAGCCCAGGCCTCCTCACAACAGGGCCATAACATTCATCTTGAGGGGGCCTGTCCACACAGCCCCCAGAAGCTCCCTGAGCTAGAGTTCCCAGATCCACCTCCAGAAGTCTTTATGGAGACAGACTCTGAGGAGGACACAGAAGACAGTCAAAGCGAGGAATCCATTGTCCCGGAACCTGCAAGGATTGCTGAAGTCCTCCAGCCTGTGGTCCCCCAGGCTGTCCAGGGCCTTCCTTTCCCATGCTCACCAATTCACACAAAGCCTTTTCAGGGACAACCTTGTCCAGCTCACTTTTCACCAGGGGATATGATACCAGCTTCTCCTTACGCTAAGCCCAGCCGTCTTCTAGAGATTGGCTTGAAAAATAAGATGAAATTCTTTTTGCAATCTATTAACCCCAAGACAAAGAGCAAAACACACATGGAACCACCCATGGTCTCTACACCTGGGAAGGTGGCCAAAACCAGTAAAGAAAATGTTGAAAGGGCTCTGCCTCGAACCAAGAGTCCCGCCAAGAAAACTAAGCCAGAGGACTCCAGAGGGCCCAAGGCCCAGTTTTCAGCCTCTGAGAAGTCAGTGATCACCACCTGTCTAACTCCTTCTCATGTTCTAGACAGTAAGTTCTGGCCTCGCTCTCGACATATAGGCTCTGTCTCACTTCTGGGCCACCATTACCATTGCCCTCGGCACTGTCCTAAATTGGCTTTTGTCACTCAACAGAGAAACCCCCCTAGGTCCCAGGGTTCACCTCAGAAATGTTGTTCTGCTAACAGAAACCACTCAGGGTGATGGCAGCTTCCAGGTTCCCCCCGCCCCCCCCCCCGTATCCTTTAAAGAGAATGATTTTTTTTTCTCTAATGAACAGGTGGATCGAAGAACCACCCATAATATATTCTGTACCTGTAAATGAAGAGTTGTCCGTCTTTTCTTGTCTCTGCTGTACATTATTAAGGGAAGGGATGCAGGGAGCAACAACATCCACCCCCATCCTGGAGAGGAAATTTAGCCCCCAGTTCTCATTGGTCTTCTTAAGAGAAGTACCATTAGCACAGCTTTCTTCAAGGGATACTTTTGAGTTCACATTTTTGAGTCAGTAAGTGGAAGGCAGGCATAGAGGGCTGCTGGGAGAACAGAGAGTGGGAGATGTAGCCAAAAGCAAAGTAGCTAACAAGAAAATGCACATTGCGTATATGATAAACATCACAACCGAGTTGTGGAATTTCTGTGTTCCCCTCAGTGCTGTTGGGAAGGTCTTTCTGAGGACCTGTTTGGAAGCTTGTTACAGTTCCTTTGTCTGGTTCTGGTGCTTCAGCTGTGCGGCATCCATGGATGCCTCCTTGGAAGGAAGATGCAGGGAGGCTGGGGAGCATAGAGAGGGAGTTCTTGTACTTGGGACAAGGCTGCTGTGTTCCTGATCTTCATGAAAGGAAAATCAGGTCAGTTTTGTTAGCGCTAAAGCCTAAACAGGAGGCTAGATGGACTGTGAGCACACGGTCAGGAGAAATGGCAAGGAACAAGGGACGTATGACTGGGATATAAGTTAGAATAGCTCCAAACCTGCCCAATCTATACTTACAGCTTGTAAATAAAATATAAAGATTGTGTGTCTTTTATACGGGCTAGCTAGAATATGTAATTCCTTTTACAGGCAAACAAGAATTGCTTAGCAATCTAGGACTCTGCTTGACTTGGCTATGCACACATATCATTCTCCAAACAATATTCCCACACAACCTGTAAGCAATCAAGGACCCCCATTGGTATTAAGCTGTGCACACAGCTATCTATAAAGAACAGAATAAATAAACTTTGACGGTTCTTGTTCAAAGATCTTTCAAATACATCTTGTAAGAGGGTAGGAAGATTGATATAACCTGAATTAATTTTGGGTACATGGGTGACAAGATGAAAGTATGTACTCTGAGTGAACTTTTAGGGAGTAAACCCCTATTTGCTGTCTCATGCCTGTGCATAATTGGGTATGCATATGATCAAAATCAGGTGCATTATGGGAAAGAATATGCACAGTAGGAAAGAGGTTATTATGCCCAGATCCGAGGGTCCCCAAAGACCACCAGGAGTTGAACTCTAGTATGCAAAGGCAAAGAGTCTTTATTGAAACTCGAGCTTGAACCCTCAGGCCCCTGATGAAGCACAGAAGGTCCCTAGTGCCTAACGTTCAGCCTTTTTATTATGGTTACAGCAGGGTGAGGGGCTCATCAACTTGACAGTTACATGATTGGTTAACAACGATTTCAGTTGGCTAAAGGAAAATCTATCCATATCTATTTATAACCTCTGGGCATTGGGTATTTTCCCGCTGGTGGCCCGTGTCTAGGGTGGTTCCTTCCTAGAACAGATTGTGGTGTCCCCAGGAAATAGGGTTTAACCTGAGGACAGGGCATAGTATATAGAATGGAAGCCTGGTTACAAGATGGAGTCTGTCTTGTCAAGTTGGGACCTTTCAAGGTTACATAACATTCTCTCAGTCAAGATAAAGAATCACCTATGCAGTCTTTTTTTTTTTTTTTTTTTGTTTTTTGAGACAGGGTTTCTCTGTGTAGCCCTGGCTGTCCTGGAACTCACTTTGTAGACCAGGTTGGCCTCGAACTCAGAAATCCACCTGCCTCTGCCTCCCAAGTGCTGGGATTAAAGGCGTGCGCCACCACCGCCCGGCCACCTATGCAATCTTTAGCAACCAAACTCTTCCTTCTCTTAAATTCCATAAAAAGGAACTGCCAAACAGTCCTTGGGGACCTTGCATACCTTTAGTCGGCGGCTCACGATCACTGTTTTAACCGAATTACTTCTTTCTCTTCTATACTATCACTTTGATTTGAATACAACTTTGTACTTTGCAAATCTATACCTGCTCATTTCAATGCTGTGAATAAGATGTCAAGAACCTGGAAGCACCAAGCCCAGACTTTGACCACCAGGAACAACTACACAGTTGTGAAGAAAAAAAAAAAAACCACTGGGCTGGTGGTGTGGCTTCGGTACAGGGAAAATGGAGAGCTGGTTCTGCTTGTGAATATGATATTCTGACAGAGGGTTCATGAGCTTTAAAGATAACCATGTATCTATCCTCTTCTCTAGACTGAAGAGGGTTCATGATCTTTAAAGATAACCATATATCTATCCTCTTCTCTAGACTGAAGAGGGTTCATGATCTTTAAGATAACCATGTATCTACCCTCTTCTCTAAACTGAAGAGGGTTCATGACCTTTCAAGATATCCATGTATCTACCCTCTTCTCTAGACTGAAGAGGGTTCATGAGCTTTAAAGATAATCATGTATCTACCCTCTTCTCTAGACTGAAGAGGGTTCATGACCTTTAAAGATAACCATGTATCTACTCTCTTCTCTAAACTGAAGAGGGTTCATGACCTTTCAAGATAACCATGTATCTACCCTCTTCTCTAGACTGAAGAGGGTTCATGAGCTTTAAGGATAACCATGTATCTACCCTCTTCTCTAGACTGAAGAGGGTTCATGAGCTTTAAAGATAACCATGTATCTACCCTCTTCTCTAGACTGAAGAGGGTTCATGAGCTTTAAAGATAACCATGTATCTACCCTCTTCTCTAGACTGAAGAGGGTTCATGAGCTTTAAAGATAACCATGTATCTACCCTCTTCTCTAGACTGAAGAGGGTTCATGAGCTTTAAAGATAACCATGTATCTACCCTCTTCTCTAGACTGAAGAGGGTTCATGAGCTTTAAAGATAATCATGTATCTACCCTCTTCTCTAGACTGAAGAGGGTTCATGATCTTTAAAGATAACCATGTATCTACTCTCTTCTCTAGACTGAAGAGGGTTCATGACCTTTAAAGATAACCATGTATCTACCCTCTTCTCTAGACTGAATTACCACACAGCACAAGCTTCTTTTATGGAGTAGAGGTCTTTGTGATGTGGTCTGGTGACCTGATTCTGTCCTCTGTGATGTGCACATGCTGAGGCTCAGCCCTGGGAGGTATTAGGACTCTGAATGTCCTAAGAGAGGGATGGTTGGTCTCCTCATGCTAATGAGGTTTGGACCATGTTGAGCTCTATGTACTTTCTGTGGGATACAGAATGTTCTTCGTATGTCTATTTCTACATCATCATCATTGTCCTAATTATCTGGCAAGTGCGTCAGAATTACCGAGGATTGAAGTGCGAACATAAAAGAAGCTGCTGCCGGGTAGGGAAGCCCTGTGACCACTACTGAGATAGTCAAGGAACCTTCTAGATCCAGAGTCTGCCACTTTCCACTTATGACCTCACTACCCCATCTGACAGTTTTGATATGATACTTTTATGGGTGTTCATATAATGCCTTTCTCCTGTGAGGCCTCTCCTTACCAGGACGTTCATGGGTTGTAAACCAAAAACCTTTGTATTGCTTTGAATAGAAGATAACCATTATCGCAGATTTCCCAATACAGGAGAATTTCCCATTTTAGTTTGTTATGGCATTTATACATGGGAGGCTTTTTAGATTAGAACACATCTAATATGTGTTATATTCTTTCTAAGGTTTTGCTTGCAGACTCTGGTAAAATATCGCATAGTAGCTGGATAGGAAATAGAATTCAGATCAGTTTCAAAGAGAACCAGAAGGATGGAGAAGAGGGGAAAGTCAGGGAAAAAAAAGGGTAGAGCCTAACAGAAGGCAATGAAGGAGAGCACAAAAATTACACACAGATAAGAAAAGGAAAGGAAATGTGTAAGATCTTTGTCACAATATGGACATGAGAAAAGAATGTTCCAGCTTCACATCCTAATATTTTTCTCTTTAAGCGTCACCGAAAACTCAGGCAAAGGGCTAGAGATGCAGCGTCAAGAGGTAAAGTCCCAAAGTCTCCCGACTCCCCACCCCTGGGAGAGCTCCCCACACAGTTCCTCTTCTCTATGACCCTGCCCAGTGCCAAGTCCTCTAGTTTCTGAGGTTCCAGAGCCACTAACTGGTGACATTTACAAAGGACTGCTCTTGATGGGAAATCAGAAAGTAAGAATGCTAAAAACATTCTCGGTCTTACTCCCCTGACAAGAAGGAATTGAGGAATTAAGGCGTCCTTAACTGTCATTTACTGAGTTTATGACACTATGGAATTCATTTCACCAGTGGGTTTATCAATAAAATAAGCATACTATTAATTATCCCTTCAGGGGATGGTGCGTTGTAAATGGTGGAGCTCTACACAGACACACCATAGACCTGAGACTAGGAGCTCAGCTCCCTGCTGCTGAGCTGAGGATTTACTATTCAGATTCCTGTAGGACGCCCCTCAATGCTCATTCTCCACCTAACGCTGTGTCCTGATTCCTCAGCCAGGAGACTTTCCCGGGAAGAAGATGAGAAGCCATGGGAGCTGCTCTCTATCATGAAAAGGTGACCTCTTGACCTCTGTGGCCTAAACTCTGATGATTTCTTGGCCTGATCTGGGCCAGGGGTGAGGAAGGGGGTAACCGAGGGAAGGAGAAACACACACACCTTGCAGGCAGGTTCACCAGCTGAGAGGGCTGCCAGGGCAGAGATGGGTCACATGTCAACAGGGATAGCCACCCCATACCCAATCTGTATGTTAGGGTCTCAGCAGTTCTGGACTTCAGAACAGACTAGCGCACACTCTGTAAAGGACATTGCTGGGGTTGCACCCAGACATGAACCTGTCAAGACAGTGAATTCAGTTAGCATAAAGAGGTCACCATGTCATCGGGGCTTCCTGCTGCTCCCTTTCAAGGGCAGAGCCCTGGTTTGGCTGGACCCTGCTGCTATTACCGCCTGTCTGTCCTCAGGGTGGGGGAGCAGTTGCTGGGATGCCATCACCCCATCATCTTACCCTCTACTTAGTTTCTGGAGAGTACGAATGATTCCCAAGAGTTTCTGGATACAGCAGCAGGGACACCCCATGTTTTGAATGAGGACCCCATCTCCTGCAGTGTGGGGTTAGAATGTGTGGGATTGGAGAAAAGGGCCCAGAAATCTCCAGACACATTTTCTTCCAAAGAAGCAGACAAAATTCGTGCATTAATGGGTGTCTTATTTTTCTCTTCCAAGCCAAAGCTGGATCCCTAAGGAGGGAAATGTGCGGCAGCTCCTGTGTGCAGATCCCGGCTGCCAAATCTGCGAGGCTGCAACTCTAGAGATTCGGCAGTTGCTGCAGAGTGAGAAAAGCCAGCTCTCCCCTGTCTTGTTGGGACTATCACCGGGCTCTGCTTGCCTGGAGACACCCATATCCAGTGAGTCTTCTGAACGGAATAAGGAGCTTTACTCCAGGCCCTCCACAAACTTTCCAGCGGTGCCTGGAACCCAAACACACACACACCTAACAGAACACTTAACACAGTCAAGCAGCGCAGATGGTGTCCAGCTTTGCTGGACTGATCACCTGGAGGTAGGACAGGAATTTCATCGGGCAGACATGCCCATGGTTTCTGAGACTGTGGCATCTTCAAGGCTCAAGGAGTCGGTGGCTTTAATGAAAGAGGAAGACACAGTGCACAGCACTTTAAACTATGTCCAGCAGCTACAAGACCATGAGGCGCTGAACTCAGAGATTCCTTTTCAGACCCTGACCCCACAAATTACTGTCACACATCCTATGGCTGTGCCGATTGTCACCGATATCCCCCAGCCGTTCCGCAGTCCCGAGGTGTTAAGGCTTTTGGAACTACATGTGAAAAAATTGATGCATTTCCAAAGGTGGGGGCTCCCCAGACGTGTAGAGGAGTCCCTGAAGCAACTGATGCCAAACCCACCAATGTATTTCCAGCCAGAACAACCAGTTTCATTTATCCCGAACATTAGTTCTCAAGACTCTGTTCATAGGTTTGGGGATACTTCCCCCCAGACCTGGTACTCATATATGGACGGACAACATATTCAGACCTTTTGGGTTTCTGAGTGGTGTAGTGCAGACGCAGTACAAAGACTACCCTGCTAACAAATCCCTAACCTGTGGAAAAGCCCTTATTCACTCCTGATTATCAACGTCTCCATGGCCTCTGTCTGTTGCCTGATGGCCAAGCCAAGGACTCGCAGAGCAATCTTCAGAAGAAATTCACTCAGTTATTCTGCGGTCTCCCTTCTATGCACAGTGAGTCCTTGGGCTCTACCTTCCTATGCACTGAAGGTGTCTCCAAAGACACATTTAAACCTTCCTACAAAGATCTTCATTCCTTGAGGGAGTCCCCACCCTTTCCCTTACCCAGGGCAGCCCCTCCCCCTTCTCCAACTTCTCCAAATGGGTCTTTGCATCAAATAGCTCGGACTGGCGGCATTCCATTTCTGACTCAGTCAGAATGTCAAACCTTGGAATGGCATCTTCTACAAAGACAGCTTCAGCTTCACTGGGGCCTGCCAGCGGTCACCCCTGGATCTCCACACGCGCCGAGCCACCCCCAGTATAAGCCACCTAATAAAGCCAAGCCATGGGAGACTTTAAAAGCCTCCCAGCCAGGAAAGTCCTTCTCAGCCCTCAGCAGAGAGCTTCTCTTCATCCTGTGGCACTCTCGCAGGATGCTAGAGTTCCACCTCCAGAAGCATCTGATTCACCTTCGATGGGGGCTGCCCCAGAGGATCCAGCGCTCCATTCATAAGCTCTGCTCTTCTCCTGACCAGCAGTCCCTGTCCTGCAGGGACAGTGGGCAACCTAATGTGAGCATGCTCCAGCCGGGGAAGCCAGAGGCCGATGGGTCTGACGACATGTTCTCACCCACAGCGAGCAAAGGGCCGATCCCCCTGCCACACTTGTTTGCCGAGGCAAGGCAAACGTTGAAAAGCCATGTTGATTTCAAGTGTGAACAGATCCGCCAGGGCAAGGTCCCTGCTTGTGTTCAAAGCTCCTGGGAACACAGAATTTCTGGGAACTTGGCAGCAGGGACTCTGTTCACAAACGTTCCACAAGGTCAGTCCCTGGAGCTACCAGCAGAAAACAACCCTGACCTACATCAAGAAGTTGTTCCCTTGAAACCAATGGTCCTTGACCAGGAGACGCAGGCCTTTTCAGGTGCATTCATTGAACACTGTAAGCGGCCCCAAGACCTGTCTGAGGAAATCATTAGGAAACTGGAGACAACTTTAAGACATAAATATTTGGCCTTCCTGTCAGGTCTGCAGGCCCTTTACTGTGTAGCCCCGACTAGGGCAACACCCCCAGTTGTTGACCAATCTGTAATCACAACTACACTCTGGCCTGTCAAAAGCCCACAGAAGCCCCTACCTCAGAAGTCCCCATTTGAAGGTCCATGCTTTAGTGGCCTTGAGCCCAGGACTCGGGATGAGAATGAGACCTCTGCAAACATTGCAGAAGAGTTCCAGCATGGAGTGCAGGTGGACGGAAGCAAAGAGAAGGTGCTTCCAGAAATACAGCCTCTCCTGAATAGACCTTACTCGTTAAACACAGAGATCACAGAGAGATTGAATTTCCATTTGCAAAAAAAGGTTCTAGAGATAAAGTTGGGAATTCCTCTAAAAGCAAGTGCCTTGTTCCAAGAGCCAACCGCAGCAGACCCAGAGAGTGAATGCAGACAGGAGCCTCTCAGGAGCCCACATATCTCAGAAAGCGCACTGCTACAGGAACAGCCGACCTCATGTGACTCTCCTCCAGCCCCAGGTCCAGATAAGTTCCACCTTAAACAGCCAGCTACTGCAGTGTGGGCTCTGTTTCAGGAGCAAAGCCAACAGAGTTCCAGAGCAGTGCCCTATAGTTCTGCCCAGCAGGGATCCACGGCCTCACAATTCCACAGGAATATGATTGAGGCCCAAGTGCACTATGTTCGGATGGGGACCTGTGCGGAAATGCTGAATCTAGGGGAATCCTTTAGTACTGAGTCCCAAAGCCCAGGCAAGAGTAAGTCCTCAGGCCATGTCCCCACAATAACAGGCAAGAGCAAAAACCCAGGGAAACCCAAGGCCGTGGGGGCTCTGAGGGAAGGCGATGCAGGTCTTATGCTTTCCCTGGTCAGTCAAAAGACACCCCAGGGTAGAAAGCAGGAGCCAGAAAAGAAGCTCCTGCCCAGAAAAGCCCAGGCCTCCTCACAACAGGGCCATAACATTCATCTTGAGGGGGCCTGTCCACACAGCCCCCAGAAGCTCCCTGAGCTAGAGTTCCCAGATCCACCTCCAGAAGTCTTTATGGAGACAGACTCTGAGGAGGACACAGAAGACAGTCAAAGCGAGGAATCCATTGTCCCGGAACCTGCAAGGATTGCTGAAGTCCTCCAGCCTGTGGTCCCCCAGGCTGTCCAGGGCCTTCCTTTCCCATGCTCACCAATTCACACAAAGCCTTTTCAGGGACAACCTTGTCCAGCTCACTTTTCACCAGGGGATATGATACCAGCTTCTCCTTACGCTAAGCCCAGCCGTCTTCTAGAGATTGGCTTGAAAAATAAGATGAAATTCTTTTTGCAATCTATTAACCCCAAGACAAAGAGCAAAACACACATGGAACCACCCATGGTCTCTACACCTGGGAAGGTGGCCAAAACCAGTAAAGAAAATGTTGAAAGGGCTCTGCCTCGAACCAAGAGTCCCGCCAAGAAAACTAAGCCAGAGGACTCCAGAGGGCCCAAGGCCCAGTTTTCAGCCTCTGAGAAGTCAGTGATCACCACCTGTCTAACTCCTTCTCATGTTCTAGACAGTAAGTTCTGGCCTCGCTCTCGACATATAGGCTCTGTCTCACTTCTGGGCCACCATTACCATTGCCCTCGGCACTGTCCTAAATTGGCTTTTGTCACTCAACAGAGAAACCCCCCTAGGTCCCAGGGTTCACCTCAGAAATGTTGTTCTGCTAACAGAAACCACTCAGGGTGATGGCAGCTTCCAGGTTCCCCCCGCCCCCCCCCCCCGTATCCTTTAAAGAGAATGATTTTTTTTCTCTAATGAACAGGTGGATCGAAGAACCACCCATAATATATTCTGTACCTGTAAATGAAGAGTTGTCCGTCTTTTCTTGTCTCTGCTGTACATTATTAAGGGAAGGGATGCAGGGAGCAACAACATCCACCCCCATCCTGGAGAGGAAATTTAGCCCCCAGTTCTCATTGGTCTTCTTAAGAGAAGTACCATTAGCACAGCTTTCTTCAAGGGATACTTTTGAGTTCACATTTTTGAGTCAGTAAGTGGAAGGCAGGCATAGAGGGCTGCTGGGAGAACAGAGAGTGGGAGATGTAGCCAAAAGCAAAGTAGCTAACAAGAAAATGCACATTGCGTATGTGATAAACATCACAACCGAGTTGTGGAATTTCTGTGTTCCCCTCAGTGCTGTTGGGAAGGTCTTTCTGAGGACCTGTTTGGAAGCTTGTTACAGTTCCTTTGTCTGGTTCTAGTGCTTCAGCTGTGCGGCATCCATGGATGCCTCCTTGGAAGGAAGATGCAGGGAGGCTGGGGAGCATAGAGAGGGAGCTCTTGTACTTGGGACAAGGCTGCTGTGTTCCTGATCTTCATGAAAGGAAAATCAGGTCAGTTTTGTTAGCGCTAAAGCCTAAACAGGAGGCTAGATGGACTGTGAGCACACGGTCAGGAGAAATGGCAAGGAACAAGGGACATATGACTGGGATATAAGTTAGAATAGCTCCAAACCTGCCCAATCTATACTTACAGCTTGTAAATAAAATATAAAGATTGTGTGTCTTTTATACGGGCTAGCTAGAATATGTAATTCCTTTTACAGGCAAACAAGAATTGCTTAGCAATCTAGGACTCTGCTTGACTTGGCTATGCACACATATCATTCTCCAAACAATATTCCCACACAACCTGTAAGCAATCAAGGACCCCCATTGGTATTAAGCTGTGCACACAGCTATCTATAAAGAACAGAATAAATAAACTTTGACGGTTCTTGTTCAAAGATCTTTCAAATACATCTTGTAAGAGGGTAGGAAGATTGATATAACCTGAATTAATTTTGGGTACATGGGTGACAAGATGAAAGTATGTACTCTGAGTGAACTTTTAGGGAGTAAACCCCTATTTGCTGTCTCATGCCTGTGCATAATTGGGTATGCATATGATCAAAATCAGGTGCATTATGGGAAAGAATATGCACAGTAGGAAAGAGGTTATTATGCCCAGATCCGAGGGTCCCCAAAGACCACCAGGAGTTGAACTCTAGTATGCAAAGGCAAAGAGTCTTTATTGAAACTCGAGCTTGAATCCTCAGGCCCCTGATGAAGCACAGAAGGTCCCTAGTGCCTAACGTTCAGCCTTTTTATTATGGTTACAGCAGGGTGAGGGGCTCATCAACTTGACAGTTACATGATTGGTTAACAACGATTTCAGTTGGCTAAAGGAAAATCTATCCATATCTATTTATAACCTCTGGGCATTGGGTATTTTCCCGCTGGTGGCCCGTGTCTAGGGTGGTTCCTTCCTAGAACAGATTGTGGTGTCCCCAGGAAATAGGGTTTAACCTGAGGCAGGGCATAGTATATAGAATGGAAGCCTGGTTACAAGATGGAGTCTGTCTTGTCAAGTTGGGACCTTTCAAGGTTACATAAAATTCTCTCAGTCAAGATAAAGAATCACCTATGCAATCTTTTTTTTTTTGTTTTGTTTTTTGTTTTTTGAGACAGGGTTTCTCTGTGTAGCCCTGGCTGTCCTGGAACTCACTTTGTAGACCAGGCTGGCCTCGAACTCAGAAATCCACCTGCCTCTGCCTCCCAAGTGCTGGGATTAAAGGCGTGCGCCACCACCGCCCGGCCACCTATGCAATCTTTAGCAACCAAACTCTTCCTTCTCTTAAATTCCATAAAAAGGAACTGCCAAACAGTCCTTGGGGACCTTGCATACCTTTAGTCGGCGGCTCACGATCACTGTTTTAACCGAATTACTTCTTTCTCTTCTATACTATCACTTTGATTTGAATACAACTTTGTACTTTGCAAATCTATACCTGCTCATTTCAATGCTGTGAATAAGATGTCAAGAACCTGGAAGCACCAAGCCCAGACTTTGACCACCAGGAACAACTACACAGTTGTAAAGAAAAAAAAAAAAAACCACTGGGCTGGTGGTGTGGCTTCGGTACAGGGAAAATGGAGAGCTGGTTCTGCTTGTGAATATGACATTCTGACAGAGGGTTCATGAGCTTTAAAGATAACCATGTATCTATCCTCTTCTCTAGACTGAAGAGGGTTCATGATCTTTAAAGATAACCATGTATCTACCCTCTTCTCTAAACTGAAGAGGGTTCATGACCTTTCAAGATATCCATGTATCTACCCTCTTCTCTAGACTGAAGAGGGTTCATGAGCTTTAAAGATAATCATGTATCTACCCTCTTCTCTAGACTGAAGAGGGTTCATGACCTTTAAAGATAACCATATATCTACTCTCTTCTCTAAACTGAAGAGGGTTCATGACCTTTCAAGATAACCATGTATCTACCCTCTTCTCTAGACTGAAGAGGGTTCATGAGCTTTAAAGATAACCATGTATCTACCCTCTTCTCTAGACTGAAGAGGGTTCATGAGCTTTAAAGATAACCATGTATCTACCCTCTTCTCTAGACTGAAGAGGGTTCATGAGCTTTAAAGATAACCATGTATCTACCCTCTTCTCTAGACTGAAGAGGGTTCATGAGCTTTAAAGATAACCATGTATCTACCCTCTTCTCTAGACTGAAGAGGGTTCATGAGCTTTAAAGATAACCATGTATCTACCCTCTTCTCTAGACTGAAGAGGGTTCATGAGCTTTAAAGATAACCATGTATCTACCCTCTTCTCTAGACTGAAGAGGGTTCATGAGCTTTAAAGATAACCATGTATCTATTCTCTTCTCTAGACTGAAGAGGGTTCATGACCTTTAAAGATAACCATGTATCTACCCTCTTCTCTAGACTGAATTACCACACAGCACAAGCTTCTTTTATGGAGTAGAGGTCTTTGTGATGTGGTCTGGTGACCTGATTCTGTCCTCTGTGATGTGCACATGCTGAGGCTCAGCCCTGGGAGGTATTAGGACTCTGAATGTCCTAAGAGAGGGATGGTTGGTCTCCTCATGCTAATGATGTTTGGACCATGTTGAGCTCTATGTACTTTCTGTGGGATACAGAATGTTCTTCGTATGTCTATTTCTACATCATCATCATTGTCCTAATTATCTGGCAAGTGCGTCAGAATTACCGAGGATTGAAGTGCGAACATAAAAGAAGCTGCTGCCGGGTAGGGAAGCCCTGTGACCACTACTGAGATAGTCAAGGAACCTTCTAGATCCAGAGTCTGCCACTCTCTACTTATGACCTCACTACCCCATCTGACAGTTTTGATATGATACTTTTACGGGTGTTCATATAATGCCTTTCTCCTGTGAGGCCTCTCCTTACCAGGACGTTCATGGGTTGTAAACCAAAAACCTTTGTATTGCTTTGAATAGAAGATAACCATTATCTCAGATTTCCCAATACAGGAGAATTTCCCATTTTAGTTTGTTATGGCATTTATACATGGGAGGCTTTTTAGATTAGAACACATCTAATATGTGTTATATTCTTTCTAAGGTTTTGCTTGCAGACTCTGGTAAAATATCGCATAGTAGCTGGATAGGAAATAGAATTCAGATCAGTTTCAAAGAGAACCAGAAGGATGGAGAAGAGGGGAAAGTCAGGGAAAAAAAAGGGTAGAGCCTAACAGAAGGCAATGAAGGAGAGCATAAAAATTACACACAGATAAGAAAAGGAAAGGAAATGTGTAAGATCTTTGTCACAATATGGACATGAGAAAAGAATGTTCCAGCTTCACATCCTAATATTTTTCTCTTTAAGCGTCACCGAAAACTCAGGCAAAGGGCTAGAGATGCAGCGTCAAGAGGTAAAGTCCCAAAGTCTCCCGACTCCCCACCCCTGGGAGAGCTCCCCACACAGTTCCTCTTCTCTATGACCCTGCCCAGTACCAAGTCCTCTAGTTTCTGAGGTTCCAGAGCCACTAACTGGTGACATTTACAAAGGACTGCTCTTGATGGGAAATCAGAAAGTAAGAATGCTAAAACATTCTCGGTCTTACTCCCCTGACAAGAAGGAATTGAGGAATTAAGGCGTCCTTAACTGTCATTTATTGAGTTTATGACACTATGGAATTCATTTCACCAGTGGGTTTATCAATAAAATAAGCATACTATTAATTATCCCTTCAGGGGATGGTGCGTTGCAAATGGTGGAGCTCTACACAGACACACCATAGACCTGAGACTAGGAGCTCAGCTCCCTGCTGCTGAGCTGAGGATTTACTATTCAGATTCCTGTAGGACGCCCCTCAATGCTCATTCTCCACCTAACGCTGTGTCCTGATTCCTCAGCCAGGAGACTTTCCCGGGAAGAAGATGAGAAGCCATGGGAGCTGCTCTCTATCATGAAAAGGTGACCTCTTGACCTCTGTGGCCTAAACTCTGATGATTTCTTGGCCTGATCTGGGCCAGGGGTGAGGAAGGGGGTAACCGAGGGAAGGAGAAACACACACACCTTGCAGGCAGGTTCACCAGCTGAGAGGGCTGCCAGGGCAGAGATGGGTCACATGTCAACAGGGATAGCCACCCCATACCCAATCTGTATGTTAGGGTCTCAGCAGTTCTGGACTTCAGAACACACTAGCGCACACTCTGTAAAGGACATTGCTGGGGTTGCACCCAGACATGAACCTGTCAAGACAGTGAATTCAGTTAGCATAAAGAGGTCACCATGTCATCGGGGCTTCCTGCTGCTCCCTTTCAAGGGCAGAGCCCTGGGTTTGGCTGGACCCTGCCTCTATTACCGCCTGTCTGTCCTCAGGGTGGGGGAGCAGTTGCTGGGATGCCATCACCCCATCATCTTACCCTCTACTTAGTTTCTGGAGAGTACGAATGATTCCCAAGAGTTTCTGGATACAGCAGCAGGGACACCCCATGTTTTGAATGAGGACCCCATCTCCTACAGTGTGGGGTTAGAATGTGTGGGATTGGAGAAAAGGGCCCAGAAATCTCCAGACACATTTTCTTCCAAAGAAGCAGACAAAATTCGTGCATTAATGGGTGTCTTATTTTTCTCTTCCAAGCCAAAGCTGGATCCCTAAGGAGGGAAATGTGCGGCAGCTCCTGTGTGCAGATCCCGGCTGCCAAATCTGCGAGGCTGCAACTCTAGAGATTCGGCAGTTGCTGCAGAGTGAGAAAAGCCAGCTCTCCCCTGTCTTGTTGGGACTATCACCGGGCTCTGCTTGCCTGGAGACACCCATATCCAGTGAGTCTTCTGAACGGAATAAGGAGCTTTACTCCAGGCCCTCCACAAACTTTCTAGCGGTGCCTGGAACCCAAACACACACACACCTAACAGAACACTTAACACAGTCAAGCAGCGCAGATGGTGTCCAGCTTTGCTGGACTGATCACCTGGAGGTAGGACAGGAATTTCATCGGGCAGACATGCCCATGGTTTCTGAGACTGTGGCATCTTCAAGGCTCAAGGAGTCGGTGGCTTTAATGAAAGAGGAAGACACAGTGCACAGCACTTTAAACTATGTCCAGCAGCTACAAGACCATGAGGCGCTGAACTCAGAGATTCCTTTTCAGACCCTGACCCCACAAATTACTGTCACACATCCTATGGCTGTGCCGATTGTCACCGATATCCCCCAGCCGTTCCGCAGTCCCGAGGTGTTAAGGCTTTTGGAACTACATGTGAAAAAATTGATGCATTTCCAAAGGTGGGGGCTCCCCAGACGTGTAGAGGAGTCCCTGAAGCAACTGATGCCAAACCCACCAATGTATTTCCAGCCAGAACAACCGGCTTCATTTATCCCGAACATTAGTTCTCAAGACTCTGTTCATAGGTTTGGGGATACTTCCCCCCAGACCTGGTACTCATATATGGACGGACAACATATTCAGACCTTTTGGGTTTCTGAGTGGTCTAGTGCAGACGCAGTACAAAGACTACCCTGCAAACAAATCCCTAGACCTGTGGAAAAGCCCTTATTCACTCCTGATTATCAAGTCTCCATGGCCTCTGTCTGTTGCCTGATGGCCAAGCCAAGGACTCGCAGAGCAATCTTCAGAAGAAATTCACTCAGTTATTCTGCGGTCTCCCTTCTATGCACAGTGAGTCCTTGGGCTCTACCTTCCTATGCACTGAAGGTGTCTCCAAAGACACATTTAAACCTTCCTACAAAGATCTTCATTCCTTGAGGGAGTCCCCACCCTTTCCCTTACCCAGGGCAGCCCCTCCCCCTTCTCCAACTTCTCCAAATGAGTCTTTGCATCAAATAGCTCGGACTGGCGGCATTCCATTTCTGACTCAGTCAGAATGTCAAACCTTGGAATGGCATCTTCTACAAAGACAGCTTCAGCTTCACTGGGGCCTGCCAGCGGTCACCCCTGGATCTCCACACGTGCCGAGCCACCCCCAGTATAAGCCACCTAATAAAGCCAAGCCATGGGAGACTTTAAAAGCCTCCCAGCCAGGAAAGTCCTTCTCAGCCCTCAGCAGAGAGCTTCTCTTCATCCCGTGGCACTCTCGCAGGATGCTAGAGTTCCACCTCCAGAAGCATCTGATTCACCTTCGATGGGGGCTGCCCCAGAGGATCCAGCGCTCCATTCATAAGCTCCGCTCTTCTCCTGACCAGCAGTCCCTGTCCTGCAGGGACAGTGGGCAACCTAATGTGAGCATGCTCCAGCCGGGGAAGCCAGAGGCCGATGGGTCTGACGACATGTTCTCACCCACAGCGAGCAAAGGGCCGATCCCCCTGCCACACTTGTTTGCCGAGGCAAGGCAAACGTTGAAAAGCCATGTTGATTTCAAGTGTGAACAGATCCGCCAGGGCAAGGTCCCTGCTTGTGTTCAAAGCTCCTGGGAACACAGAATTTCTGGGAACTTGGCAGCAGGGACTCTGTTCACAAACGTTCCACAAGGTCAGTCCCTGGAGCTACCAGCAGAAAACAACCCTGACCTACATCAAGAAGTTGTTCCCTTGAAACCAATGGTCCTTGACCAGGAGACGCAGGCCTTTTCAGGTGCATTCATTGAACACTGTAAGCGGCCCCAAGACCTGTCTGAGGAAATCATTAGGAAACTGGAGACAACTTTAAGACATAAATATTTGGCCTTCCTGTCAGGTCTGCAGGCCCTTTACTGTGTAGCCGCGACTAGAGCAACACCCCCAGTTGTTGACCAATCTGTAATCACAACTACACTCTGGCCTGTCAAAAGCCCACAGAAGCCCCTACCTCAGAAGTCCCCATTTGAAGGTCCATGCTTTAGTGGCCTTGAGCCCAGGACTCGGGATGAGAATGAGACCTCTGCAAACATTGCAGAAGAGTTCCAGCATGGAGTGCAGGTGGATGGAAGCAAAGAGAAGGTGCTTCCAGAAATACAGCCTCTCCTGAATAGACCTTACTCGTTAAACACAGAGATCACAGAGAGATTGAATTTCCATTTGCAAAAAAAGGTTCTAGAGATAAAGTTGGGAATTCCTCTAAAAGCAAGTGCCTTGTTCCAAGAGCCAACCGCAGCAGACCCAGAGAGTGAATGCAGACAGGAGCCTCTCAGGAGCCCACATATCTCAGAAAGCGCACTGCTACAGGAACAGCCGACCTCATGTGACTCTCCTCCAGCCCCAGGTCCAGATAAGTTCCACCTTAAACAGCCAGCTACTGCAGTGTGGGCTCTGTTTCAGGAGCAAAGCCAACAGAGTTCCAGAGCAGTGCCCTATAGTTCTGCCCAGCAGGGATCCACGGCCTCACAATTCCACAGGAATATGATTGAGGCCCAAGTGCACTATGTTCGGATGGGGACCTGTGCGGAAATGCTGAATCTAGGGGAATCCTTTAGTACTGAGTCCCAAAGCCCAGGCAAGAGTAAGTCCTCAGGCCATGTCCCCACAATAACAGGCAAGAGCAAAAACCCAGGGAAACCCAAGGCCGTGGGGGCTCTGGGGGAAGGCGATGCAGGTCTTATGCTTTCCCTGGTCAGTCAAAAGACACCCCAGGGTAGAAAGCAGGAGCCAGAAAAGAAGCTCCTGCCCAGAAAAGTCCAGGCCTCCTCACAACAGGGCCATAACATTCATCTTGAGGGGGCCTGTCCACACAGCCCCCAGAAGCTCCCTGAGCTAGAGTTCCCAGATCCACCTCCAGAAGTCTTTATGGAGACAGACTCTGAGGAGGACACAGAAGACAGTCAAAGCGAGGAATCCATTGTCCCGGAACCTGCAAGGATTGCTGAAGTCCTCCAGCCTGTGGTCCCCCAGGCTGTCCAGGGCCTTCCTTTCCCATGCTCACCAATTCACACAAAGCCTTTTCAGGGACAACCTTGTCCAGCTCACTTTTCACCAGGGGATATGATACCAGCTTCTCCTTACGCTAAGCCCAGCCGTCTTCTAGAGATTGGCTTGAAAAATAAGATGAAATTCTTTTTGCAATCTATTAACCCCAAGACAAAGAGCAAAACACACATGGAACCACCCATGGTCTCTACACCTGGGAAGGTGGCCAAAACCAGTAAAGAAAATGTTGAAAGGGCTCTGCCTCGAACCAAGAGTCCCGCCAAGAAAACTAAGCCAGAGGACTCCAGAGGGCCCAAGGCCCAGTTTTCAGCCTCTGAGAAGTCAGTGATCACCACCTGTCTAACTCCTTCTCATGTTCTAGACAGTAAGTTCTGGCCTCGCTCTCGACGTATAGGCTCTGTCTCACTTCTGGGCCACCATTACCATTGCCCTCGGCACTGTCCTAAATTGGCTTTTGTCACTCAACAGAGAAACCCCCCTAGGTCCCAGGGTTCACCTCAGAAATGTTGTTCTGCTAACAGAAACCACTCAGGGTGATGGCAGCTTCCAGGTTCCCCCCGCCCCCCCCCCCGTATCCTTTAAAGAGAATGATTTTTTTTCTCTAATGAACAGGTGGATCGAAGAACCACCCATAATATATTCTGTACCTGTAAATGAAGAGTTGTCCGTCTTTTCTTGTCTCTGCTGTACATTATTAAGGGAAGGGATGCAGGGAGCAACAACATCCACCCCCATCCTGGAGAGGAAATTTAGCCCCCAGTTCTCATTGGTCTTCTTAAGAGAAGTACCATTAGCACAGCTTTCTTCAAGGGATACTTTTGAGTTCACATTTTTGAGTCAGTAAGTGGAAGGCAGGCATAGAGGGCTGCTGGGAGAACAGAGAGTGGGAGATGTAGCCAAAAGCAAAGTAGCTAACAAGAAAATGCACATTGCGTATGCGATAAACATCACAACCGAGTTGTGGAATTTCTGTGTTCCCCTCAGTGCTGTTGGGAAGGTCTTTCTGAGGACCTGTTTGGAAGCTTGTTACAGTTCCTTTGTCTGGTTCTAGTGCTTCAGCTGTGCGGCATCCATGGATGCCTCCTTGGAAGGAAGATGCAGGGAGGCTGGGGGAGCATAGAGAGGGAGCTCTTGTACTTGGGACAAGGCTGCTGTGTTCCTGATCTTCATGAAAGGAAAATCAGGTCAGTTTTGTTAGCGCTAAAGCCTAAACAGGAGGCTAGATGGACTGTGAGCACACGGTCAGGAGAAATGGCAAGGAACAAGGGACATATGACTGGGATATAAGTTAGAATAGCTCCAAACCTGCCCAATCTATACTTACAGCTTGTAAATAAAATATAAAGATTGTGTGTCTTTTATACGGGCTAGCTAGAATATGTAATTCCTTTTACAGGCAAACAAGAATTGCTTAGCAATCTAGGACTCTGCTTGACTTGGCTATGCACACATATCATTCTCCAAACAATATTCCCACACAACCTGTAAGCAATCAAGGACCCACATTGGTATTAAGCTGTGCACACAGCTATCTATAAAGAACAGAATAAATAAACTTTGACGGTTCTTGTTCAAAGATCTTTCAAATACATCTTGTAAGAGGGTAGGAAGATTGATATAACCTGAATTAATTTTGGGTACATGGGTGACAAGATGAAAGTATGTACTCTGAGTGAACTTTTAGGGAGTAAACCCCTATTTGCTGTCTCATGCCTGTGCATAATTGGGTATGCATATGATCAAAATCAGGTGCATTATGGGAAAGAATATGCACAGTAGGAAAGAGGTTATTATGCCCAGATCCGAGGGTCCCCAAAGACCACCAGGAGTTGAACTCTAGTATGCAAAGGCAAAGAGTCTTTATTGAAACTCGAGCTTGAATCCTCAGGCCCCTGATGAAGCACAGAAGGTCCCTAGTGCCTAACGTTCAGCCTTTTTATTATGGTTACAGCAGGGTGAAGGGCTCATCAAGTTGACAGTTACATGATTGGTTAACAACGATTTCAGTTGGCTAAAGGAAAATCTATCCATATCTATTTATAACCTCTGGGCATTGGGTATTTTCCCGCTGGTGGCCCGTGTCTAGGGTGGTTCCTTCCTAGAACAGATTGTGGTGTCCCCAGGAAATAGGGTTTAACCTGAGGCAGGGCATAGTATATAGAATGGAAGCCTGGTTACAAGATGGAGTCTGTCTTGTCAAGTTGGGACCTTTCAAGGTTACATAAAATTCTCTCAGTCAAGATAAAGAATCACCTATGCAATCTTTTTTTTTTTTTTTTTTTTTTTTTTTTTTGAGACAGGGTTTCTCTGTGTAGCCCTGGCTGTCCTGGAACTCACTTTGTAGACCAGGTTGGCCTCGAACTCAGAAATCCACCTGCCTCTGCCTCCCAAGTGCTGGGATTAAAGGCGTGCGCCACCACCGCCCGGCCACCTATGCAATCTTTAGCAACCAAACTCTTCCTTCTCTTAAATTCCATAAAAAGGAACTGCCAAACAGTCCTTGGGGACCTTGCATACCTTTAGTCGGCGGCTCATGATCACTGTTTTAACCGAATTACTTCTTTCTCTTCTATACTATCACTTTGATTTGAATACAACTTTGTACTTTGCAAATCTATACCTGCTCATTTCAATGCTGTGAATAAGATGTCAAGAACCTGGAAGCACCAAGCCCAGACTTTGACCACCAGGAACAACTACACAGTTGTGAAGAAAAAAAAAACCACTGGGCTGGTGGTGTGGCTTCGGTACAGGGAAAATGGAGAGCTGGTTCTGCTTGTGAATATGACATTCTGACAGAGGGTTCATGAGCTTTAAAGATAACCATGTATCTATCCTCTTCTCTAGACTGAAGAGGGTTCATGATCTTTAAAGATAACCATGTATCTACCCTCTTCTCTAAACTGAAGAGGGTTCATGACCTTTCAAGATAACCATGTATCTACTCTCTTCTCTAAACTGAAGAGGGTTCATGACCTTTCAAGATAACCATGTATCTACCCTCTTCTCTAGACTGAAGAGGGTTCATGAGCTTTAAAGATAACCATGTATCTACCCTCTTCTCTAGACTGAAGAGGGTTCATGAGCTTTAAAGATAACCATGTATCTACCCTCTTCTCTAGACTAAAGAGGGTTCATGAGCTTTAAAGATAACCATGTATCTACCCTCTTCTCTAGACTGAAGAGGGTTCATGAGCTTTAAAGATAACCATGTATCTACCCTCTTCTCTAGACTGAAGAGGGTTCATGACCTTTAAAGATAACCATGTATCTACCCTCTTCTCTAGACTGAAGAGGGTTCATGAGCTTTAAAGATAACCATGTATCTACCCTCTTCTCTAGACTGAAGAGGGTTCATGATCTTTAAAGATAACCATGTATCTACTCTCTTCTCTAGACTGAAGAGGGTTCATGACCTTTAAAGACAACCATGTATCTACCCTCTTCTATAGACTGAATTACCGGACAAGCTTCTTTTATGGAGTAGAGGTCTTTGTGATGTGGTCTGGTGACCTGATTCTGTCCTCTGTGATGTGCACATGCTGAGGCTCAGCCCTGGGAGGTATTAGGACTCTGAATGTCCTAAGAGAGGGATGGTTGGTCTCCTCATGCTAATGAGGTTTGGACCATGTTGAGCTCTATGTACTTTCTGTGGGATACAGAATGTTCTTCGTATGTCTATTTCTACATCATCATCATTGTCCTAATTATCTGGCAAGTGCGTCAGAATTACCGAGGATTGAAGTGCGAACATAAAAGAAGCTGCTGCCGGGTAGGGAAGCCCTGTGACCACTACTGAGATAGTCAAGGAACCTTCTAGATCCAGAGTCTGCCACTTTCCACTTATGACCTCACTACCCCATCTGACAGTTTTGATATGATACTTTTACGGGTGTTCATATAATGCCTTTCTCCTGTGAGGCCTCTCCTTACCAGGACGTTCATGGGTTGTAAACCAAAAACCTTTGTATTGCTTTGAATAGAAGATAACCATTATCTCAGATTTCCCAATACAGGAGAATTTCCCATTTTAGTTTGTTATGGCATTTATACATAGGAGGCTTTTTAGATTAGAACACATCTAATATGTGTTATTTTCTTTCTAAGGTTTTGCTTGCAGACTCTGGTAAAATATCGCATAGTAGCTGGATAGGAAATAGAATTCAGATCAGTTTCAAAGAGAACCAGAAGGATGGAGAAGAGGGGAAAGTCAGGGAAAAAAAAGGGTAGAGCCTAACAGAAGGCAATGAAGGAGAGCATAAAAATTACACACAGATAAGAAAAGGAAAGGAAATGTGTAAGATCTTTGTCACAATATGGACATGAGAAAAGAATGTTCCAGCTTCACATCCTAATATTTTTCTCTTTAAGCGTCACCGAAAACTCAGGCAAAGGGCTAGAGATGCAGCGTCAAGAGGTAAAGTCCCAAAGTCTCCCGACTCCCCACCCCTGGGAGAGCTCCCCACACAGTTCCTCTTCTCTATGACCCTGCCCAGTGCCAAGTCCTCTAGTTTCTGAGGTTCCAGAGCCACTAACTGGTGACATTTACAAAGGACTGCTCTTGATGGGAAATCAGAAAGTAAGAATGCTAAAAACATTCTCGGTCTTACTCCCCTGACAAGAAGGAATTGAGGAATTAAGGCGTCCTTAACTGTCATTTACTGAGTTTGTGACCCTATGGAATTCATTTCACCAGTGGGTTTATCAATAAAATAAGCATACTATTAATTATCCCTTCAGGGGATGGTGCGTTGCAAATGGTGGAGCTCTACACAGACACACCATAGACCTGAGACTAGGAGCTCAGCTCCCTGCTGCTGAGCTGAGGATTTACTATTCAGATTCCTGTAGGACGCCCCTCAATGCTCATTCTCCACCTAACGCTGTGTCCTGATTCCTCAGCCAGGAGACTTTCCCGGGAAGAAGATGAGAAGCCATGGGAGCTGCTCTCTATCATGAAAAGGTGACCTCTTGACCTCTGTGGCCTAAACTCTGATGATTTCTTGGCCTGATCTGGGCCAGGGGTGAGGAAGGGGGTAACCGAGGGAAGGAGAAACACACACACCTTGCAGGCAGGTTCACCAGCTGAGAGGGCTGCCAGGGCAGAGATGGGTCACATGTCAACAGGGATAGCCACCCCATACCCAATCTGTATGTTAGGGTCTCAGCAGTTCTGGACTTCAGAACACACTAGCGCACACTCTGTAAAGGACATTGCTGGGGTTGCACCCAGACATGAACCTGTCAAGACAGTGAATTCAGCATAAAGAGGTCACCATGTCATCGGGGCTTCCTGCTGCTCCCTTTCAAGGGCAGAGCCCTGGGTTTGGCTGGACCCTGCTGCTATTACCGCCTATCTGTCCTCAGGGTGGGGGAGCAGTTGCTGGGATGCCATCACCCCATCATCTTACCCTCTACTTAGTTTCTGGAGAGTACGAATGATTCCCAAGAGTTTCTGGATACAGCAGCAGGGACACCCCATGTTTTGAATGAGGACCCCATCTCCTGCAGTGTGGGGTTAGAATGTGTGGGATTGGAGAAAAGGGCCCAGAAATCTCCAGACACATTTTCTTCCAAAGAAGCAGACAAAATTCGTGCATTAATGGGTGTCTTATTTTTCTCTTCCAAGCCAAAGCTGGATCCCTAAGGAGGGAAATGTGCGGCAGCTCCTGTGTGCAGATCCCGGCTGCCAAATCTGCGAGGCTGCAACTCTAGAGATTCGGCAGTTGCTGCAGAGTGAGAAAAGCCAGCTCTCCCCTGTCTTGTTGGGACTATCACCGGGCTCTGCTTGCCTGGAGACACCCATATCCAGTGAGTCTTCTGAACGGAATAAGGAGCTTTACTCCAGGCCCTCCACAAACTTTCCAGCGGTGCCTGGAACCCAAACACACACACACCTAACAGAACACTTAACACAGTCAAGCAGCGCAGATGGTGTCCAGCTTTGCTGGACTGATCACCTGGAGGTAGGACAGGAATTTCATCGGGCAGACATGCCCATGGTTTCTGAGACTGTGGCATCTTCAAGGCTCAAGGAGTCGGTGGCTTTAATGAAAGAGGAAGACACAGTGCACAGCACTTTAAACTATGTCCAGCAGCTACAAGACCATGAGGCGCTGAACTCAGAGATTCCTTTTCAGACCCTGACCCCACAAATTACTGTCACACATCCTATGGCTGTGCCGATTGTCACCGATATCCCCCAGCCGTTCCGCAGTCCCGAGGTGTTAAGGCTTTTGGAACTACATGTGAAAAAATTGATGCATTTCCAAAGGTGGGGGCTCCCCAGACGTGTAGAGGAGTCCCTGAAGCAACTGATGCCAAACCCACCAATGTATTTCCAGCCAGAACAACCAGTTTCATTTATCCCGAACATTAGTTCTCAAGACTCTGTTCATAGGTTTGGGGATACTTCCCCCCAGACCTGGTACTCATATATGGACGGACAACATATTCAGACCTTTTGGGTTTCTGAGTGGTCTAGTGCAGACGCAGTACAAAGACTACCCTGCAAACAAATCCCTAGACCTGTGGAAAAGCCCTTATTCACTCCTGATTATCAACGTCTCCATGGCCTCTGTCTGTTGCCTGATGGCCAAGCCAAGGACTCGCAGAGCAATCTTCAGAAGAAATTCACTCAGTTATTCTGCGGTCTCCCTTCTATGCACAGTGAGTCCTTGGGCTCTACCTTCCTATGCACTGAAGGTGTCTCCAAAGACACATTTAAACCTTCCTACAAAGATCTTCATTCCTTGAGGGAGTCCCCACCCTTTCCCTTACCCAGGGCAGCCCCTCCCCCTTCTCCAACTTCTCCAAATGAGTCTTTGCATCAAATAGCTCGGACTGGCGGCATTCCATTTCTGACTCAGTCAGAATGTCAAACCTTGGAATGGCATCTTCTACAAAGACAGCTTCAGCTTCACCTGGGCCTGCCAGCGGTCACCCCTGGATCTCCACACGCGCCGAGCCACCCCCAGTATAAGCCACCTAATAAAGCCAAGCCATGGGAGACTTTAAAAGCCTCCCAGCCAGGAAAGTCCTTCTCAGCCCTCAGCAGAGAGCTTCTCTTCATCCCATGGCACTCTCGCAGGATGCTAGAGTTCCACCTCCAGAAGCATCTGATTCACCTTCGATGGGGGCTGCCCCAGAGGATCCAGCGCTCCATTCATAAGCTCCGCTCTTCTCCTGACCAGCAGTCCCTGTCCTGCAGGGACAGTGGGCAACCTAATGTGAGCATGCTCCAGCCGGGGAAGCCAGAGGCCGATGGGTCTGACGACATGTTCTCACCCACAGCGAGCAAAGGGCCGATCCCCCTGCCACACTTGTTTGCCGAGGCAAGGCAAACGTTGAAAAGCCATGTTGATTTCAAGTGTGAACAGATCCGCCAGGGCAAGGTCCCTGCTTGTGTTCAAAGCTCCTGGGAACACAGAATTTCTGGGAACTTGGCAGCAGGAACTCTGTTCACAAACGTTCCACAAGGTCAGTCCCTGGAGCTACCAGCAGAAAACAACCCTGACCTACATCAAGAAGTTGTTCCCTTGAAACCAATGGTCCTTGACCAGGAGACGCAGGCCTTTTCAGGTGCATTCATTGAACACTGTAAGCGGCCCCAAGACCTGTCTGAGGAAATCATTAGGAAACTGGAGACAACTTTAAGACATAAATATTTGGCCTTCCTGTCAGGTCTGCAGGCCCTTTACTGTGTAGCCCCGACTAGGGCAACACCCCCAGTTGTTGACCAATCTGTAATCACAACTACACTCTGGCCTGTCAAAAGCCCACAGAAGCCCCTACCTCAGAAGTCCCCATTTGAAGGTCCATGCTTTAGTGGCCTTGAGCCCAGGACTCGGGATGAGAATGAGACCTCTGCAAACATTGCAGAAGAGTTCCAGCATGGAGTGCAGGTGGACGGAATCAAAGAGAAGGTGCTTCCAGAAATACAGCCTCTCCTGAATAGACCTTACTCATTAAACACAGAGATCACAGAGAGATTGAATTTCCATTTGCAAAAAAAGGTTCTAGAGATAAAGTTGGGAATTCCTCTAAAAGCAAGTGCCTTGTTCCAAGAGCCAACCGCAGCAGACCCAGAGAGTGAATGCAGACAGGAGCCTCTCAGGAGCCCACATATCTCAGAAAGCACACTGCTACAGGAACAGCCGACCTCATGTGACTCTCCTCCAGCCCCAGGTCCAGATAAGTTCCACCTTAAACAGCCAGCTACTGCAGTGAGGGCTCTGTTTCAGGAGCAAAGCCAACAGAGTTCCAGAGCAGTGCCCTATAGTTCTGCCCAGCAGGGATCCACGGCCTCACAATTCCACAGGAATATGATTGAGGCCCAAGTGCACTATGTTCGGATGGGGACCTGTGCGGAAATGCTGAATCTAGGGGAATCCTTTAGTACTGAGTCCCAAAGCCCAGGCAAGAGTAAGTCCTCAGGCCATGTCCCCACAATAACAGGCAAGAGCAAAAACCCAGGGAAACCCAAGACCGTGGGGGCTCTGAGGGAAGGCGATGCAGGTCTTATGCTTTCCCTGGTCAGTCAAAAGACACCCCAGGGTAGAAAGCAGGAGCCAGAAAAGAAGCTCCTGCCCAGAAAAGCCCAGGCCTCCTCACAACAGGGCCATAACATTCATCTTGAGGGGGCCTGTCCACACAGCCCCCAGAAGCTCCCTGAGCTAGAGTTCCCAGATCCACCTCCAGAAGTCTTTATGGAGACAGACTCTGAGGAGGACACAGAAGACAGTCAAAGCGAGGAATCCATTGTCCCGGAACCTGCAAGGATTGCTGAAGTCCTCCAGCCTGTGGTCCCCCAGGCTGTCCAGGGCCTTCCTTTCCCATGCTCACCAATTCACACAAAGCCTTTTCAGGGACAACCTTGTCCAGCTCACTTTTCACCAGGGGATATGATACCAGCTTCTCCTTACGCTAAGCCCAGCCGTCTTCTAGAGATTGGCTTGAAAAATAAGATGAAATTCTTTTTGCAATCTATTAACCCCAAGACAAAGAGCAAAACACACATGGAACCACCCATGGTCTCTACACCTGGGAAGGTGGCCAAAACCAGTAAAGAAAATGTTGAAAGGGCTCTGCCTCGAACCAAGAGTCCCGCCAAGAAAACTAAGCCAGAGGACTCCAGAGGGCCCAAGGCCCAGTTTTCAGCCTCTGAGAAGTCAGTGATCACCACCTGTCTAACTCCTTCTCATGTTCTAGACAGTAAGTTCTGGCCTCGCTCTCGATGTATAGGCTCTGTCTCACTTCTGGGCCACCATTACCATTGCCCTCGGCACTGTCCTAAATTGGCTTTTGTCACTCAACAGAGAAACCCCCCTAGGTCCCAGGGTTCACCTCAGAAATGTTGTTCTGCTAACAGAAACCACTCAGGGTGATGGCAGCTTCCAGGTTCCCCCTGCCTCCCCCCCGTATCCTTTAAAGAGAATGATTTTTTTTTCTCTAATGAACAGGTGAATCGAAGAACCACCCATAATATATTCTGTACCTGTAAATGAAGAGTTGTCCGTCTTTTCTTGTCTCTGCTGTACATTATTAAGGGAAGGGATGCAGGGAGCAACAACATCCACCCCCATCCTGGAGAGGAAATTTAGCCCCCAGTTCTCATTGGTCTTCTTAAGAGAAGTACCATTAGCACAGCTTTCTTCAAGGGATACTTTTGAGTTCACATTTTTGAGTCAGTAAGTGGAAGGCAGGCATAGAGGGCTGCTGGGAGAACAGAGAGTGGGAGATGTAGCCAAAAGCAAAGTAGCTAACAAGAAAATGCACATTGCGTATATGATAAACATCACAACCGAGTTGTGGAATTTCTGTGTTCCCCTCAGTGCTGTTGGGAAGGTCTTTCTGAGGACCTGTTTGGAAGCTTGTTACAGTTCCTTTGTCTGGTTCTGGTGCTTCAGCTGTGCGGCATCCATGGATGCCTCCTTGGAAGGAAGATGCAGGGAGGCTGGGGAGCATAGAGAGGGAGTTCTTGTACTTGGGACAAGGCTGCTGTGTTCCTGATCTTCATGAAAGGAAAATCAGGTCAGTTTTGTTAGCGCTAAAGCCTAAACAGGAGGCTAGATGGACTGTGAGCACACGGTCAGGAGAAATGGCAAGGAACAAGGGACGTATGACTGGGATATAAGTTAGAATAGCTCCAAACCTGCCCAATCTATACTTACAGCTTGTAAATAAAATATAAAGATTGTGTGTCTTTTATACGGGCTAGCTAGAATATGTAATTCCTTTTACAGGCAAACAAGAATTGCTTAGCAATCTAGGACTCTGCTTGACTTGGCTATGCACACATATCATTCTCCAAACAATATTCCCACACAACCTGTAAGCAATCAAGGACCCACATTGGTATTAAGCTGTGCACACAGCTATCTATAAAGAACAGAATAAATAAACTTTGACGGTTCTTGTTCAAAGATCTTTCAAATACATCTTGTAAGAGGGTAGGAAGATTGATATAACCTGAATTAATTTTGGGTACATGGGTGACAAGATGAAAGTATGTACTCTGAGTGAACTTTTAGGGAGTAAACCCCTATTTGCTGTCTCATGCCTGTGCATAATTGGGTATGCATATGATCAAAATCAGGTGCATTATGGGAAAGAATATGCACAGTAGGAAAGAGGTTATTATGCCCAGATCCGAGGGTCCCCAAAGACCACCAGGAGTTGAACTCTAGTATGCAAAGGCAAAGAGTCTTTATTGAAACTCGAGCTTGAACCCTCAGGCCCCTGATGAAGCACAGAAGGTCCCTAGTGCCTAACGTTCAGCCTTTTTATTATGGTTACAGCAGGGTGAGGGGCTCATCAACTTGACAGTTACATGATTGGTTAACAACGATTTCAGTTGGCTAAAGGAAAATCTATCCATATCTATTTATAACCTCTGGGCATTGGGTATTTTCCCGCTGGTGGCCCGTGTCTAGGGTGGTTCCTTCCTAGAACAGATTGTGGTGTCCCCAGGAAATAGGGTTTAACCTGAGGCAGGGCATAGTATATAGAATGGAAGCCTGGTTACAAGATGGAGTCTGTCTTGTCAAGTTGGGACCTTTCAAGGTTACATAAAATTCTCTCAGTCAAGATAAAGAATCACCTATGCAATCTTTTTTTTTTTTTTTTTTTTTTTTTGTTTTTTGAGACAGGGTTTCTCTGTGTAGCCCTGGCTGTCCTGGAACTCACTTTGTAGACCAGGCTGGCCTCGAACTCAGAAATCCACCTGCCTCTGCCTCCCAAGTGCTGGGATTAAAGGCATGCATCACCACCGCCCGGCCACCTATGCAATCTTTAGCAACCAAACTCTTCCTTCTCTTAAATTCCATAAAAAGGAACTGCCAAACAGTCCTTGGGGACCTTGCATACCTTTAGTCGGCGGCTCACGATCACTGTTTTAACCGAATTACTTCTTTCTCTTCTATACTATCACTTTGCTTTGAATACAACCTTGAACTTTGCAAATCTATACCTGCTCATTTCAATGCTGTGAATAAGATGTCAAGAACCTGGAAGCACCAAGCCGAGACTTTGACCACCAGGAACAACTACACAGTTGTGAGGAAAAAAAAAAACCAAACCAGCGGGCTGGTGGTGTGGGTTGGGTACAATGAAAATGGAGAGCAGGTTCTGCTTGTGAATATGACATTTTGACAGAGGGTTCATGACCTTTAAAGATAACCATGTATCTACCCTCTTCTCTAGACTGAAGAGGGTTCATGACCTTTAAAGATAACCATGTATCTACCCTCTTCTCTAGACTGAATTACCACACAGCACAAGCTTCTTTTATGGAGTAGAGGTCTTTGTGATGTGGTCTGGTGACCTGATTCTGTCCTCTGTGATGTGCACATGCTGAGGCTCAGCCCTGGGAGGTATTAGGACTCTGAATGTCCTAAGAGAGGGATGGTTGGTCTCCTCATGCTAATGAGGTTTGGACCATGTTGAGCTCTATGTACTTTCTGTGGGATACAGAATGTTCTTCGTATGTCTATTTCTACATCATCATCATTGTCCTAATTATCTGGCAAGTGCGTCAGAATTACCGAGGATTGAAGTGCGAACATAAAAGAAGCTGCTGCCGGGTAGGGAAGCCCTGTGACCACTACTGAGATAGTCAAGGAACCTTCTAGATCCAGAGTCTGCCACTTTCCACTTATGACCTCACTACCCCATCTGACAGTTTTGATATGATACTTTTACGGGTGTTCATATAATGCCTTTCTCCTGTGAGGCCTCTCCTTACCAGGACGTTCATGGGTTGTAAACCAAAAACCTTTGTATTGCTTTGAATAGAAGATAACCATTATCTCAGATTTCCCAATACAGGAGAATTTCCCATTTTAGTTTGTTATGGCATTTATACATAGGAGGCTTTTTAGATTAGAACACATCTAATATGTGTTATTTTCTTTCTAAGGTTTTGCTTGCAGACTCTGGTAAAATATCGCATAGTAGCTGGATAGGAAATAGAATTCAGATCAGTTTCAAAGAGAACCAGAAGGATGGAGAAGAGGGGAAAGTCAGGGAAAAAAAAGGGTAGAGCCTAACAGAAGGCAATGAAGGAGAGCATAAAAATTACACACAGATAAGAAAAGGAAAGGAAATGTGTAAGATCTTTGTCACAATATGGACATGAGAAAAGAATGTTCCAGCTTCACATCCTAATATTTTTCTCTTTAAGCGTCACCGAAAACTCAGGCAAAGGGCTAGAGATGCAGCGTCAAGAGGTAAAGTCCCAAAGTCTCCCGACTCCCCACCCCTGGGAGAGCTCCCCACACAGTTCCTCTTCTCTATGACCCTGCCCAGTGCCAAGTCCTCTAGTTTCTGAGGTTCCAGAGCCACTAACTGGTGACATTTACAAAGGACTGCTCTTGATGGGAAATCAGAAAGTAAGAATGCTAAAAACATTCTCGGTCTTACTCCCCTGACAAGAAGGAATTGAGGAATTAAGGCGTCCTTAACTGTCATTTACTGAGTTTGTGACCCTATGGAATTCATTTCACCAGTGGGTTTATCAATAAAATAAGCATACTATTAATTATCCCTTCAGGGGATGGTGCGTTGCAAATGGTGGAGCTCTACACAGACACACCATAGACCTGAGACTAGGAGCTCAGCTCCCTGCTGCTGAGCTGAGGATTTACTATTCAGATTCCTGTAGGACGCCCCTCAATGCTCATTCTCCACCTAACGCTGTGTCCTGATTCCTCAGCCAGGAGACTTTCCAGGGAAGAAGATGAGAAGCCATGGGAGCTGCTCTCTATCATGAAAAGGTGACCTCTTGACCTCTGTGGCCTAAACTCTGATGATTTCTTGGCCTGATCTGGGCCAGGGGTGAGGAAGGGGGTAACCGAGGGAAGGAGAAACACACTGTGCAGGCAGGTTCACCAGCTTGAGGGCTGCCAGGGCAGAGATGGGTCACATGTTAGCAGGGAAGAGCCACCCCATACCCAATCTGTATGTTAGGGTCTCAGCAGTTCTGGACTTCAGAACAGACTAGCACACACTCTGTAAAGGACACTGCTGGGGCTGCACCCAGACATGAACCTGTCAAGACAGTGAATTCAGCATAAAGAGGTCACCATGTCATCGGGGCTTCCTGCTGCTCCCTTTCAAGGGCAGAGCCCTGGGTTTGGCTGGACCCTGCTGCTATTACCGCCTGTCTGTCCTCAGGGTGGGGGAGCAGTTGCTGGGATGCCATCACCCCATCATCTTACCCTCTACTTAGTTTCTGGAGAGCACGAATGATTCCCAAGAGTTTCTGGATACAGCAGCAGGGACACCCCATGTTTTGAATGAGGACCCCATCTCCTACAGTGTGGGGTTAGAATGTGTGGGATTGGAGAAAAGGGCCCAGAAATCTCCAGACACATATTCTTCCAAAGAAGCAGACAAAATTCGTCCATTAATGGATATCTTATTTTTCTCTTCCAAGCCAAAGCTGGATCCCTAAGGAGGGAAATGTGCGGCAGCTCCTGTGTGCAGATCCCAGCTGCCAAATCTGCGAGGCTGCAACTCTAGAGATTTGGCAGTTGCTGCAGAGTGAGAAAAGCCAGCTCTCCCCTGTCTTGTTGGGACTATCACCGGGCTCTGCTTGCCTGGAGACACCCATATCCAGTGAGTCTTCTGAACGGAATAAGGAGCTTTACTCCTGGCCCTCCACAAACTTTCCAGCGGTGCCTGGAACCCAAACACACACACACCTAACAGAACACTTAACACAGTCAAGCAACACAGATGGTGTCCAGCTTTGCTGGACTGATCACCTGGAGGTAGGACAGGAATTTCATTGGGCAGACATGCCCATGGTTTCTGAGACTGTGGCATCTTCAAGGCTCAAGGAGTCGGTGGCTTTAATGAAAGAGGAAGACACAGTGCACAGCAATTTAAACGATGTCCAGCAGGTGCAAGACCATGAGGCGTTGAACTCAGAGATTCCTTTTCAGACCCTGACCCCACAAATTACTGTCACACATCCTATGGCTGTGCCGATTGTCACCGATATCCCCCAGCCTTTCTCCAGTCCCGAGGTGTTAAGGCTTTTGGAGTGACATGTGAAAAAATTGATGTATTTCCAAAGGTGGGGGCTCCCCAGACTGTTGGGGGCTGACAGGCCAACTGCCGGCTACATAGACAGGCCGCCTCTCCCCTCGAGTGAAATTCCTGACCTTCCTGACGGAACATCAAGACGAAGATAAAAATCTGTGACCTTCCCGGGAAAAACCGCAGAATGTCCCAGGCACCTGACCCAGGGCTTGGCCCATAGCTCACTTCCCCATAGTTTCCCCTCCCAACTTCCTCATCCCTACTGCTTAAAACGTGCTGCCTGTGTGACAATAAACGGGGCCTTGACAATGGAATCTTGCTTGGCCTCGTTCTTCTCTCCCCCCCCATGACCCTCAGGTAGTGCCTCTTCGGGACCCTGAATAACTGGACCTGCTGGACGGGTCACCAGACGTGTAGAGGAGTCCCTGAAGCAACTGATGCCAAACCCACCAATGTATTTCCAGCCAGAACAACCGGTTTCATTTATCCCGAACATTAGTTCTCAAGATTCTGTTCATAGGTTTGGGGATACTTCCCCCCAGACCTGGTACTCATATATGGACGGACAACCTATCCAGACCTTTTGGGTTTCTGAGTGGTCTAGTGCAGACGCAGTACAAAGACTACCCTGCAAACAAATCCCTAGCCCTGTGGAAAAGCCCTTATTCACTCCTGATTATCAACGTCTCCATGGCCTCTGTCTGTTGCCTGATGGCCAAGCCAAGGACTCGCAGAGCAATCTTCAGAAGAAATTCACTCAGTTATTCTGCGGTCTCCCTTCTATGCACAGTGAGTCCTTGGGCTCTACCTTCCTATGCACTGAAGGTGTCTCCAAAGACACATTTAAACCTTCCTACAAAGATCTTCATTCCTTGAGGGAGTCCCCACCCTTTCCCTTACCCAGGGCAGCCCCTCCCCCTTCTCCAACTTCTCCAAATGAGTCTTTGCATCAAATAGCTCTGACTGGCGGCATTCCATTTCTGACTCAGTCAGAATGTCAAACCTTGGAATGGCATCTTCTACAAAGACAGCTTCAGCTTCACTGGGGCCTGCCAGCGATCACCTCTGGATCTCCACACGCGCCGAGCCACCCCCAGTATAAGCCACCTAATAAAGCCAAGCCATGGGAGACTTTAAAAGCCTCCCAGCCAGGAAAGTCCTTCTCAGCCCTCAGCAGAGAGCTTTGCTTCATTCCGTGGCACTCTCGCAGGCTGCTGGAGTTCCACCTCCAGAAGCATCTGATTCACCTTCGATGGGGGCTGCCCCAGAGGATCCAGCGCGCCATTCATAAGCTCCGCTCTTCTCCTGACCAGGAGTCCCTGTCCTGCAGGGACAGTGGGCAACCTAATGTGAGCATGCTCCAGCCGGGGAAGCCAGAGGCCGATGGGTCTGACGACATGTTCTCACCCACAGCGAGCAAAGGGCCGATCCCCCTGCCACACTTGTTTGCCGAGGCAAGGCAAACGTTGAAAAGCCATGTTGACTCCAAGTGTGAACAGATCCTCCAGGGCAAGGTCCCTGCTTGTGTTCAAAGCTCCTGGGAACACAGAATTTCCGGGAACTTGGCAGCAGGGACTCTGTTCACAAACGTTCCACAAGGTCAGCCCCTGGAGCTACCAGCAGAAAACAACCCTGACCTACATCAAGAAGTTGTTCCCTTGAAACCAATAGTCCTTGACCAGGAGACGCAGGCCTTTTCAGGTGCATTCATTGAACACTGTAAGCGGCCCCAAGCCCTGTCTGAGGAAACCATTAGGAAACTGGAGATGATTTTAAGACAGAAGTATTTGGCCTTCCTGTCAGGTCTGCAGGCCCTTGACTGTGTAGCCCCGACTAGAGCAACACCCCCAGTTGTTGACCAATCTGTAATCACAACTACACTCTGGCCTGTCAAAAGCCCACAGAAGCCCCTACCTCAGAAGTCCCCATTTGATGGTCCATGCTTTAGTGGCCTTGAGCCCTGGACTCGGGATGAGAATGAGACCTCTGCAAACATTGCAGAAGAGTTCCAGCATGGAGTGCAGGTGGACGGAAGAAAAGAGAAGGTGCTTCCAGAGATACAGCCTCTCCTGAATAGACCCTACTCGCTAAACACAGAGATCACAGAGAGATTGAATTTCCACCTGCAAAAAAAGGTTCTAGAGATAAAGTTGGGAATTCCTCTAAAAGCAAGTGCCTTGTTCCAAGAGCCAACCGCAGCAGACCCAGAGAGTGAATGCAGACAGGAGCCTCTCAGGAGCCCACATATCTCAGAAAGCACACTGCTACAGGAACAGCCCACCTCATGTGACTCTCCTCCAGCCCCAGGTCCAGATAAGTTCCACCTTAAACAGCCAGCTACTGCAGTGAGGGCTGTGTTTCAGGAGCAAAGCCAACAGAGTTCCAGAGCAGTGCCCTATAGTTCTGCCCAGCAGGGATCCACGGCCTCACAATTCCACAGGAATATGATTGAGGCCCAAGTGCACTATGTTCGGATGGGGACCTGTGCGGAAATGCTGAATCTAGGGGAATCCTTTAGTACTGAGTCCCAAAGCCCAGGCAAGAGTAAGTCCTCAGGCCATGTCCCCACAATAACAGGCAAGAGCAAAAACCCAGGGAAACCCAAGGCCGTGGGGGCTCTGGGGGAAGGCGATGCAGGTCTTATGCTTTCCCTGGTCAGTCAAAAGACACCCCAGGGTAGAAAGCAGGAGCCAGAAAAGAAGCTCCTGCCCAGAAAAGTCCAGGCCTCCTCACAACAGGGCCATAACATTCATCTTGAGGGGGCCTGTCCACACAGCCCCCAGAAGCTCCCTGAGCTAGAGTTCCCAGATCCACCTCCAGAAGTCTTTATGGAGACAGACTCTGAGGAGGACACAGAAGACAGTCAAAGCGAGGAATCCATTGTCCCGGAACCTGCAAGGATTGCTGAAGTCCTCCAGCCTGTGGTCCCCCAGGCTGTCCAGGGCCTTCCTTTCCCATGCTCACCAATTCACACAAAGCCTTTTCAGGGACAACCTTGTCCAGCTCACTTTTCACCAGGGGATATGATACCAGCTTCTCCTTACGCTAAGCCCAGCCGTCTTCTAGAGATTGGCTTGAAAAATAAGATGAAATTCTTTTTGCAATCTATTAACCCCAAGACAAAGAGCAAAACACACATGGAACCACCCATGGTCTCTACACCTGGGAAGGTGGCCAAAACCAGTAAAGAAAATGTTGAAAGGGCTCTGCCTCGAACCAAGAGTCCCGCCAAGAAAACTAAGCCAGAGGACTCCAGAGGGCCCAAGGCCCAGTTTTCAGCCTCTGAGAAGTCAGTGATCACCACCTGTCTAACTCCTTCTCATGTTCTAGACAGTAAGTTCTGGCCTCGCTCTCGATGTATAGGCTCTGTCTCACTTCTGGGCCACCATTACCATTGCCCTCGGCACTGTCCTAAATTGGCTTTTGTCACTCAACAGAGAAACCCCCCTAGGTCCCAGGGTTCACCTCAGAAATGTTGTTCTGCTAACAGAAACCACTCAGGGTGATGGCAGCTTCCAGGTTCCCCCCGCCCCCCCCACCCCCCGTATCCTTTAAAGAGAATGATTTTTTTTTCTCTAATGAACAGGTGAATCGAAGAACCACCCATAATATATTCTGTACCTGTAAATGAAGAGTTGTCCGTCTTTTCTTGTCTCTGCTGTACATTATTAAGGGAAGGGATGCAGGGAGCAACAACATCCACCCCCATCCTGGAGAGGAAATTTAGCCCCCAGTTCTCATTGGTCTTCTTAAGAGAAGTACCATTAGCACAGCTTTCTTCAAGGGATACTTTTGAGTTCACATTTTTGAGTCAGTAAGTGGAAGGCAGGCATAGAGGGCTGCTGGGAGAACAGAGAGTGGGAGATGTAGCCAAAAGCAAAGTAGCTAACAAGAAAATGCACATTGCGTATATGATAAACATCACAACCGAGTTGTGGAATTTCTGTGTTCCCCTCAGTGCTGTTGGGAAGGTCTTTCTGAGGACCTGTTTGGAAGCTTGTTACAGTTCCTTTGTCTGGTTCTGGTGCTTCAGCTGTGCGGCATCCATGGATGCCTCCTTGGAAGGAAGATGCAGGGAGGCTGGGGAGCATAGAGAGGGAGTTCTTGTACTTGGGACAAGGCTGCTGTGTTCCTGATCTTCATGAAAGGAAAATCAGGTCAGTTTTGTTAGCGCTAAAGCCTAAACAGGAGGCTAGATGGACTGTGAGCACACGGTCAGGAGAAATGGCAAGGAACAAGGGACGTATGACTGGGATATAAGTTAGAATAGCTCCAAACCTGCCCAATCTATACTTACAGCTTGTAAATAAAATATAAAGATTGTGTGTCTTTTATACGGGCTAGCTAGAATATGTAATTCCTTTTACAGGCAAACAAGAATTGCTTAGCAATCTAGGACTCTGCTTGACTTGGCTATGCACACATATCATTCTCCAAACAATATTCCCACACAACCTGTAAGCAATCAAGGACCCACATTGGTATTAAGCTGTGCACACAGCTATCTATAAAGAACAGAATAAATAAACTTTGACGGTTCTTGTTCAAAGATCTTTCAAATACATCTTGTAAGAGGGTAGGAAGATTGATATAACCTGAATTAATTTTGGGTACATGGGTGACAAGATGAAAGTATGTACTCTGAGTGAACTTTTAGGGAGTAAACCCCTATTTGCTGTCTCATGCCTGTGCATAATTGGGTATGCATATGATCAAAATCAGGTGCATTATGGGAAAGAATATGCACAGTAGGAAAGAGGTTATTATGCCCAGATCCGAGGGTCCCCAAAGACCACCAGGAGTTGAACTCTAGTATGCAAAGGCAAAGAGTCTTTATTGAAACTCGAGCTTGAACCCTCAGGCCCCTGATGAAGCACAGAAGGTCCCTAGTGCCTAACGTTCAGCCTTTTTATTATGGTTACAGCAGGGTGAGGGGCTCATCAACTTGACAGTTACATGATTGGTTAACAACGATTTCAGTTGGCTAAAGGAAAATCTATCCATATCTATTTATAACCTCTGGGCATTGGGTATTTTCCCGCTGGTGGCCCGTGTCTAGGGTGGTTCCTTCCTAGAACAGATTGTGGTGTCCCCAGGAAATAGGGTTTAACCTGAGGCAGGGCATAGTATATAGAATGGAAGCCTGGTTACAAGATGGAGTCTGTCTTGTCAAGTTGGGACCTTTCAAGGTTACATAAAATTCTCTCAGTCAAGATAAAGAATCACCTATGCAATCTTTTTTTTTTTTTTTTTTTTTTTGTTTTTTGAGACAGGGTTTCTCTGTGTAGCCCTGGCTGTCCTGGAACTCACTTTGTAGACCAGGCTGGCCTCGAACTCAGAAATCCACCTGCCTCTGCCTCCCAAGTGCTGGGATTAAAGGCATGCGTCACCACCGCCCGGCCACCTATGCAATCTTTAGCAACCAAACTCTTCCTTCTCTTAAATTCCATAAAAAGGAACTGCCAAACAGTCCTTGGGGACCTTGCATACCTTTAGTCGGCGGCTCACGATCACTGTTTTAACCGAATTACTTCTTTCTCTTCTATACTATCACTTTGCTTTGAATACAACCTTGAACTTTGCAAATCTATACCTGCTCATTTCAATGCTGTGAATAAGATGTCAAGAACCTGGAAGCACCAAGCCGAGACTTTGACCACCAGGAACAACTACACAGTTGTGAAGAAAAAAAAAAACCAAACCAGCGGGCTGGTGGTGTGGGTTGGGTACAATGAAAATGGAGAGCAGGTTCTGCTTGTGAATATGACATTTTGACAGAGGGTTCATGACCTTTAAAGATAACCATGTATCTACCCTCTTCTCTAGACTGAATTACCACACAGCACAAGCTTCTTTTATGGAGTAGAGGTCTTTGTGATGTGGTCTGGTGACCTGATTCTGTCCTCTGTGATGTGCACATGCTGAGGCTCAGCCCTGGGAGGTATTAGGACTCTGAATGTCCTAAGAGAGGGATGGTTGGTCTCCTCATGCTAATGAGGTTTGGACCATGTTGAGCTCTATGTACTTTCTGTGGGATACAGAATGTTCTTCGTATGTCTATTTCTACATCATCATCATTGTCCTAATTATCTGGCAAGTGCGTCAGAATTACCGAGGATTGAAGTGCGAACATAAAAGAAGCTGCTGCCGGGTAGGGAAGCCCTGTGACCACTACTGAGATAGTCAAGGAACCTTCTAGATCCAGAGTCTGCCACTTTCCACTTATGACCTCACTACCCCATCTGACAGTTTTGATATGATACTTTTACGGGTGTTCATATAATGCCTTTCTCCTGTGAGGCCTCTCCTTACCAGGACGTTCATGGGTTGTAAACCAAAAACCTTTGTATTGCTTTGAATAGAAGATAACCATTATCTCAGATTTCCCAATACAGGAGAATTTCCCATTTTAGTTTGTTATGGCATTTATACATAGGAGGCTTTTTAGATTAGAACACATCTAATATGTGTTATTTTCTTTCTAAGGTTTTGCTTGCAGACTCTGGTAAAATATCGCATAGTAGCTGGATAGGAAATAGAATTCAGATCAGTTTCAAAGAGAACCAGAAGGATGGAGAAGAGGGGAAAGTCAGGGAAAAAAAAGGGTAGAGCCTAACAGAAGGCAATGAAGGAGAGCATAAAAATTACACACAGATAAGAAAAGGAAAGGAAATGTGTAAGATCTTTGTCACAATATGGACATGAGAAAAGAATGTTCCAGCTTCACATCCTAATATTTTTCTCTTTAAGCGTCACCGAAAACTCAGGCAAAGGGCTAGAGATGCAGCGTCAAGAGGTAAAGTCCCAAAGTCTCCCGACTCCCCACCCCTGGGAGAGCTCCCCACACAGTTCCTCTTCTCTATGACCCTGCCCAGTGCCAAGTCCTCTAGTTTCTGAGGTTCCAGAGCCACTAACTGGTGACATTTACAAAGGACTGCTCTTGATGGGAAATCAGAAAGTAAGAATGCTAAAAACATTCTCGGTCTTACTCCCCTGACAAGAAGGAATTGAGGAATTAAGGCGTCCTTAACTGTCATTTACTGAGTTTGTGATCCTATGGAATTCATTTCACCAGTGGGTTTATCAATAAAATAAGCATACTATTAATTATCCCTTCAGGGGATGGTGCGTTGCAAATGGTGGAGCTCTACACAGACACACCATAGACCTGAGACTAGGAGCTCAGCTCCCTGCTGCTGAGCTGAGGATTTACTATTCAGATTCCTGTAGGACGCCCCTCAATGCTCATTCTCCACCTAACGCTGTGTCCTGATTCCTCAGCCAGGAGACTTTCCCGGGAAGAAGATGAGAAGCCATGGGAGCTGCTCTCTATCATGAAAAGGTGACCTCTTGACCTCTGTGGCCTAAACTCTGATGATTTCTTGGCCTGATCTGGGCCAGGGGTGAGGAAGGGGGTAACCGAGGGAAGGAGAAACACACACACCTTGCAGGCAGGTTCACCAGCTTGAGGGCTGCCAGGGCAGAGATGGGTCACATGTTAGCAGGGAAGAGCCACCCCATACCCAATCTGTATGTTAGGGTCTCAGCAGTTCTGGACTTCAGAACAGACTAGCACACACTCTGTAAAGGACACTGCTGGGGCTGCACCCAGACATGAACCTGTCAAGACAGTGAATTCAGCATAAAGAGGTCACCATGTCATCGGGGCTTCCTGCTGCTCCCTTTCAAGGGCAGAGCCCTGGGTTTGGCTGGACCCTGCTGCTATTACCGCCTGTCTGTCCTCAGGGTGGGGGAGCAGTTGCTGGGATGCCATCACCCCATCATCTTACCCTCTACTTAGTTTCTGGAGAGCACGAATGATTCCCAAGAGTTTCTGGATACAGCAGCAGGGACACCCCATGTTTTGAATGAGGACCCCATCTCCTACAGTGTGGGGTTAGAATGTGTGGGATTGGAGAAAAGGGCCCAGAAATCTCCAGACACATATTCTTCCAAAGAAGCAGACAAAATTCGTCCATTAATGGATATCTTATTTTTCTCTTCCAAGCCAAAGCTGGATCCCTAAGGAGGGAAATGTGCGGCAGCTCCTGTGTGCAGATCCCAGCTGCCAAATCTGCGAGGCTGCAACTCTAGAGATTTGGCAGTTGCTGCAGAGTGAGAAAAGCCAGCTCTCCCCTGTCTTGTTGGGACTATCACCGGGCTCTGCTTGCCTGGAGACACCCATATCCAGTGAGTCTTCTGAACGGAATAAGGAGCTTTACTCCTGGCCCTCCACAAACTTTCCAGCGGTGCCTGGAACCCAAACACACACACACCTAACAGAACACTTAACACAGTCAAGCAACACAGATGGTGTCCAGCTTTGCTGGACTGATCACCTGGAGGTAGGACAGGAATTTCATTGGGCAGACATGCCCATGGTTTCTGAGACTGTGGCATCTTCAAGGCTCAAGGAGTCGGTGGCTTTAATGAAAGAGGAAGACACAGTGCACAGCAATTTAAACGATGTCCAGCAGGTGCAAGACCATGAGGCGTTGAACTCAGAGATTCCTTTTCAGACCCTGACCCCACAAATTACTGTCACACATCCTATGGCTGTGCCGATTGTCACCGATATCCCCCAGCCTTTCTCCAGTCCCGAGGTGTTAAGGCTTTTGGAGTGACATGTGAAAAAATTGATGTATTTCCAAAGGTGGGGGCTCCCCAGACTGTTGGGGGCTGACAGGCCAACTGCCGGCTACATAGACAGGCCGCCTCTCCCCTCGAGTGAAATTCCTGACCTTCCTGACGGAACATCAAGACGAAGATAAAAATCTGTGACCTTCCCGGGAAAAACCGCAGAATGTCCCAGGCACCTGACCCAGGGCTTGGCCCATAGCTCACTTCCCCATAGTTTCCCCTCCCAACTTCCTCATCCCTACTGCTTAAAACGTGCTGCCTGTGTGACAATAAACGGGGCCTTGACAATGGAATCTTGCTTGGCCTCGTTCTTCTCTCCCCCCCCATGACCCTCAGGTAGTGCCTCTTCGGGACCCTGAATAACTGGACCTGCTGGACGGGTCACCAGACGTGTAGAGGAGTCCCTGAAGCAACTGATGCCAAACCCACCAATGTATTTCCAGCCAGAACAACCGGTTTCATTTATCCCGAACATTAGTTCTCAAGATTCTGTTCATAGGTTTGGGGATACTTCCCCCCAGACCTGGTACTCATATATGGACGGACAACCTATCCAGACCTTTTGGGTTTCTGAGTGGTCTAGTGCAGACGCAGTACAAAGACTACCCTGCAAACAAATCCCTAGCCCTGTGGAAAAGCCCTTATTCACTCCTGATTATCAACGTCTCCATGGCCTCTGTCTGTTGCCTGATGGCCAAGCCAAGGACTCGCAGAGCAATCTTCAGAAGAAATTCACTCAGTTATTCTGCGGTCTCCCTTCTATGCACAGTGAGTCCTTGGGCTCTACCTTCCTATGCACTGAAGGTGTCTCCAAAGACACATTTAAACCTTCCTACAAAGATCTTCATTCCTTGAGGGAGTCCCCACCCTTTCCCTTACCCAGGGCAGCCCCTCCCCCTTCTCCAACTTCTCCAAATGAGTCTTTGCATCAAATAGCTCGGACTGGCGGCATTCCATTTCTGACTCAGTCAGAATGTCAAACCTTGGAATGGCATCTTCTACAAAGACAGCTTCAGCTTCACTGGGGCCTGCCAGCGATCACCTCTGGATCTCCACACGCGCCGAGCCACCCCCAGTATAAGCCACCTAATAAAGCCAAGCCATGGGAGACTTTAAAAGCCTCCCAGCCAGGAAAGTCCTTCTCAGCCCTCAGCAGAGAGCTTTGCTTCATTCCGTGGCACTCTCGCAGGCTGCTGGAGTTCCACCTCCAGAAGCATCTGATTCACCTTCGATGGGGGCTGCCCCAGAGGATCCAGCGCGCCATTCATAAGCTCCGCTCTTCTCCTGACCAGGAGTCCCTGTCCTGCAGGGACAGTGGGCAACCTAATGTGAGCATGCTCCAGCCGGGGAAGCCAGAGGCCGATGGGTCTGACGACATGTTCTCACCCACAGCGAGCAAAGGGCCGATCCCCCTGCCACACTTGTTTGCCGAGGCAAGGCAAACGTTGAAAAGCCATGTTGACTCCAAGTGTGAACAGATCCTCCAGGGCAAGGTCCCTGCTTGTGTTCAAAGCTCCTGGGAACACAGAATTTCCGGGAACTTGGCAGCAGGGACTCTGTTCACAAACGTTCCACAAGGTCAGCCCCTGGAGCTACCAGCAGAAAACAACCCTGACCTACATCAAGAAGTTGTTCCCTTGAAACCAATAGTCCTTGACCAGGAGACGCAGGCCTTTTCAGGTGCATTCATTGAACACTGTAAGTGGCCCCAAGCCCTGTCTGAGGAAACCATTAGGAAACTGGAGATGACTTTAAGACAGAAGTATTTGGCCTTCCTGTCAGGTCTGCAGGCCCTTGACTGTGTAGCCCCGACTAGAGCAACACCCCCAGTTGTTGACCAATCTGTAATCACAACTACACTCTGGCCTGTCAAAAGCCCACAGAAGCCCCTACCTCAGAAGTCCCCATTTGATGGTCCATGCTTTAGTGGCCTTGAGCCCTGGACTCGGGATGAGAATGAGACCTCTGCAAACATTGCAGAAGAGTTCCAGCATGGAGTGCAGGTGGATGGAAGAAAAGAGAAGGTGCTTCCAGAGATACAGCCTCTCCTGAATAGACCCTACTCGCTAAACACAGAGATCACAGAGAGATTGAATTTCCACCTGCAAAAAAAGGTTCTAGAGATAAAGTTGGGAATTCCTCTAAAAGCAAGTGCCTTGTTCCAAGAGCCAACCGCAGCAGACCCAGAGAGTGAATGCAGACAGGAGCCTCTCAGGAGCCCACATATCTCAGAAAGCACACTGCTACAGGAACAGCCCACCTCATGTGACTCTCCTCCAGCCCCAGGTCCAGATAAGTTCCACCTTAAACAGCCAGCTACTGCAGTGAGGGCTGTGTTTCAGGAGCAAAGCCAACAGAGTTCCAGAGCAGTGCCCTATAGTTCTGCCCAGCAGGGATCCACGGCCTCACAATTCCACAGGAATATGATTGAGGCCCAAGTGCACTATGTTCGGATGGGGACCTGTGCGGAAATGCTGAATCTAGGGGAATCCTTTAGTACTGAGTCCCAAAGCCCAGGCAAGAGTAAGTCCTCAGGCCATGTCCCCACAATAACAGGCAAGAGCAAAAACCCAGGGAAACCCAAGGCCGTGGGGGCTCTGGGGGAAGGCGATGCAGGTCTTATGCTTTCCCTGGTCAGTCAAAAGACACCCCAGGGTAGAAAGCAGGAGCCAGAAAACAAGCTCCTGCCCAGAAAAGTCCAGGCCTCCTCACAACAGGGCCTGTCCATAACTTTCATCTTGAGGGGGCCTGTCCACACAGCCCCCAGAAGCTCCCTGAGCTAGAGTTCCCAGATCCACCTCCAGAAGTCTTTATGGAGACAGACTCTGAGGAGGACACAGAAGACAGTCAAAGCGAGGAATCCATTGTCCCGGAACCTGCAAGGATTGCTGAAGTCCTCCAGCCTGTGGTCCCCCAGGCTGTCCAGGGCCTTCCTTTCCCATGCTCACCAATTCACACAAAGCCTTTTCAGGGACAACCTTGTCCAGGTCACTTTTCACCAGGGGATATGATACCAGCTTCTCCTTACGCTAAGCCCAGCCCTCTTCTAGAGGTTGGCTTGAAAAATAAGATGAAATTCTTTTTTCAATCTATTAACCCCAAGACAAAGAGCAAAACACACATGGAACCACCCATGGTCTCTACACCTGGGAAGGTGGCCAAAACCAGTAAAGAAAATGTTGAAAGGGCTCTGCCTCGAACCAAGAGTCCCGCCAAGAAAACTAAGCCAGAGGACTCCAGAGGGCCCAAGGCCCAGTTTTCAGCCTCTGAGAAGTCAGTGATCACCACCTGTCTAACTCCTTCTCATGTTCTAGACAGTAAGTTCTGGCCTCGCTCTCGAAGTATAGGCTCTGTCTCACTTCTGGGCCACCATTACCATTGCCCTCGGCACTGTCCTAAATTGGCTTTTGTTACTCAACAGAGAAACCCCCCTAGGTCCCAGGGTTCACCTCAGAAATGTTGTTCTGCTAACAGAAACCACTCAGGGTGATGGCAGTTTCCAGGTCCCCCCCCCCCCTCGTATCCTTTAAAGAGAATGATTTTTTTCTCTAATGAACAGGTGGATCGAAGAACCACCCATAATATATTCTGTACCTGTAAATGAAGAGTTGTCCGTCTTTTCTTGTCTCTGCTGTACATTATTAAGGGAAGGGATGCAGGGAGCAACAACATCCACCCCCATCCTGGAGAGGAAATTTAGCCCCCAGTTCTCATTGGTCTTCTTAAGAGAAGTACCATTAGCACAGCTTTCTTCAAGGGATACTTTTGAGTTCATATTTTTGAGTCAGTAAGTGGAAGGCAGGCATAGAGGGCTGCTGGGAGAACAGAGAGTGGGAGATGTAGCCAAAAGCAAAGTTGCTAACAAGAAAATGCACATCGCGTATATGATAAACATCACAACCGTGTTGTGGAATTTCTGTGTTCCCCTCAGTGCTGTTGGGACGGTCTTTCTGAGGACCTGTTTGGAAGCTTGTTACAGTTCCTTTGTCTGGTTCTGGTGCTTCAGCTGTGCGGCATCCATGGATGCCTCCTTGGAAGGAAGATGCAGGGAGGCTGGGGAGCATAGAGAGGGAGCTCTTGTACTTGGGACAAGGCTGCTGTGTTCCTGATCTTCATGAAAGGAAAATCAGGTCAGTTCTGTTAGCGCTAAAGCCTAAACAGGAGGCTAGCCCAAGGCCGGGCTCTGTGGGGACAGGAGTGTCAGGCCATTTTAAGCCACTTGCATGACCAAGAAGTGAACTGAATATTAGAGATTCTTGGCTACAATTCTACAGAACCAGAAGTTATGTAAACATATTTGAGCCTGTTAAGACCAATAGCTTGTACCCGATCCTACTGCCATGCCCTGTGTATAACACTCACACACACCTCTGTCTTTTAATCCACTCTCTCTTCTACCAGCCCTACTCTCCCAATACGTTTTCATTTTAATTTAATTTTTAAAATGATGTATATATATGTGTTTTGTCTGCATGTACCTCTGCATACCAGAAGAGGGTATCATGGGTCTACAGTTATAGGCAGTTGTTAACTGCCACCTAGGTGCTGTAAATTATAGGACCTCTGGAAGAGCTGCTTGTGTTCCTAATGGTTGAGCCATCTCTCCAGCCCTTAGTTTTATACATATGGACATTTTTCCTGTACATATGTCTGTTGGGGTACACTGTGTGAAGGCAGGTCTCTGTGTATTCAATTGATAATTCTGTACTGGCGGGGAGCTATATAATGGCAGGATCTTGGTACTGTATTTCTATGGCCCATCTCCAGCCTCACATTTTGTAAATATTTGTTCTTCCTCACCTGCCTAAGGCAATCTAAAATTGTATCTGGTTCGCTGCAATAAAGATCTGAGGACCAATAGCTGGTCAGGAAGTGGAAGGCAGACAGAGAAGGATGCTGGGAAAATAAATTGAGACGTGGGAGATGCAACCAGTGAGCATGGAGGCAAGCAGACAAGCCAGAGTGGAGCAAAGGGCTGGAGCTGGTCACGTGGCAGGGTGGGGTGCTAGGATTTGGACAGCTAGAGTAGCTGGGAGACTGCCCAAACTCAAAGACTTAAGCTTTAATATATTAACTCTCTGTGTCATTATGTCGCTGGCAGGCCCACGATAGTTCCGGTATAGATGTCTGTAACACTCCTTGTGTACATGGGCCCACAAAGGCCAGAAAAGGGCATCAGATCCTGTAGAGGGCACAGCTGGTAGGCTGTGGGGCGGTCAGCCATTAGGATGTCCACATGGGATTTGCCTTTCAATCACGCTCAGTTTATCCACACACACATTCCTTCAATACCATGTTAATATAAAGGTTAAACAGACACGTCACCAAGTGGGGAGGAGCTGGGCAGACACCCTGCTGCATGGTTCTGATGGGGACTTCGCTCCAGTCAGGTGCTTTGGGAGCTTGGTGACCCAACCCATGTCCATCAGGAGGATGGCACTTGTGGAGGTTCCAGAAGGACCTTGAGAGCTTTCAGCCAGACGCTAGGGCTCGTAGGCAGCCATGTGTGTGCTCAGCCACCGTGCTGGAAACAGTAGTCAAAGCCAGGGCCACACATAGAGGCAGCCTCCGAGTTGCCTGGCTGATGGTCTTAAGATGCTGTCTTGGGAGCTCAGCACAGCAGTGTGATCCCAGGGGCCACTCTCAAAGTTTCATGTTTTGGTATCGTTTCATTGGGCCTTAGTTTTACCCCCTATGTGGGGCTCACAGCTCAGTCTGGGTTACTGACACAGCAATTCCACTTTGGGGTTAGTTCATTAGAACATCCAACTCTGTCTTGGGCTCTGCTCCTGTCTGAGCTTGCTTATGGCAGGCTCCTAGCTTACAGGCAGATTATTCTAAGTCACATAAACTGGTTTTCATGAAACCAGTTACACGAAATGGTTTCACTTATGTTCCTAAAAGACCTTTTGGAGCTAGAATTCCAGAAGTTGGGAGTAAGTTTGTACATGCTGGAAATCAAACCCTGGTCCTCTGGAAGAGCAGATTGTGCTCTTAACCACTGAGCCATCTCTTCCCACAATATAGTTTCATAGCAGATAATGGTACTGATCTTAGTCAGCTAAACCCCCTCCCATCAAATGCATGGTAACTGTCCATCAGAGGATGACTTCTGTATTTTCTCCCACCAAGGATAGCTCCACAAGCCTGATAACACCAAGTCTTAAGTTAGGCTAGTCTTTTTCTTCACCCATCCGGCTTAGTCAGGGTTCTCACTGTTGTGATGAAACCATGACCAAAAGCATGTTGTGGAGGAAAAGATTTATTTAGCTTATACTTCCACATCACTTCCATTACTAAAGGAAGTCAGGACAGGAACTCAAATAGGGCAAGAGCCTAGAGGCAGGAGCTGATGCAGAAACCATTGAGGGGTGCTGCTTACTTGCTTGCTCCCCATGGCTTGCTCAGCCTGCCTGCCTTCTAGAACCCAGGACCACCAGCCCAGGAATGACACCACTCATAGTGGACTGGGCCCTCCCCCATCAATTACTAATTTAAAAAATGCCCTAGAGTTTGCTACAGCCCAATCTTATGGAGACATTTTCTTTATGGATGATCTCTTCTCTCAGATGACATTAGCTTGTGTCAACATAAAACTATTCAGCACACCATCTCTCTCCTCATTGTGATCCACTGCGCTTTAGAAGGCATCAAAACCCTCCACCTAGGCTTCAAAAGAATTTTAGGGTCTTTTGAAAGGGTCCCATCTACTCAATAGCCACAAAATGTGATCAAAATTCTGGAGTTTAATAACATATATAAGTCTGCAACCAGATTGTGAGGTCCAAAGGAATCACCATTTCCCAAATTCTGTCTGTCAGACAAAAGCCAGCATTCCTTGGGAACTTGTGAAGTCAGTTCTCCTCTACCAACATGAGCCTTATGTCCCTTGTGGTAGATGGGACAAATGGGTATCTGTGGTGTCTATTAGCACCATAGTGCATGCTGGCCTCCAGTCTCCCTCAGTATCATGAAGACCTGGTACACACTTCAGAGTCCGTGGTAGCATCTCAGCTCTTCTCAGCTCCTCCCCTACCCTGAGCGTCTCCAGCTCACAGGCTTCCCTTCCCCAGCTACTCATTCTTACACCTCTTCTCCTTTGGCTATACTCTTTCTCACCATCTCTCTTTCCCACTCTCCTTGTCTTCCTCTCCTTTATCTATCTGCTCTGCTTCTCCCGTGACAGGTCCAGTCTGCTGGCCGTGTTCAGTCTCCTACATTCTCTCTGCTCTAGACTTCCAGATGCCTCTAGCTGTTCTCATATCTACAATAAAAAACCCTCCTTAGCCATAGCACAGAGCAGTCATGTTGTCAGTTAGACACAGACCGAACATCTGTCCTTTTTGGGTTTTTTTGTTTGTTTGTTTGTTTGGTTGGTTGGTTGGTTTTTTTTTTTTTTTTTGCTGGCAATGTCCATTACTGGGTGTTTCAGGGACATCTGTTTATGACTAATGAAAATGTTTCGTTCAGTTTTCTGAAATCCTTGTAGGGAAATGGAGAAAATAAACAGGTTGAAAGGCAAGCTGAGGGAGACTGTAAGCAGAATCTAAGAAACTTAAGATCCAAACTGTGTCTTGTCTACACGTGTTTAAGCCAATAGAAAGTCTTTATTAGCTGGCTGACAACTGCACTGGGTGTTCAGGATCCCAGTGTAGCCTTTTTTGGGGTGAACTTTTAAGCACAAAATCTGTATTCTGGATCGACATACTTCAGTTAACAAGAACACTTACCTAGAAGCAGAACTATAGAAGCCAAGAGGCAAGGTTAGTGCTTGTAGAGACTTTTCCTGAACTGTGGGTTTTGATAGATTAGGTCTTCATTTCAATTTTGGCTGGTGGTGCTGTCTACATGCTGAGTATTAAGTCTTGAATGGTACTTATATCATGAAGTCAGTTGTGCTAAGGTCTGGGGGCCTGTTACAATCCCATCCTCATCGGTGAGTGGGTGATCCACCACCAAAGGCAGTTTTGGTGGCCCCGAGGAGAAGACTGGGAACTTAAACTTCTTAAGAAAGCTCTGGTACAATAGTGGAGCTCAAGGCTATGCTTGCATCATAAAGTCAAAGATTCGAGTTGGGAAGAAACTTTAACTGAGGTGACCAGAGAATGACTTTAACAAAGATGACAAACATGAATAAAAGTGTGTGTGTGTGTGTGTGTGTGTGTGTTGCAACATTTCAATAGTCTTTGAGTATTTTGTTATTTATTTATCTATTTTTGACAATTTTTAGGTCAAATGTCTGACCTCTTGGGGGAAAGATACACATTAAGGTCAAAGTTACAAGGATGGAATGTAAAAGACAATCCTCAGCTCTGACAAGTTAATGTTTCTAAGCCTCAGTTTCTTTCGGGGTGGTTGTCTTAGTTAGGTATCATTGCTGTGAAGACACCATGAAAGTCTTATAAAGGAAAGCATTTAACTGGGGCTGCTTACAGTTTCAGAGGTTTAGTCAATTATTGTTGTGGCGGAAACCATGACAGGCAGACATGGTGTTGAGCCAAGAGTTCTACATCTTGATCCAGAGGTAGCAAGGAGAAACTGTGTGCCACACTGGGTGTAACGAGAGCATAGAAGACCTCAAACACCACCCTAACAGAGACAGACTTCCTCCAATAAGGCCACGCCTACTCCAACAAGGCCATGCCTCCTAATAGTGCCACTCCCTATGGGCCAAGTATATTCAAACTATGAGTCTATGGGGGCTATACGTATTCAAAACACCACAGTGGGGGAGTACAATTCTACATGTATATCCAAAACCTCAATTGTTGTTAATATAATTAATTGTTAAAAATTAATAAAATGATTCTCAAACCCACTTTTCGGGCCCAGTATTTCCTATGAACTCTAAATCATACAGATGGATTTTAAAACAAAATAAAAGCAAAATAAAAGCAAAAGAGCCATAATGCCATATTTCCCCAGAGACAATACATGTAGATTAAAGTTTTCCAAACACCCTATTCCTCATTAAACAGCACCAGGGAATGGCTTCACGACTACATTTGTTTGCTCAGTCTGTCCATCCACATGGGCACTGGGCTCTAATCTTGATAATTCTCAGCTACCCCCTCTCCAGTTTGCTGACTGTCCTTGGAATGAAGTTTCTCTCCTTCACTTGCCTTAGTAACTAAATTAGTGTTTTGAATATTGTGGTGGTTTGAATGCTTGGCCATAGGAAATGGCATTATTAAGAGGTGTGGCCTTGTTGAAGGAAGTGTGTCACTGTGCAGGTGGGACTTTGAGGTCTCCTATGCTCAGCCCCTGTGCAATGCAGATGACAGTCTCCTGGCTGCCTGTGCATCAAGATGTAGAACTCTGGGCTCCTTCTCCAGCACCACGTCTGCCTGGACGCTGCCGTGCTTCCCACCATGATGATAACGGACTGAATCTCTGAACTGTAAGCCAGCTGCTGTGCTCTCCACCATGATGATAATGGACTGAATCTCTGAACTGTAAGCCGGCCCCGATTGAATGTTTAGCTGTTTTCATCAGGCTTCTTGACACACCAAAGAGACAAGTAACTGGTGCCCCTGGCAGGGAGATGCAGCTGGCAGGGAGGGGCGCTTAGCAGCAGTGAGGTTGCTGGGGCATGCATGTGACAGGGACACAGGACACTGCTCCCCTTTGCTGCCGGCCATTCTGAGATAAGCAGCTTTTCCTAACCATATGCTGCTGACAATGATAAGCCGCCTCATCACTAAACACAGCAAAGCTCACTGATCATCATCTAAACTCTCTGAAACAGGGGCTGGAGAGATGGCTCAGCAGTTAAAAGACTGGGGGGGGGTTTCCAAAAGACCCTGGTTCAATTCCCATGCACCCACACAGCAGCTCCCCTCTGTAGCTCTAGATCCAGAGAATCTGGAACAGATATATATGTTCAGGCAAAACATCAAAGCACATGAAATAAGTAAATAAAATTTCTGAAACGGTGAGTCAAAAGGAAGTCTTCCTCCTTTATAATCACCATGGGTATTTTCTTTTTTCATAGTAATACAAAGCTAGTGGTGATGGTGTGACCAACTCAAGAGATTGGTCTTGACTAAGAGCACAAACGTCCTGTCGGTGGTAGAGAAATGGTAACATTAAAGATGAGACGTTTCTCTCACAAATAAGTGAGTGCCAAGCAAAGACACAGACGGGATGACAGCAGGAAAGGGAAGCATGAAGTTGGAAAACTGAAGGTACATAGAGATTCTGGAGTCAATAAACACACACACACACACACACACACACACACACACACACATCACTTTTGTTCCTCTAGAGAACACTCATGCCTCAGGCAGCACTTACGACGTTGTTAGTTGTGTTATAGAGCATATGGAGGTCACTGGTCACATGCATGAGGCAGGTGCTCTTGAGACACAGGGAAAGCTTTGATTGTGGAGCCTGCTGGACAGCCCGAGTGTAACCCTAACATTCAGAAAGGGCTGAGGATAGAAGGGAGTGTCTTATGGCTTGAATCCACGGTGTCTCACACAGTCTTGTGTCTCAGTGCCCTGTCCTCAGTTTCTGGCATTGTCCTGAAGACTCTAGAGACATTAGGACAGTGGTTCTCAACCTTTAATACAACCATAAAATTATTTTTGTTGTTCCTTCATAACCATAATTCTGCTACTGCTATGAATCATAAGGTAAATATCTGCGGTTTTCTTTCTTTTTAAAAAAGATTTATTTATTTATTTATTTATTTAATATATCTGAGTACACTGTTACTCTCTTCAGAAGGGGGCATCAGACCCAATTACAGAAGGTTGTGAGCCACCATGTGTTGCTGGGATTTGAACTCAGGACCTCTGGAAGAGCAGTCAGTGCTCTTAACCACTGAGCCATCTCTCCAGCTCCCATATCTGTGTTTTTCAATGGTCTTAAGCAACCCCTGTGAAGGGTAGTTCCACACCCCCAAAGGGGTCATAACCCAAAGATTGAGAACCGCTTTGTTAAGCGGTGAGGCTGACTGGAAGAAGCCATTCACCTGACAAGCAGAATTTTGAAGGTCATAATCACTTTTGGTTGTGGACAGCTCCTTGCTTCCAAGTGTGGATTGATGCCCACAGACTTCTCCCACCATGCCTCTCCCGATGTGCTGACTGGAAACTCCCTGAAACCATAAGCCAAAACCAATCCTCCTCCTTTAAGCTGCTCCTATGAGGTAATTTGTCACAACAATGAGAAAAGCAACCGATATAGAGTAGAAGAGATTTAGTCACTAGGAATCAGGAAGATGGGGGATGCCTGAGTCGATCTCATGGACCTCTAATTGGATATCTTACATCTCTCAGGTGTGTCCTCCTTCCAGTCTGTCTTCCATAGCAAGAGCTGAAGTAGGAGTCCTTGAAGTTCTTTACAATGTGGAATGAGAAGCATGGATATTCAGGGTTTCTGAGAAAACACTAACCAACCTGGTCAGACAAAGAAGCAGCAACAGCGGACTTGCTCATATAGCAGGACTTCATAATGTACAACATCGTGTGCCTACAGCAGAGAATTCAACAAGTGTGACTGCTGCTATCCTCTGGTCTGGGGTGCGCCTGCGCCTGAAGATTAGAAGGCCAGCCCATAGTTAATCCTAGAGACACAGGTCCAGGCTCCAGGTGTTTTCCTGAAGTGTCCCAAAGATAAAAGGAGGTCTTGTGACAGACACATCCTCTCTGCCTGGGGGAAGCTGGGCAGAGAGCCACAGATGGAGGAGTCTGGGGACAGCGGGTAGTAAAGGGAATTGACCCAAATGTCATGGTGGCCCAAGGTAGGAAGGTGGGTTACTGTGCACACATCCTGGTTTAGGGTGGAGCAGGTCCTCCCGATGGCTCCCCATAGGCTCCCGCCTGTCACAATCCATCATGGGCTCATGCTGCTGACCCACCTCCCACAGCAAAGGGCGGGGGAGATGAACAGAGACTTCCAGGATCCTGAGTTCTCAGCAGAGAAGTGAGCTAGGGGACAGAGGCAGATGCTGATGGAGGGCGGAGCCTCCCCATCCCTTCCCACAATCCTTGCACAGTCCCACCCGATCCCTTTCCTTAGACTTAAGAGAGGGAAACTCTGAAGAAGCAAAAGCCTCATGCCGACACAAATTCAAGAATACGGGAAGATGACTCGGTCACTAAAGGACTTGGTGCACAAGAATGAGGGCTTGAGTTTGAATCCCCAGAAGCCACATAAAGCCAGGCAGAGTAGCACACATCTGTAATCACAGTGCTCCTGCAGCAAGATGGGAGGCAGAGACAGTAGAATCTCTAGAAGCCTCAGGTCATCAAGTTTAGCATGTGCTGTGGAGAACAAAAGAACATGCCTCAAACTCGGTGCAAGGTAAGGCCCTAAGCCTCAGATGGTCCTCAGACCTCCACAGCTACACAGGGCCTCACCCTCACACACATGAAGGTGCCCATGCAAAATGGACACATGCACACACACACACACACACACACACACACACACACACACACACACCTAAAGACAGAGAGTTTTCAAGAGTAATTCACTAACTCACTACTCTACATCAACATTTGGTTAGAAATTTGTAATTCATTCTTAGCATGGCATGCTGCTGTAAGTGGCCCAGATCTTTCAGAAGCTCTTCCTTGGGGTCCTGTAGAAGAGTACTTCAAAATTGTGTGGAAGAAATTTCTGGCAACTGAACATAGGTAGACAGAGGAGAGTAAGCTCTTTGTGTCATGCCTGTTACGTGCTGGGCTGTAGAGGATAGAGCCTACAGCAGTCTCTCTTTTGTGCCTGCTCACTGTAAGTCAGGTAGGCAGGATGGAAGCCTCAGGACGTGCACAGGCATAAGTCACGTGAGAGCACACTGCATCACGGAGCAGTGGTTGAGTCTCTGATGTTTTCCCAGCCTACCAAGGCCTAATGCTCTGCCTGAAACCGTCAGCCCATGGCATAGGTCAGGAGTGTCATAGAAGGAAGGACAAGGATGATTTCTGTGCCCACAGCAGAGAGACGAAGGAAGTGTGTGGCGAGCATGGTGGTATATATCTGTGATCCCAGCGTTCACGAGGCTGAGGAAGGAGATTGTGAGCTGAAGACCAGCTTCAGACAATGACACACCTGGGAAGAAAGAGCATCTACTGAGGAACTGTCTCCATCAGACTGGCCTGTGGGCACATCAGTGGGCATTTTGTGATTTGCTCATTGGTATAGAAGGGCCTCGCCCACTGTGGGTGGTGCCATCCCTAGGCAGGTGGGTCTGTGTTGTATGAGAAAGGTCGCTCAGTTAGCCAGAAGAGCACACTAGTGTTCTTTGACTGGTTTCTGCCTCAAGGTTTTGTCTTGAGTTCTTCTGCCTTGGTTTTCCTCAATGAAGGACTATAAACTTTAAACTAAGATAAGTCCTTTCTTTCCCTGAGTTGCTTTTGGTTTTGCTCGTGGTCTGTTGCTTTTATTCATAGCAACAGAAATCAAGCTAGAAAAAGGAGGAGGAAATAGAGGAGAAGGAGAAAAAGACAGAGGAGGAGGGGCTGGAAAGCATGGAGGGGAAAGGACAGCTGGAAATCAGTGGGTACATGGGTGCTGGGACAGAGTACTGGGACACATGGGTGCTGGGACAGAGTACTGGGACACACGAGTACTGGGGCACACGAGTGCTGGGGCACACGAGTACTGGGGCACACCAGTACTGGGGCACACAAGTACTGGGGCACACGAGTGCTGGGGCACACGAGTGCTGGGGCACACAAGTACTGGGGCACACAAGTACTGGGGCACGAGTGCTGGGAGAGTGGGCACACGAGTACTGGGAGAGTGGGCACACAAGTACTGGGGCACACGAGTACTGGGACAGCGGGCACACAAGTACTGGGGCACACGAGTGCTGGGAGAGTGGGCACACAAGTACTGGGGCACACGAGTGCTGGGAGAGTGGGCACACAAGTACTGGGGCACACGAGTACTGGGACAGCGGGCACACAAGTACTGGGAGAGTGGGCACACAAGTACTGGGGCACACGAGTGCTGGGAGAGTGAGCACACAAGTACTGGGGCACACGAGTACTGGGACAGCGGGCACACAAGTACTGGGAGAGTGGGCACACAAGTACTGGGGCACACAAGTACTGGGGCACACAAGTACTGGGGCACACAAGTACTGGGGCACACGAGTACTGGGACAGCGGGCACACAAGTACTGGGAGAGTGGGCACACAAGTACTGGGGCACACGAGTACTGGGGTGAGGTAAGCACAGCAGACGGGGTCCACGGCAGATCTGACTGGATGCAAAAGGCTGTTCATTCCCATGGCCAGAGATGACAAGAATGGAATTCTCACCACATGTTGGGAAGAGAGCATAGGGCAAGGAAGGGACCTGGGAAGGAGTCAGGAGAGGTCGTGTTTTGGAAGGGCTGGATGCTGCCGCCGCAGCTTTCCCACTCCGCATAACTTGGGTCCATCCTCAGATAGAAGAACCACAGTGGGGATTTCCAGAGTGAAGCACTTCCAAGGTCAGGCCTGCTTCAGAGGCTACAGGGCCAGGGGCCTGGGCAGGCAGCCTGACCCGTGGGAATCCAGACAGCGGGAAGGGAAGCCATTATTTGCGGTAAATAGTGCTGGCAGCTGGGGTGTGTCAGGGGGAGACGGGGAGGGCGAATGGAGGAGCTGAAGCCAACTTACAGCAAAACACACCCAGTCACACAAGTATGTCAAAGGTAACCAGGCCAGTCAAAAACAAATTCAGGGAACACAAAATCATGTGTTGAAAACATACCTGTACAGACTCGTGAACACCCCATGTAGGCATGTGGGAGCAGACACAGACAAGACAGTCATGCAGACACAAAGATTCATTTGTGGGGCTGGAGAGATGGCTCAGCGGTTAAGAGTACTGACTGCTCTTCCAGAGGTTCTGAGTTCAAATCCCAGCAACCACATGATGGCTCACAACCATCCGAAATGAGATCTGACGCCCTCTTCTGGTGTGTCTGAAGACAGCTACAGTGGACTTACATATAATAAATAAATAAATCTTAAAAAAAAAAGATTCATTTGTACACACAGTGCCTCAGCCCATTGCACAGACCCACAGACACAAATGCACTCCAAGCCTCTCTCCTTCACCAAGCCTCTCTCCTCCACCAAACCTCTAGGCCTCTTCTGACCTGACGCCTCCCCGCCCTCTCCCCGCTAAGTCTGGTTTGTAATTTTTATTCCATTGCGTCCTTTATCAGAATAATCTCAGATTCACGAGTGTAGCCTGGTCTCAGCAACTTGGCTGTGGCTTGTTCTTGTGATTCTCCAGTCGGGCAGCAATTCCACTACCCTCTTCGTCCAGTTATGTACTTGAAAGCCCCAGTGTACTCTATGCTGGCGTCAACCAAATCTGTCCACATGGCCAAATAAGCTTGGCTGATAACGGTGCTGTTCTGCCTGACTGGGGCAGCTGAATGGCTATCTGTTCCTTGGATGGCCACAGAGACACTCATCACCATCAGGCCCAGAAAACAGTCAAAAGTTCCCACAAGACCAGGAAAAACAAACAAATAAAACAACAACAACAAAAATTGCACAAAATACACAAGTCTAATCCTGTCGCAGCTCAAATTCTCACCCTATGTCCTTCCTGGCTCTGGTCTGCCAAACAGACTGTTTTTGAAGTTAAAAGGGGCCCAGAGAGGTGGCTTGGTGGTTTCAGAGCCCTAGCTGCTCTTCCAAAGGCCCTGAATTTGACTCCCAGGACTCATAACCGGAAGCTCACAACTGCCTGCAGCTCTGACTCCAGGGAATCTAATACCCTCTTCCGGCTTCCAAGGACACCCCACCACCCCCACCCCCACACAGGTGGCATGCACTCGTATAGGCACACACATATGCACACATAAGTAAAAAACAAAAACAAATATTTAAAAGATTCTTTTAAATAAAAACATTTTTTTTAAAAGAAATTAAAAACAAGGGCTGGAGAGATGGCTCAGCAGTTAAGAGCACTGGCTGCTCTTCCACAGGTCCTGAGTTCAATCCCCAGCAACCACGTGGTGGCTCACAACCATCTGTAATGAGATCTTATGCCCTCTTCTGGTGTGTCTGAAGGCAGCAACAGTGGACTCATACATACAAATAAATAAATCTTAAAAAAAAAAAAAGAAATTAAAAACTAACCTTTCATGTTGTCTATTTCCTTGGCCATTTCAATCCCAATGCTAGATGCAAGCATTCCTCTATTCCATTCCTAACAAAATCTTAATATAAAACACAGGTGGTATGTAAAATTTTTATTGCATTTTAAAATTTTTATTTAATTATCTTGTGCTGTGTGTGTGTGTGTGTGTGTTCAGGCATGTGTGTGCCTGTGCATAGCGCTCATGCCACAGTGTGGGTATGGAAGTTGGGGAAACAACTTTTGGGAGTCAGTTCTTGTATTTACCATGCAGGATCCAGGAATCACTTAGACTATGAGACTTAGTAGCAAGTACCTTCACCTGCTCAGTCATCTTACCAGCATAGAATACTCTAGATCTTTTCTTTCTTAATTTATGTTTTTTATTAATTATTTTTATACACTACATATTTTATTCCTCACCTCGCCAAATTCTGTCTACCCTCCGACTGTTCCACATTCCATACCTCCTCCCCTCTCTGTCTCCACATGGATGTCCCTACCCCCGACTCCACCTGACCTCTAAACTCCCTGGGGCTCCAGTCTCTTGAGGGTTAGGTGCGTCATCTCTGGATGAACACAGACCAGGTCCAGATTAATTGAGACTGCTGGTCCTCCTATAGGGTCACCCTCAGCTTCATTCAGCCTTCCCTAATTCAACAGCAGGGGTCAGCTGCTTCTGTCCACTGGTTGGGTGCAAATATCTGCGTCTGACTCGTTCAGCTGCTTGTTGGGTATTCCGGAGTGCTGTCATGCGAGGTCCCTTTTTGTGAGCACTCCATAGCCTCAGGAATAGTGTTAGGCCGTGGGACCTCCCACTGCTCTGGATTCGACTTTGAGCCTGTCGTTGGACACCCCCCCACCCAAACACTGGACCACCAAACAGGCAGCATACACCAGCTGATATGAGGCCCCCTCGCACACATACAATAGAGGACTGCCGGATCTGTGTTCCTTTAGATCTTTTCATAAAGGTCACAAATTCCATTCCCAACCCCACGTTAACATCAACAAGATCACTTTGACCTTCCCTCTGCCCAACTCTGGTCTGTGACTACATCAATGCTGTTCAGCTACAGTATGACTCAAGAGCCCACAGAGGCTACACCTTGGATAACACAATCCTCTACACCGGGCACAGGAATTTCACACGCACATGAAGGGCTGTATCATTTACACCCACAAGGGAACACAGACTTCTTTGGGAGCAGCTGCACTGTCCTGGGGACATTCTGTTTTTGGAGGGCTCAACAATCTGCTGAGAATGTAAGAGGATCAAACTGCCTCTGACCCTTGTTGGAGATACAGGGCAGTTGGCCCACCCCAAAGCCTCTTCTGGAACCAGCCCAGCCCCTGAACTCACATTCCTGCTCCAGACCTTCGGGCAATCTCCTGACAAACAGGGAGCATGTGCTGCCCTGAAACCCACAGCAGGCTGAAGTAGGTGTGGCTAGGGCTGAAAAGGAATGTGTAAACAGGCCTTTCTCAGACACAGGAGCAATAATTGACTATTGTTATAGCTTGGATCTGAAATGTCCCTCCCAAAGTCCTGTGGGTTAAAGGCTTGTCCCCAGCAAGGGGTGTATTAAAAGGCAGTGAATGCTTTAAGAAGTGGGGTCCAGAGGGCGGCTTTGGCAATGCAGAAGCTTGGAGTGAAGGCCTTGCACTTGCCAAGCCAGGGCCTACTTCTGAATGACAACAGTCCCAGTGGGTGGCTTTATTCAGTTGGATTCTGGTGCTTAAGAATGTAGTGGAACCCCACCCACATCTCTCTTTTGCTTTGTTCTGCTATCATGAGATGATTAATGGGCTCCGGTTAGCATCCCCTCCCAGCCATTCTGTGTGGCCTTGCCACAAACTGGGACCAAAGAAAGAAATCAAGTAAACATGAAATCCCTGACAATCACTCCACACAAACTTTTCTTCTTTTGCCTTATTTTTTTATTTTATGTGCAGGGATGCTTTGTCTGCATGTACGCCTGTGTAGCACTTGTGTGCCTGATCCCTGAGGAAGCCAGAAGAAGAAACTGGAGTTAGAGACAGTTGTGAGGCGTCATGTGGTTATTTGAAATTGAACTCAAGTCCTCTGCAAGAGTAGTAAGTGCTCTTACCTGATGAGCATCTCTTTGGCCCCACCTTTCCTCTTTTTAAGTTAATTGTGTCAGGTGTCTTGTTACAGTAACAGAAATCTGAGCCATAGAAATGCCATTCTGTACAGGGTCTCATCTCAAAAAAGTCCTTCAAATGATTTTTACTTTTTAAATATCCTCTTAGCCTGTGATAGGTTGGGTCTGACTAATTCTTGAGATGCACATAAACCATTTTTCTTGTTATACCAAAGTAGACTATTTCTTTTTAGTGATGCTAATATTTTTTGCAGTCAGATTCTTCTTGTCCAAAACTTTAAAAGCACTTCTAATTTCTCGTCAAATTACATAATTTTCAAAACTTTCCACTTGTTCCAAATTCTCACTGTAAACCTGGCTACAAGCATTCTGCATTAACTATACAACAGACCGAAGGCTACCATGCTGTTTCAAAATTTCCTCCAAGTTAATTTGTTCATTGCCTTTAAATTCAGCCTTACACAAAGTCACAGGACACAAATAAAACCCAGGTGATTTCTTTTCTCGGCTACGTACATAAATAGCCATGGTCTATTCCCAAGGTTATCTCCTCCCAGCTGAAACCTCTCATGCCTTGTGGCCTTCACTGACCACATTCTTGTTGCTGTTCTGATTTCCTGTGTCCCTACTGCATAAATTGATGACATGACTGCTCCGTGGTATGGTTGATTCTTTATTGTAGATATGAGAGAGAGAAAGCCAGAGGCTTCTGGAAGTCTAGAGTAGAGAGAGAACGTAGTAGACCGAGCATGGACCTGCCACGGGAGAAGCAGGAGCAGAGCCGAGAAGGGTCAGAGGGAGAAGACAAAGAAAGGACCAGGGGCAGACAAAGGAAAGAAATCAGGAGAGAGCGTGCAGCGAAAATGGCAGGGATATAAAGGAGAATGAGTAGCTTCAGTGGAGAGAAGGTGGGGCGTGTGTGTGTGTGTGTGTGTGTGTGTGTGTGTGTGTGAGAGAGAGAGAGAGAGAGAGAGAGAGAGAGAGAGAGAGAGAGGAGGAGGAAGAAGAAGAAGAAGAAGAAGAAGAAGAAGAAGAAGAAGAAGAAGAAGAAGAAGAAGAAGAAGAGAAGCACTGAAAAGAGCCAGGAGGCCAGCATGGACTTTGAAGTGTGGAACAGGTACTTATGGTACTGAGGGAGCCTGGAGGCCAGCATGCACTGTGGTGCTAATAGGCACCACAGACAGCCATTTGTCCCTTCTTCCAATGATAAGGGGCTCATTTTGGTAGAAGGGAACTGGCATCACAAGTTCCTGAAGAATACTGGCTTTTGTCTGACAGCCAGATTTGGGGAGATGGGGTTTCTAGTTTTCCACTCCTGACTCCCTATACTGCTTTTCCAAATTCTTGCCATAAACCTTCTGAACCTGCCAGAAGGCTTCTGAACCACACGGCCAGGTGTAGCTGTGGCAATGACCCCAGCCTCTCTGGTCTTGATTTTCTGTATAGGTTGCTTTTCTACTTGCTATTACAAAGATATGACAGAAACCATCTAATAGAATAAACCTTTATTTGGGTATATGGTTTCAGAGACTTCAGTCTGTAGTCCTTTGCTGTACTGGCTCTGGGCCTGTGGTGATAAACATCATGATGGTGGGACAAGAGAGTGAAGAAGGGACTGGAGACCAGGTATAGCCTTCAAGTAATGTTTCCTTCAGTGAGGTCCTACCTACAAATTGTCTCTCAAAATAGGGCCAATAGCTGAGAACTATACAAGCAACACATGAGTGTGTGTACAATATGTCATGTACAAATCATGACAGATATTTTATATAAATAAAAGTTGGAGCATGTGTGTGTGTATATGTATGTGTGTATGTGTGTTTATGTGTGTATCTCTCTGTGAATGTGTATATGTGTATGTATATATGTGTGTATGTGTGTATATGTGTATGTATGTGTGTTCGTGTGTATAAATCTCTCTGAATATGTGTATGTGTGTATGTATACATGTGTGTATATGTGTATATATGTGTTTATATGTGTGCATATGTGTGTATATGTGTATATATGTGTGTATGTGTGTGCATATGTGTGTATGTGTGTGTATATGTGTGTATATGTGTATATATGTGTGTATGTGTGTGTATATGTGTGTGTGTGTGTGTGTGTGTGTGTATACCTGGATTTGTAGAAATAATGGCAAGTGTGAGTGCTGGTCAGACAGTCCTATGTGGTTACTATCTTCGTCTCCAATGCCAAAGACTGTATGTAGTCCATGAGACAGAGAATTGGGAAAATGGTGACTATGAAGTGAGAGCCAGTAACAACAAGCTGAAACCTCAAACATAAGCTAGGTCACAATGGTTGGCTGGAATCCATGTCGGTTCTGGTCTTCTGATCTTGGCAGTGTGAGTATACAGCTGAGATCAGGGCTCTTTGTTATGGAGTTACACACATGCACTTAGCTCAGAAACAAGAGAAATTGGTGGGGAACCAGGGGGAAGTGTAACAGGTACTTGTGACACTGAGGAAGCCTGGAGGCTCTCGCAACCCTACATACTGTCTTCCTTCCAACAAACTAATCCAGCTCATATGAGACATTTCTACAGCAATAGCGTGTTCCAGGACTCCCAGTGGATGACTGAAATCATGAATAGTACCAAACCCTATACATGTTGTTCTTTTTGCCATTTGTATATATCAATGAAAAATCAAATACCAAGATGATTCAGTTATAATAAACACATTAAATGTTAATGTCTTTAAAATCTCCAAAAGACACAGAGATTGTTGAGATTGGATTTTAAGAAACAGTAAGACCCAATGATATCCTGCCTCAACAAACATAATATAAATATATAGTTATGAGTAGGTTAAAATCAAAAGGTTGGGGAAATATATACTATGATTAGATTAGCCAAGAGAACACTACAGTGGATATGTAATATTAACTAAAGTGTATTACAGAGCAAAATTCACCAGGATAAAAATAATTTCAGAATGATAACAACCTCAATTCATCAAAAGGACATAAAAATATCAAATGTTTAATCATCTAACAACATAGTTTCAAAATATACAAAAACAGAATCTGGTAAGATAAATATATTTATGATTAAAACAGATTAAAAGGAAAAAAAACATATGATTAAGAGAAAAAATGTTCTGGAGATAAGGTGACTGTAGATTTGAACACAAGGGCCAAGCAGCTGACATAATTGATATTTATAGATGACTTTCCAATACCAGTGAGATCTACATGGTTTCCATAGGTATGCCAAACATTTAGCAAGCTAGACCATGCTGACCCACAAAACAACTCAGAAAAGTTTAGGAATCAGACAGTGCACTTACAGCATAAACAGACCTGTTAGAATGCTACAGTAGACTACATCTGACTCATCTTCAAATACACAGAAAGTAAATGTGAGAGCTACAGGCCCTGAGATATGAAAGTCAAAGGCATGACCCATAAGAAAACAGTGGTGTTTGACTTCCTTATAAATAAGAATTTCTAGTCTTTAAAAGACATTTTTGAGAGAATGAAACAACCAAATACTGGGAAAATATTTGCAAACCATATATCAAATAAATGACTTAAATCCATAATATATAAAACCCTAGAGTCTAGGACGATGCCCAATGGACAAGAGCAATTGCTGTGAATGCAAGAGGTGAGTTCAAGTCCCCAGCTGACAAAAAGCTGGGTCTTACCACACTGCTTGCAATCTCAGCAGTGGAGGCCAGAGACCGGTGGGTCCCAGGAGCTGGATGGCCAGCCTGCCTACCCAAAGCAGTGAGCTCCAGGGGTTAGGAGCACTGGCTGCTCTTCCAAAGGACTCGGGCTCAATTTCTGGTACCACATGTAGGCTTGCAGGCACCTATAACTTAAGTTTCAGCGGATCCAATACTCTATTCTAGTTCCTGTAGGCACCAGGCACACACGTGGCACACTGACATACATGCAGGCAAAACATACACAGAAAATGAAATAATAACAAAAAGAGTTTTATAAAAAAGAAAAAAGAAAGAAAGGAAGGAAGGAAAATGGATGATATCAACTTTCAGGGAGGACCAAGCTGCCGAAGTTCTTGTATTTCTACTGAGGGTTTAAATTGGCACAGCTACACTGGAAAGCAGTCTTGACATTTATGGCAAAGTTAATAAAACATTATATGCCCCATCAATCCCAATTTACTTCAGAAAAAATGGATGCACAGTTTGTGTAAACATTTTACGTGAGTTCTTGTAAAAGGCTTAATTTATTATAACTAAACCCCCGAGACATTTTAAATACCCCTGTAAATGTTTGAGTGGCACAGCCCCAAATAAGCATAATTCAGAAAAACTAAAACAAAAATCAGAACTAGTTTTTAAGAGGAAAAGAAAATGGGCAGGCAGCCTAAAAACTTTTTCAAGCTTGGTGTGCAAGAATATTACCCAAACACATGTGCAGCTCTGTTGCCCTGGGTCCCAAGTCAACAGTTGAGGCCAGCCTGGTCTGTGTCGTGAGTTCCAGGACAGTTATGGCTATGTAGAGAGATCCTGTCCCAAAAACCAAAACAAACAAATAAGAAATGGATCATCTTCCTGAGACCAGAGTGACATGTGAAGTATAAACTATGCCTTTGACTGCAGTGGTCCAAGAACAGATTACTGATGTTGTTTTCCTAAGAGTCTTTGCAGATGGAAGATCACACAGAGATGGACAGATGCTAGTACGCCTGACTGAAGAAAGTTCTGTGCAAAAACCTTAAAGTGGTGCTTGTCTATACCAGGCTCCAGCTTCAATCCAAAGCTAAAGAAGGAAGAGGAAGAAGAAGAGAAAGAGGAGGAGGGGAAGTTATTGTATGTCCATGTCTTCCCAAAATTTCTGTTGAAAATTCAGTGTGATGGATTAACAGGTAGAGTTTATGTAGATTCTGAGACAGGATAGAAAAACAGGGAAAGATTAAGGGCACCTGAGAAAGGAGAGAGAGACACAGAGACAGACAGAGAGACAGAGACATAGAGATAGCCTGACCCTCTGGTCTGGTTTATGTCACTTGCTGACAGAGTCAAGAATTTTGACACAGTTGACTGCAGTTGGCCTGTGCAAAAAAACAAAACAAAACAAAAAAGTACACTACACTTCCTTTCTAAAAATACTACAGATGTGACTCTTTAGGACAGCTAATGGCTAATGCCTAAGATAAAAACAAAACAAAACAAAAACCTACAAAGGGTCACAGCCATCTTTTTTCTCTGGGAGATTCTCCAGCTTCCCTCAGGAAGCTCTCTCACTGTGCACAGATAACACAGTCCAGGCTGCAGCTAGGGCTCCTTCTCTTTTCTACTTCCTGTCCCTTTAAACTGCCTTAGAGACCTAACACTTTCTGTCAGAAATTGAGTATGCAAACACTTTTTAAAACCTTAGTTGTAGATCACCTTTAGTTGATGTCGCCTCAAAAGCACCAAATTCACCTTACTGCTACTAAAATGCCTGCTTCAGTAAAGAAATATGTATGCCTACCGACAACTTTCAGTTCCTTTGACATAATTTTGGTTAATCAAGACTTATCTAAAATACTTTTCTTAATTCAAGTCAATATCCTGGGTGCTTGTAAGTAGAGGTCTAAGGGGAACTCCTCAGGCGGGAGAGCTGACAACTTCAACTTGCATCCCTTGCATATCCCTAGCCTAAGGTGACAGTTTCTTCCTCAAGGGTAGGATTAGTGCCCATATACCCAAGGCTCAGGAACACTATGTATATCCTTTCGTGATATGAGAATACGGCAGGAAGTCACTGTTTATAAATAAGCAAACACATCTCACCAGAAACCAAAGTATTGTCTCTTGACCTTTCTCTCTTTTTAAGATTTGTTATTGATTCTTTGTGAATTTTACATCATGCATCTGATTCCCACTCATTTCCCCATCCCTCCATATTGCCCTTGCAACCTCCCCCTACAAAGAAATAAAACAGAATAAAACAAACAACAAAACATCTCACCCTCTGCCCTTGCAACTTCCCCCACAAGGTAAAAACAAACAAACAAACAAAAACCCAGAACACCCACAAAAAATCTCACCACAGAAGCTGCCCCTTCACACACTCTAGCAGGTCATAGATGGGGTGGATGTTGGGATGGACCAACTCAAAGACCTGGATCTGGGCCTAGGTAGTGGCTGAGTTGGTCAGCCAACCGGGTATTTCACACCCACACCACCAGGGTCAGTTCTCCAGCTCTGACCCAGCTAGCTCACCCAAGTGCCATGGCTAGGGTCAGGGCCAGCTCTACTGGGCTGTCTAGGGGAGATTTGTGCCCCCTCTCTTGAGTGCTGCAGCTGGTGAGGGTGAGACCAGCTCTTCCACTCTCATGACCTTGGCAGAGGGATTCTTTTCTGTATCCATACCACCACAAGGCAGATGAGAGGAGGGCTAGATCTTTGGTGTTCATGCACTCAGGGCTGGCTCATGCCCTTGCCACCGGGGCCAGCTCTACTGTACTGCCCAGGCAAAGAAAGGGCAGGGCCAGCTCAGCACAGTGCCTGGACATCAACATGGTCTTAGGTGGCAGCTTGGATCAGGGATACCTGGACGGTCCTTAGTGGTAACACAGTCTCAGATATCAATACAGACCCTAGGTGCGATAGCATCATAGACCCAAACATGGCAGCTAAGATGGTGTTGAAATTGCTTTATGTAGTCTGTTTTATGGGGAAGGGGATAGTTTAAGAAACATTTGCTTTATAGTCAGATGGGTATGATTGCTAAAGTTGTGTTTTAAGTTTGAATTACTGTACTTAAGAGAGATCTATAAAACAGATCTCTAGCCTGAAAGCCAAAGGATGTAACTTCCTGCAATGCTAGGGGCTGTTTGTTGCAGAATTTTTGATCACACTGCAAACCCCAAGATTCTGTGATTTATTGAAAAGCCCCGTTTCTAGTTGTGGTGTGGTTCAGTCCTAGCACACACCTTTAGTCCCTCTAGCTGGAATATAGACATGCCCTTAGTACACACCTTTCATCCCAAACAACAAAGCACCCATGTTTGAAAGTGATGTCTAATTGAGTGGCAGACAAAGTGACGAATCAAGAGAAAAATTTGAGAGAATAGGATCCACCCAATTCTCAGAAGCACAGAGGAAAGAAAGGTAACTTAGGAAGGAGCAGCTCAGGAGAGGAGAAGGAGGAGTTTTACAAAGAGAGGGTGCAGAGAGAGAACAAGCTAGTGACAGGGGAAGACAGAATGGGCCAGAGAATGAGAAGGAGCCAGAAGATTAGAACTTATTGCCTGAGTTAGTCTGAGGCCAAGCAGAACAATTCAGGAGAGGCTGAGAGAGAAGGCAGATTGCATCCATCAGCTTGGAGAGGAGTGTGAGCCAGGAGAGCTGAGTTGAAATAGCCCAGCTTGAGTCCAGTAAGAACTAGCAAGAGTGAGCTTTCAGCAGCAAATCTCAGAGGTTGAAAACAGTCTAGGCCTGGCTAAGATTGTCCAGAGGCTAGGCGCTTCCAGGACTAGGCCTGGGTCAGCAGACGGAGGCAGTAAACTCTGGAGATGTCAGAGGTAAGTTAGGTAAACAGATTAGGCCGTCTATGCAGAGCCAATCAGGGGTCTGACTCTAAGTAATGGAGACAGAACACTAAATGGGGTGGAGATGCCAGGGGTTCATCCTACTCCAGGCCCCTGTGGACCCCAGTGAGAAGGATTTTAACAAAAGCAGCTCCTAAGTGCCTGCTATATTGTTCAAATATTGAGAACTGTGCTACCCAATACATGACACAGAGACCTAATAAATTTATTAACAAGCTGCAAGCCCTAAGTCGGGCAGTTTCTGAGCTGTTCTAACCTGGCTATGCTGCCAACCTCCCGGCCATGTGGTCCTTTACTGCATCTGAGTTTTTCCTGGCTCACTCTGGTCCTCATGGCTGCTCTCTCCCAGTGATCTCATGGCAAATCCTCCTGGTCTCTCCATCCCGGTCCTTCTCCTTGGGGTCCTTCCCTTTCCGCTGTCCCTCCTGGTCTCCCTTGGGACCCCTTGACTGGGATTAGAAGTCCTGCCCTGTTCTCTTCTCCTGCCCAGATATTGACTGATCAGTACTTTATTAACCAGAGAGGTGATGGAAATAATCTTTACATATCATAGATACCAGAGGTGCTCCAACAATCATGACAATGTCCTCATCCAAACTACAACCACATCTCTGGGCACAGAAATCAGCATCTGAATATAGTGCACAAAACCTTCCCTCATCGGTGAACTGCGAGGGAAGGTTGTCCTGCGCGTGGGCAGCACCATCCTTGCAGCATGGGGTCTGAGACTAACAGAAAGGGAGAGAAAAGAAAGGGCTGAAGAAAATGGAAGGAAGCAAGTTGAACACCTACATTCTCCCTGTGCCCTGATTAACCCAGCCGTGGGGGAGCGGCTTCATGCTCCTGTTCCAGATGTGAGCAGGCCAGCCTCGGGCTCCAGCCTCCACAGCCACAAGCCACTCTCTTTCCCTGCATAACAGACTGCATCCTTAAACTGTGAGCCAGACCTCCCTCCTTTAAATTGCTCCTTGTCAGGCATTTATTTGGTCACAGCAATGAGAAAATAAAAATGCAGCGTTTGAGGGTGAGGAGCAGTGTCTATGAGTGTTTCACGTTTCCAGAGATTAGCAGATGAGTCTTGATGAAGATCTACCTGAGGGTGGGCATGTGCCATCCAGTCAGGACAGGATGAGAAAAAACTAAAACAAACAACAACCAGGAAGAGAATAAAGTGTGTGTTCATCAGCACGTGCTGATAAACAAACCTTCCTTGTCTTGGATGCCAAAATCTGAGGTTCTCCGGGCCTGAGTTGATTATGGGCAATTGGTTCTAAGGTTCGTGGCCTTTGGCCCCAGTCTGATGCTTTCAGATGTGGACTGTGCTATGCTTCTAGTACCCTGGGGTCTACAGTTTAAAAACATGATAGTTGGTCTTCTCAGCCTCCACGATGGCCCAGATTGGCTCCCTCGTCCCTTCCTCTCATATATTTATATATCTTTTGGTTCCATCTCTCTGGAGAACCAATTTGCTTCTAAACGTATGTACTTAGTTCTGAGATTCTGAGAGTAAACTAAGAGGATGCACCCAAGAGAAAGGTTTTATGGTTTGTTTGTTTTGAGGTGGGTTTTTTTTTGTAGTTTTTTATTTTATTTTTTATTAAATGAATATTTTAAAATATACTACTCAGTATTAACATTTTTAAGATATCAAAATAATTTATAATTGTTAAATATGCATGATACCTTCTGAAGCTAAAAGTAATATGCACTCAACCAGTTTTTAAAATCTATTTGGAACATTAAACATAATAGAAGTAGAAAAAAAAATCTCTTATGAAGTCCTCTATGATTAGACAGAAACCATTCCATCTCCAAGGGAGAATACTCAGTGTTAACTGTGGCTTCATAGAATGAATTAGGCAGTGTTCCTTCTGTTTCTATTTTGTAGAATAGTTTGAAGAGTATTGGTGTTAGGTCTTCTTTGAAGGTTTGATAGAATTCTGCACCAAAACCATCTGGTCCTGGGCTTTTTTTAGTTGGGAGACTTTTAATGACTGCTTCTATTTCTTTAGGGGTTATGGGACTGTCAGATGGTTTATCTGATCCTGATTTAACTTTGGTACCTGGTATCTGTCTAGAAAATTGTCCATTTCATCCAGATTTTTCAGTTTTGTTGAGTATAGGCTTTTGTAGTATAATCTAATGATTTTTTGAATTTCCTCAGTTTTTGTTGTTATATCTCCCTTTTCATTTCTGATTTTGTTAATTTGGATACTGTCTCTGTGCCCTCTGGTTAGTCTGGCTAAGGGTTTATCTATCTTGTTGATTTTCTCAAAGAACCAGCTCCTGGTTTTGTTGATTCTTTGTATAGTCCTTTTTTATTACTACTTGGTTGGTTTCAGCCCTGAGTTTGATTATTTCCTGCCATCTACTCCTCTTGGGTGTATTTGCTTCTTTTTGTTCTAGAGCTTTCGGTTAAGCTGCTAGTGTAAGCTCTCTCCAGTTTCTTTTTGGAGGCACTCAGAGCTGAATTTTCCTCTTAGCACTGCTTTCATTGTGTCCCATAAGTTTGGGTATGTTGTGCATTCATTTCCATTAAATTCTAAAAAGTCTTTAATTTCTTTATTTTTTTTCCTTGACCGAGTTATTGAGAAGGGCATTGTTCAGTTTCCATGTGTATGCGGGCTTTCTGTTGTTTTTGTCGCTATTGAAGACCAACCTTGGTCCATGGTTATCTGATAGGATGCATGGGATTATTTCAATCTTTTTGTATCTGTTGAGACCTGCTTTGTGATTGGTTATATGGTCAATTTTGGATAAGATACCATGAGATGCTGCCAAGATGGCATATTCTTTTGTTTTAGGATGAAATGTACAGATACCTGTTAAATCCATTTGGTCCATAACTTCTGTTAGTTTCAGTGTGTCTCTGTTTAGTTTGTGTTTCCATGGTTTGCCCATTGATAAGAGTGGGGTATTGAAGCCTCCCAATATTATTGTGTGAGGTGCAATGTGTGTTTTGAGCTTTAGTAGAGTTTCTTTTTATGAATGTGGGTGCCCTTGCATTTGGAGCATAGATGTTCAGAATTAAGAGTTCTTCTTGGTAAATCTTTCCTTTGATGAGTATGAAGTGTTCTTCCTTATCCTTTTTGATAACTTTTGGTTGAAAGTTGCTTTTATTCAATATTAGAATTGCTGCTGTAGCTTGTTTCTTGGGACCATTTGCTTGGGAAATTGTTTTCTAGCCCTTTACTCTGAGGTAGTCTCTTTCTTTGACACTGAGGTGCATTTCCTGTTTGCAGCAAAATGTTGGGTCCTGTTTACATATCCAGTCTGTTATTCTATGTCTTTTTATTGGGGAATGGAGTCCATTGATATTAAGAGATACTAAGGAATAGTGATTGTTGCTTCTTGTTATTTTTTATGTTATTTTTATGTTTGTGTGGCTATCTTCTTTTGGGTTTGTTGAAAGATTACTTTCTTGCTTTTTCTAGGGTGTAGCTTTCCTCCTTGTGTTGGAGTTTTCCATCTATTATCCTTTGTAGGGCTGGATTTGTGGAAAGATATTGTGTAAATTTGGTTTTTGTCATGGAATATCTTGGTTTTTCCATCTATGGTAATTGAAAGTTTTGTGGGCTCCTAGTGTTCAAGCTCCACCCAGTGCAGAAGAGACCCTCCTCCTGACTGCCTGCAAAAGAGCTAGTCTCCTCCTGGCTGCCTCCAATCAAGATGTCGAACTTTCAGTTCCTTCTCCAGCACCACGTCTGCCTAGATGCTGCCAAGCTTCCTGCCATGATGATAATGGATTAAACCCCTGAAACTGTAAACCAGACCCAGTTAAATATTTTCCTTTATAAGAGTTGCCTTGGTCATGGTGTCTCTTCTCAGCCATGGAAACCCTAACTAAGACTAAGTCCCTTCTTCACTGTATTATGCTGGAGTGATACTCAAGATTGAGATGGCACAGCATGATGGCAGCTGCCAACAGCACAGCGGGGAGTTGGCTTTATTCCTACCACTAGCTTGGCAAATGGCTGTCAGGCCCCCATCTCAAAAACTACATATGCTCACTAGGGGCCATGTCAGCAACTCCAACAAGGCTGGCAGCCAAATTATCAATAATGCTCCCATAAAGATGGAGTGTCAGGAGCACATCCAACTGGTAAGGATTCTGCACCAGCTGCATGCAGCAACTGTCTCTGATCACTGCTCCAAACTTGATTTGGGTGTTGTATTAGTCAGGGCTCTCTAGAAGAATGGAACTCATAGAATGGGATTATTAGAATGACTTACAGGCTGTGGTCCAGCTAGTCCAACAATGGCTGTCTACCAATGAAAGATCCAAGAATCCAGGAGTTGTTCAGTCTATCAGGCTAGATGTCTCAGTTGGTCTTCAGTATATTCCAGAATTCCAAAGACGTGGGTGCTGGTGCCAGTGAAGGGATGGGGTTGACATAGAGAGTGAGTGAAAGCCAACAGAGAAAGCAAGCTTCCTTCTCCCATGTCCTTTATATAGTCTTCAAGAAGAAGGTGTGCTCCAGACTGAAGATAGACTTTTCCATCTGAAAATATCCAGATTAAAAATGGATCTTCCGACTTCCAGTGATTTAATTAAAAAATAAAAATCCCTCGCAGGTGTGCCCAGTTGCTTGAGTTTTAGTTGATACCACACACAGTCAAGTAGACAACCAGGAATAGCCACCAGTGGTGTGCAGTTTGACAACTTCCTCACATCACTGCAGAAACAACTCAACCCCAGGTTTCATAAGTTGGCATTCTGGACATCTATAACTTTCCCTGACCCTTGGGCATTATTGGTTCTGAAAAGAATCTTCAAGAACTCAATTACACCCTTCTGGTGTTCTGGAGAGTGACAATCTCCTCCTGTCTGCTCACAAATGGTTACTAGGTATAGATTGCTGAGATGAGTCATGTGCCCAGGAAATGACTTCACATGGACTGCATTAGCAACCAAGTTCAGCTTCTGCCACAGCTGCATATCATACAAAGCCAGTTCTCCTTATGCTCCATGGGGGTATAGGTCTTTCTAGTGATGGTAACTTTGCTCTTCATGGAACCCAGCACTTGCTCCAACTTCTCAGAAGCTACTCTGCATGGGGCTCAGGGGATACACCCAGAATTACATCTGGGCTTTAGCAGCCTTGAACATTTTCTTGGCTGCATGCACAAGCTCTGGTCCCATGAAAGAAAGGATCTGGGGCTGGGTGAGAGAGTGAACCTGTGTAGAAAGGTTCTTTGGAGTAATTCCCATCTGTGTTGTCTGGAAATCGGCAGTTCAGTTCACAGGTTAGCAGACAGCGACAGCTCAATCCACTGGCAAACACTTCATGGGTACACCAGCAGTCCAGTTCGGTAGACTTGGGTTAGCAACATCGGTGATACAATCTAGCAGACAGAGACAGTAGGGCCTCAGCCTTGGCTCGAGTCAGCAGGAGGAACCAGCAGGAACACCAAGAGAAGTTCTTGACTGTGATTCAATTAGGGAAGGGAAGACAGCGAAGAAACGGGACCCACAAGCCTTGCACAGCGAGCTATACCAGCAAGCCAAGCTCTTCCTGTCCTGTCACTCCATGGAGTCCTATTTATACCTTCCAATCATCATGTGTCCTCCATATGTCTTACCTCAGCACAGGTCTTGTCTCAACATGTGCATCCAATCAGCCCGAGTTCTCAGAGTCCCAACAAGATGCCACTCCTAGTGACCTGAGTTAGACCCACAGAGTGGACAGTGAGAACTGATTCTAATAGAGTGCCTTCAGACCTTTGTACAATCACAAAGTAAGTGTAGCTGAATAATTTTGAAAGTCAAGTTCACTACCGAGATCACAAAATGGCAAACCAGAAAACGGTTGAAATAGTTGTCAGTCATGTATATGACAGAAGACCTTAGAATATATGCAGAGTATATATACATACATATGAAAAATTACAATAACAACACAAGAAAAAACGAATTTTAGAATAGGCAAAAGATCCAAACTGACACGCCCCTGAAGAAAGGGCCTGCTCTTTTTCTGAAAGGGAATGGAGAGGGAGAAGATCTGGTGGAGAGGGGAGGTTGTGGGGAGCAGGAGTAATGGAAGAAGGGAAACTGGGGTCAGGATGTAATGTATGAGAGAAGAATAAAAAGAGTAAAAATAAATAGATACATATCCGCAATTTCCTTAATGTAATTGGTCATCAAAGAACTGCAATCAAAGCCACACAAGATCTGGCTAAAATAAAAAAGTTAGGTATCAAGAGCTGCAAGGATCTGCAGAAATGGAGTCGCACACACTCCTAGTGAGATGCAAAGGCATGCAGCTGCTTGGAGAGCAACCTGACAATTTCTCAAAAGGCTAAGGATAGAACTGCTGCGTGGCCTGCCGCGTGGCCAGCAATTCTAATTTTAGGTAGATTCCCAAGAGAAATGAAAAGAGGCATCCTCCCAGATTCGTAGGGTACGTGACTGTTTATGGTAGCATTGTTCATAGTTACCACAGGGGAAAACAACCCAAATGTCCATTAACAGACTGATGGATAAGCAACATGCGGTATATTCACATAATGGGCTATTATTTATTATTCCATTATTAATTATTAATGGAATGGAATATTATTAGTCAGCCACAATAAGAATATACAGCCACATACTACAATGAGCCTTGAAAATATGCTAAGTGAAAATAATGGATTATTCACTGGGTGGTTTAACTTATACAAAATTCCAAGCTGGGCATGGTGGTCCATGCCTATAGTCTTACCACTCGAAAGCAGAGGCAGAGGCAGGAGGATTTTAAGGCCAAGGGCCACTTAAGTTACATAGTGAATTCAAGGCCAGTTTAAACCACACAGCAAGATACTATCTCAAAACAAAAGAACAATGAAAATGCAGGAGAATCAGGCAGATGAAGGAGGGAGGGGGAGAGAGAAAGGGAGGAAGGCAGGCAGGCAGGCAGACCAGCTAGCTCACAAAAGTGAGCTCAATAGAGACAGAATATAGATTACTGGTTGCCTACAGACCAAAGTGTGGGTGGAAGATGATAAGGGAATATTCATTCTAATGTGTCCTACAAGAAGTTGCCTGTTAGAAACCCCAAACTCCAAATTCATATATTAATAGTATGCTGAAGTAAGGCCACTAGAAAATAATTAATTAGGATTAGATGATATCTTGTAGGTAAGAACTTGCATGATAAGTGTGTTAATTTAAAAAAAAAGGAGAAGAAGAAGAGGAGGAGGAGGAGGAGGAGGAGGAGGAGAAACCCAAATGGAGATGCTTGTTTTTTCTGGCCATGTAAAGATGTCATCACTAGAAGGAACACAGAGGACAGCCTTTTGGGCTCCCAGTCTCTCATGAACAAATACATTTCTATTCTGTATAAATAACTCTTTCTCGGTCTGTTTTGTTATAGTCACAAAAGAAACACTAGGATGATAGCAGATAAACAATATGCAGTTCTCTTTTTAAGGTGATGAAAATGTTCTAAAGTCGTGGTGATGTTATCTCTGAATATACAAATCCACTGAACAGCCAGCCATCGAACTGAATAAATTGATCTGATTGCTATATATTACAGTATCATTGGTTTTTGGTTTGTTTGTTTGCTTGCTTTGGTTTTTTGAGACAAGGTTTCTCTGTATATTTCTGGCTCTCCAGTGCTCTCTCTGTAGCACAGATTGTCCTCAAACTCAGAGATCACCCTGCCTCTGTCTCCCTAGTGCTGGGATTAAAGGCATTCACTACCACCACCTGGTTATCTCACTTTAGTCTTGACCTCATGATCCTCCTGCTTCAGCCTCCCAAGTGCTGGGATTACAGGCAGGGGCCACCACACCTAACTTGGCAAATATACATTTAAAATAAGAAACAAGCCTGTGCTCTAACATGAGAGAACTCTATATAGAGAGCCTGTGCTAGTCAGCCGTCAGTCACTATGGCAAATACATCACCAGACCCCATGAGATGCGGTTTGTCACAGCTGGGTGGCTTTGGAGTTTAAAGATGCCAGGCATTATGTCAGTCTTCTGTGGGGTCTGACAGTTCACAGTGGTAGGAAGCACACACACAGGATGGAACGAACCCGGTAACTTCACCAGGGAGAAAAGGGCAAGAAGACAGAGAGGTCTCACATGCCATTTGATGGGCACATCTCCAGTGATCTTAGGGCTTCCTCTAATGCCTCGTACCTAAAGGTCTGTCCCATCCTAGGGGCCAAACCTCGACACATAGACTTTTGGAGCATGTTTAATTTCCAAACTATTCTCTAGATTTTCTTGGCAATTTAAAAAATACATGCATCTGAGTCTCAGTCTTCTCATCTTTGAAATGGTGGTTTAACAAAACATCAGGGAATATAACGCTTGAAATCAATAAATGTCAGATGTGTTCCAAAATAACAACATTTTTAGAGCTGACATTCTGATTTCTCAGACAGTTTGTGAAATTCTAATTTCCTTTATGTAACACTCTAAGCCAGTGGCCCCAAGGCACAGTAGAAAGTTACGTAACAAGTGTAGACAGGATGAGAAATACAGCTCAGCGTTAAGAGAGCTCACTACAGTCTTGAGGACCAGAATGCTTGACCCCAGCACTTACATAACAAGGCAAGCACCGCAAAAGTCCACAATTCCAGTTCCAAAGGATCCAGTGCCCTCTCTGGTCTCCCAGCACACAGGCATCTGTACCTGTGTACGCAGTGTATGCGCCGCATGCACACACACACACACACACACACACACACACAAAATATTTTTTAAGTTTATTGACCATCTTTTTTTTTTTTAACTCCTATCACCTCAGATTTACCCATCAATTCTCTATTCAACTTTCTGAGTTCTTTCTCATTTGCAAATGGCAGAAATACCACTCAAACAAATCTGAAATGCTAAAGAAGAATTCGTTCATTCATTTACATGATAGAAAGCTGGGCATCTAGAGGCAGAGCCCTACCCAGAGATAAATTCTCTTCAGTCGTGGTCTCTCTGGGAGCTTCGCTGTCCTGGCGAGCTTGGGTTTGCCAGGCTAGGACAGTAAGAATATGACTGGAGATAACCTCAATTTAGCAGTCCCAGGAGAAAGTTAAGTCTCTATCTCTGCTCCCTTCCTCCCTCCCTTTCTCTCCCTCCTTCCCCTTCTCTCCCTCTCAGTGGGAAGCATTTCCAGTGTCTGTCTGAGGAGGTCACAGTAACCTTGTCTTTACAGGTGTTCTGCAGATCCAAAAGGGCTGATGTGGAATGAAAGCTACTGGCCTTTCCCCTCCTTTAAAGATGGTGAGACAGAAAGAAGATAGGTCCAGGAATTAAGTGCAGAGTATCCACTAGATGTTAATCCTTGACTTTTAGCACTGGACTCTGGTCCTCTTTGTTTTGAATAGATAATGTTGCAGCTGCTTATAGTATTGACCTTGGTGCTGACTCTTGTCTCCAGGCTGAGAATTGTGTAAGTCATAGATGTCCAGACTCTTATTGAGTCCTCCAAATTTTCAAAACAGGATGCTAAAGGCTTTTGGAGGCCTTGAGTTTATGCAGCATTCTCTCTGTCTTAGAATCTGTGTCTTTAAATTTAAGGGTGTACTGGTGAGATGGCTCAACTGAAAGGGACTTGCCAGCAAAGCCTGAGCCTGAGTTCCATCCCCAGGTGCCACGTGATGGAGAAAGAACACCAACATGTACAAGTTGTCCACTGGCTTCCACATGAGGGCTGTAGCATGCTTGTGTGCTCCTGAACACACACACACACACACACCTGCATACATACACACACATTGTAAATTTTTTTGTAATTTAAGATTTATTTATTTTTGCCTGCATGCATGTCTGTGCACCACATGTGTGCAATGCCTGGAGGGTGTTGGGTCCCCTGGCACTGGAATACAGATGGCTGTGAGCTGATGTGTGCGTGCTGGGCAACAAACCTAAATCCTCTAGGAGAGTTGTCAACACGCTTACCCAACACCTCTTACCACTAAAACAAAACAACAACAACAACAACTTTGTTTTAGATCTAAGGGATTTCTTCCAGAAGTTATGTGAATTATGTATTTTCTAAATGTAAAGGAGTTCTAGCAACATTGCCCTCTAGACATGGTCATATCATTGCCATATTAAAATAAAAAGCAGGCGTGATTGCCCACAGCAGGCCTTCACAAGATTGAGTTGATTAATTCCCTTGATGAAGGCAGGAGCATGGAGTGGTGTGGGGACCCAGTACCAAATGTTGGGGATCAGCCTGGCATGGCAATGGTGCACACCTCTAATCCCAGCACTTGAAAGGCAGATCACGAGGAGCTCTGCAAACTTGAGGCTAACTTGGCCTATGTATTGAGTTCCAGGACAGCCAGGGCTATATAGAGAGACCCTGTCTACACACACACAGACACACACACACACACACACACAGACACACACACACACACACACACACACACGGCCTATAGAGTTTCTGGGGAAGGAGACTTTTTTCTTTCTTGGGTAGCTGTCCATGCTCCTCTAAGTGGCCATGATTATAACTTGCTTCGCCAACTAGACTTGGGTGGAACTATTCCTCTAGGCTGTTCTTAGTGCTGCATCTGGAATGAATGGGCGCTTCTTCACATCGGGTTGAGCATCACATAAGCTATAATTTGTACTAACGTGGCTAGCATTGCTTTAGACTATTACATAATACTCTCCCAGCCCTAATATGTGTGTCTTGTTTTAGGACAGAGCCAGTTCTTATTGAGCCAAGAATATGATTATTTCAGTTGGGGATGGCATTGTGGTCATCTCCCATGCTAAAATATCTCTTCAAGGAAGACGTTTACAGAGTTGGACCATCTGAGGATGCTATTTGCTTTGTTCCACGATCCCAGGAGAACAGCAAGCCATTCCTGCTTCAGAATACACAACTGCCGGATTTCAAAGGAAATTAGGTCTAGCTCCGTCTTCCACCCAGGCTTTCGCATCCTACATTCTACCGTTCGCCCTTCTGCTTCACTCCGAGGCAGCACTGATCCTTTTGCTTGGTTTAGAGTATATATTCCTCAGGATTATTTTGAGGAACAGAACTAAAAACTTACTACAAAGAAGATCTATTACGTTGCTTTACACAATACCAGGTGCAAGTCCAAACATGGCTGTCTGCATGCTGGGAAGGCTGAGAAGCAGAGGCTCCACAGGGCTTAATGCCTCAGTGGTCCTAATCTGGCACTGAAGAGGCCTGGGAAGTTCCTGGAGAGCTATCGGTGTTTAGTCCACACTGGGAAGCTGAAGGGACCAGCTTTTCATGTCAGCAAATAATGGCAGCAGCAGCAGCAGCAGCAGCAGCAGCAACAACAGAGTAGGTGTTCATCAGCAAGGAACAGAGGCAGGTAGGCTCAAAGCACCTTTCTTTATCCATCAGATCTCTTCGTACCTGGACTGAAGCTGGAAGGTTCTACACACTCTGGCGAAAGGTTTTCCCTGCTTGGTCAGTTGTCATGGGAAATTCCAGCACCAAGCACACCCAGAGGTATGACTCTTGCTTCTAGATCCCATTGAGTGACTCACAAAGATTAACAATTACAAGATGTTTGTTTCGTTTGCTTTTTTGAGGCAAGGTCTCACTGTATTGCTAGGCTGTCCTTGAGCTCTCAGGCTAAATCATCCTCCTGCCTCAGCCTTTCCGGCCTTCTAAATGAATCAGAACATACTGACTCCAGGACATCAGTGAACTGCTACCTTTTTTGTTGATTTGTTAAAAGAAATCAGAAATTAATGACTTCCCACCAAATAAGTTTGATTAGATACTTCCAGACATACTAAATAGATAACCATCTTTTTAGATGTTCTGAATATTTCAAAGGCTGCTCCCAGTTTCCCAGGGCAGGAAGTATTTAGTAGCATCCACCTGAATGATGATAATACTGTCACCACCTGGAATATAGCTCTTGTCTGACAAGCTGAACTTGTACCAAAATTTCCCTCCAGGATCCTCTTTTGTAGCCTGGAAACTCATTTGTGTCTTCTTCTATGATTTATAGTCAAAAATAAAAGGTATTTTTAGTGATAGAACACAAGACATGCATATCTCCTGAGATGCATGTTGAGATGAGATTGGCCATTGTGTGTGTGTGTGTGTGTGTGTGTGTGTGTGTGTGTGTGTGCGCACGTGTGTGTAGTGGGGCTGGGAGGGTGGGTGTTGGAGAGGTGGGGGTGTTGGGGCAGAGCAGAGGGGCCAGGGCGGAGGTGGCTAGTTGTTCTTTGCTGAACCAAAGCCTATTACAGTTCTAAGCAAAGAAAGTTTGTAGTCTGGCTATTTGTGAAAGGGAATTTCTAGTCTGAGAAAGTAAAGAACCAGCAGAATTCACCCACCTCCGTGCACTATGCTTTGAGGTTCTATATTAGGTGGCCAGATCAAACAGGGCGCCAGAGGGTAATCCTCCTCCACATTTAAGATGTACAGTGAACAATGGAGAAGCCCGGTTCATTAAAGGGATTTCACAGGTTTTAAGTCAGATTTACCTAACTGTGTAACCTCCAATTGTCAGAATTTTTTTTTTTTTTTGGAGACAGGGTTTCTCTGTGTAGCCCTGGCTGTCCTGGAACTCACTTTGTAGACCAGGCTGGCCTCGAACTCAGAAATCCTCCTGCCTCTGCCTCCCAAGTGCTGGGATTAAAGGCGTGCGCCACCACCGCCCGGCCAGAATTTTTTTTTTAATGTGTGTATGTGTTTCCTTGCTTGTCTGCATGCGCACCGTGTGCAGACAGGAGCCCACAGAGGCCTGAAGAGGGAACTGCATTGGGTCCCCTGGAACTGGAGTCACAGATGGTTGTGGGCTGCCATGTGGGTGCTGGAAACTGAACTTGGTCCTCTCCAAAAGCAGCTGGTGCTCTTAACCTCCCCAGGCCTAAATCAGGCCTTTTAAATCCAGAATTTATTTCACTTGAGAGAAGGCTTTGCCGGGCTATAAATATTTTGCTCTTTGGGGTCAGAGGATAAAAAGGACTGACAGTGTTTGTTACTAGTACTTGGAACACTTCTAACCTGATCCTTCCTGATGGATGCATCTTCTCAAGTGCTTCACCGGCATCCACACCTTCTCTTTGATCGAGTGCTATTCTTGCAAACAGAGCACTCATGCACATAAAATTTAAGCAATCTGACTCTTTAATTGAGTTATTTTCTCTCTGTTGAACTTTAACTTTTTAAAAAAAAATAAATAAATTCTATGCCATTGTGTTTATAAGGAAATGGAAATCCCCCAGACGTCCATCAGCAGACGACTAGACAAGGAAAGTGTAATGCAGACACACAATGGAACTTCTTCAGCTGTCAAGAAAAATGAATAAGAAAACGAATCCAGAAAGTCTATATTAAGTGTGGTGACCCAAACTCAGAAAGACAAAGACCACATGGTCTCTCTTATATATGGATGTTGTCTGTAACACATGTGTGTTTGTGTGTGCAGGGTATGAATGTGAGCCAAACCTAGGATAAACTAGAAAGACGAACAAGAAAGAAAATCAGGCACTGAGGAACGATGGCAAGGAGTGGGCCAAAGGGCACAGGACTTGAGAAGGAAACACAGGCCATGCGGAGGAGTCACATGCTTTTAATCCCAGCACTCAGGAGGCAGAGGCAGGAGGATCTTTGTAAGTACATGACCAGTCTGGTCTACAGAGTGAGTTCCAGGACAGCCAGGACTACACTGAGAAACCCTGTCTTGAAAAGAAAAAAACAATAGCCACAGAGTCTGGGGAGAGGCTAAAAGGGGTCAGGGCTAGAAGGAGAGGCACCAGCACACCGTCGGTGTCTAACACTTTGTATGCTAGTGAAGAGGTCAGCTCGGGACCTTTGGAAAATTCCCAGAGAACAATAAATTCCTCTTGCTTTTGCATCAATCCCTGGCTCTGCGGGGTTCACTCATGGGGGTCCCTGGTAGATAAGGTTCCTCAGAGTCTTGCATTTGGTGCATCGGTAGGGAATCGACCCCTGTGGAGACACACGGGAGAGCAGTGAATCGGAGGAACGGCTCAAGCATGTACCACAGTTTTGTCTGTCTTGCTGTTTGTCAAAGTCTGACTCTGTACGTCTGTTTGAACTTTCGTTTGCTTGCAAGTGTGTGTGGGCGGGGCAGGGGGCGGGGCTCGGAGAGCCTATGGCATGACAGGCAGACATGCCTTGACGTGGAGACCACGGGAAGTCTGGAGGATGCTTCAGGGCCCCTGGAAGGGGGTCGAGAGGATTCCACTCCTTTTGGAAATGGCGAGACAATATGGCAGGAGCCGAGTCTTGCTATAACCTGCTTTCGTGGAAGGGGCGAACTGCCTGTAACTGTGCCTGTGGAAAGGGAAAACTGTGTGTTGATTGTGTTCTTGGACTTGGAGTGACAACATTTTTAGACATTGGAAAGACTGAATCTACCCCGTTAAACATCCTACTTAACCACTGAAGGAGAAAACTTGTCAGCAGTAGTAAAGAAGGGAAAGTTGGTTACTCTCTGCTTCTTTGAATGGCCCACCTTCAGAGTAGGGTAGCCACCGTAGAGACCATCAACTTGGAGGTGATCAAAGCAGTAGAGGAAAGAGTCTTTAGGCCAGGATCCCTAGGGCACTCAGACCAAGTCCCCTATACAGTTACCTGGAAGAATCTAGTGGAGGATCCCCGCCCCCCCTTGGATAAAAGCCTTTCTTTTTCCAAGATCCACCTCACAGGTTCTGGCCATCAGGAAAAAGTAAGCGCAGGAATAGGGATTCAGACCTGAGAAGAAGTCGACCCTCCCGGACCCTTCAACAGCGGACCTGTTACTCCAAGACCCTCCTCCACCATATCCCCCTACCCTTGCCCCCATAGCCCTGCCAACGCCAGCACCGGCTCTGGGATCCTCAGTCCATAAGGGACCGGGACCACTGTACTCCCCTTTACTGGAGGAAGGAGCAGGAGGAGACCCACAACTTCCCGGTCCCACCATGGGGACCCAAAGTCTGAGAGCCACCTCCCCGATACCACGGTAGCTCTACCGCTGAGGGGATATGGTTCTCTAGATAAGGGCAATCAGGCTATGCAATATTGGCCCTTCTCTTTGGCCGACTTGTACAACTGGAAGGCCTAACACCCCCCCTTCAGATAACTTACCCAAGGGGCCGATTAATCTCTTTGAGACTGTTTTATTTACTCATCAGCCCACCTAAGATGATCTCCAACAACTCATGGATGGGAGTGCTCTTCACAACCAAAGAGCGAGAGAGGATAATGCAGAAAGCCAGAAAGAATGCACCCTCAGACACAGGGCCACCATCGATTGACCAGGCTGTTGTTGACAGGCCTGACTTTCCCTGACTAGGCCTGACTGGGACTTTAATATGGCAGAAGGTAAGGAGCACCTGAAGGTCTACCGCCAAACTCCATTGGCAGGTCTTAAGGGGGCCACATGACGACCCACCAATTTGACTAAGGTATGTCGTGAGGTTAAGCAGGGAGCAGATGAGTCACCCGCAGCCTTTCTAGAGTGGCTCCTGGAGGCATTCCACCAATACACACCCTAAGACCCCAGCAGCAGGAGCACAAAACCACTGCGACTGTGGCTTTTACAGACCAGGCCAGCAGAGATCAGGGAAAGCTTCAGAGGCTACAGATTCTACAGGATAAGCCCGTGAGAGACTTAGTGCAGGTTGCTGAGAAAGTCTACCATAACAGGGAGACAGAGGAGGAGAAGGATCAGAGAAAGAGAAAGAAAGAAAAGCAACAGGGAAGGAATCTTCAGAGAGTCCTGGCTATAGTAGTTAGGGAAAGCAGAGAAGAGAGACAGAAAACCTCTTGAAAAGGACCGGTACACACACTGCAAGGAGAGAGGCCACTGGGCCTGAGAGCGCCCTAACAAACAGAAGCTGGGAAATCCCAGGCCTTGGGAAAAGCACCCCCAAAGGTGTTAGCCCTGGGGGAAGACAGCGTCTAGGGAGGACGAGATTCAGACCCCTTCCCAGAACCCAGGGTAACTCTGAGAGTGGAGGGGAAACCCACTCAATTCTTGGTGAACACAGGGGCCCAAAACTCAGTCCTCCTCCAAGCTGATGGGCCAGTCTCCAGCAAAAAAATCCTGGGTTCAAGGAGCCACTGGACCAAAATGTAATCATGGACTACCTGAAGAACAGTGGACCTAGGCATGAGCCGGGTATCCCATTCATTTACAGACATCCCAGACTGTCCCTACCCTCTGTTGGGGTGGGGCTTACTCTCCAGATACACTTCCTTCCCAACGGGATGCAACTAACTGGCCCAAAAGGAGCGCCCAGGGGTGGAGGAGAGACCTCTCCAACTGACCCCTGCCGGGAGCCGAGGCCACCCGCTTTACAGACGGGAGCAGATTTCTCTATGTGGGTCAGAGACAAGCGGTTGCTGCCGTGATGGATGGCACAAATGTCATCTGGGTGGAACCTCTTCCCCGGGCATGTTGGTGCAGAAATCTGAGCTAATTGCCCTCACCAAGGCCTTGGAACTTGTGGCCAGCAGGAAAATTAACATCTACACGGACAGCAGGTATGTCTTTGCCACAGCCTACATCCACAGGGCTATATACCAAGAGAGAGGACTGCTCACATCAGAGGGAAAAGAAATAAAAAACAAACAGGAAATCTTGGATCTCTTGGATGCCCTGATGAAGCGGGCAACTGAGTGTTATTCATTGCCCAGGACGTCAGAAGGGAAGAGACTCAGTGGCCTGAGGCAATAACCCAGCAGATCAAGTGGCTTGAGAAGTGGCCATGCAGGAGCCTATGCCTGTTATGGGTCTGCAAGAAACACCCGCTGAGGAACGGGACTAGACTAAGGGATGGCCTCACTTAGAATGTACTAAAGAAGAAAGGACTCAGATTGCTAGCCATCCTACCAACTATTACCTAGAGAAGGAAGGGCAATGGCGCACACAAGAAGGAAAATTATACTCCCTAGAAAGCAAGCAAAAGACTTACTAAGCCAGATACACAGTTGGACTCATTTAGGGGATCCAAGCAGTTAAGGGGCCTAAAGAATATATAATAGACCTCTGGTTTTGGGCCAGAGAAATAGTAGAATAGTGTAAGGTGTGCCAGCAAGTGAATGCTTATATGACCAAGAGTAAACAGGGCAAAAAACCTAGAGGAGAATGGCCGGGAGTATATTGATAGGTCGATTTTACAGAAGTTAAGCCAGGAAAATATGGTTAAAAATACCTTCCAGTGTTTGTGGATACTTTCTCTGGATGGGTTGAGGCTTTCCCCACCAAGCAGGAAACAGCTACCATGGTAGCTAAGAAAATATTAGAGGAAATCTTCCAGAGATTCAGAGTGCCCAAGGTAATTGGATCGGACAACAGTCCTGCTTTTGTCTGTAAGGTAAGTCAAGGATTGGCAGAGACATTGGGGACTAATTGGAAGCTCCATTGTGCATACCGTCCCCAGAGTTCAGGGCAAGTAGAGAGAATAAATAGAACCTTAAAAGAGATCTTGAATAAATTGACCTTGGAGACTAGGTGGTGCTCTTTTCCCTGGCCCCGTTCCAAGTCCGGAACACCCCTACCATTTTAAACTGATCCCTTTTAAGATCCTGTATGGGACCCCCATTCCCTTGACCCCAGCTCTTGATTCCCCCCCCCCCAGTGACTTTTCAGACTGAAAAGGGTCATATGGCTCGATTACAAGCTTTCCAGATCATCCACCAGGAATTGTGGTCTAAACTTAGTGCCCTATATAACACAGGTACCCCAAGTTGGAGATTGGGTATATGTTAATAGGCATTGTACTGAAAACTTGGAAGCAAAGTGGAGAGGGCCGTTCTTGGTGTTGTTGACCACCCTGACCTCCGTTAAAGTGGATGGAGTAACTGCCTGGGTTCACCTCAGACCAGTACCTGTACCTGACACCAACTAGATAGCAGTCAGACACCCGAGCAACCCACTTCTGCAAGGCCAGAGAAACCATGAGATGGCTATGATATATGTTCCAGCACTGAGCCTCAGCAGCCCCCACAACCCTACCAGGGTGATTTGGCAGGTACTTTGAGTTACTTGGGATGTGGCTTGGTTCACTACAGAGGAACACCATTGTATCTGATGGCTGGACCTTGTCTTTGATCTCTGTGATTTAGCGGTGGGCCTTGACTCCTGGGGTGTCCCTGCCCTGGAGACACAGGGGGAAGGCTTACCCAAATGTGGGGGACATGGGACTTGTAAATCTAAACCGTGTCCCAGAAGCAGCCTTGGAGGGTGGGGCTTAGAGTGCGGACACCCAAAGTTGAGGAGTGTCCTGCAAGAAACCCCCATATATGTGTGCCCCCAAGATGGGAGAAGCCAGTAGCAGACTCATCAGTGTTAGGGGGCCCAACCAATTTTTCTATGCTACCTGGGTGTATGAAACATCAAGTAGCAAACACTGGAGACCATTCTGGGGGGTAGTTAAAGATTCAATGACCAAGGTGACAGAAGAGCTAGCCAAGAGAAGAGAGAAAGAAAGCAAGCCCAAGGTTGTTTCGAATCCTGGTTTAACAATTCTCCTTGGTTCATAACCCTGATCTCCTCCCTATTAGGTTCCTTAATCATCTTGTTTTTACTTCTGACTTTTGGCCCCTACATTTTGAACTGTTTGATCACTTTTGTTAAGAAACACATAGGTACAGCACAGCTAATGATCTTAAAGCAGAGATACAAAGAACCAGATACAGAAGACCAGGGGTATGAGCTATCAGAATACCAGCAATTGCTTCACGATTGAAGCATGTACAAGAAAAAGGGGGAAATGAAGAGGTCAGCTCAGGATCTTTGGAAAATTCCACCAGGCACCCCTCACCCCTGGAAGAGAGAGGTCATGAAGCACATAGACACCCCTCCCCTCCGGAAGGGAGGGGGGACTGACCGTTGGCCACCCGTAGAGACCAATCAGTTTAAAAGTCACACTGTTCTGCCAATCACATTGTGCCTAGTTACTGATGCTCTATTCCACCTCTGGAAACTGTATAAAAACTCACCAAAAGGGCCTCCCAGAGATGTCACCTCTCTTTTGGGTGCAGTACGACGCTCTGGAACAATAAATTCCTCTTGCTTTTGCATCGATCCCTGGCTCCACATGGTTCACCCAGGGAGTCCCCAGTAGCTAAGGCTTGTCAGAGTCTTACACTAACTTTAAATTTTTGAATAAATGAAGTATATTCTGGAAATAAATACTTTGTTTGATTTACAATCATTTCCTGCCAACTATAGCTTTTCTTTACATTGATTCTTATCATTTTTAATAATGTGTCGGAGTGTGTGTCTACATGTGGATGTGTGCTTATGTGTGTGGGCACTGGTAGGTCGCCAGCAGCTGAGTTACATAGTCATAGGCCACCTAACATGGGTTCTGGGAATTGAACTCAGGTCTCTGAAGAGCAGCAAGTGCTCGTAACTGCTGCACCATTTCTTTAGCACTCCTCTTACTTTCTTTCATTTTTTTTAAAATCGTGTCTTGGCAGAATTTTTTTTTATTTTGATAAAATCCAGTATTTTTCCTGGGCCATTTATATTTTTAGTATCACATCTAAGAGTTCTATCCTGACTCACAGTCACAAGGATTTTCTTCTTAAAGGTTTATAGTTTTACATGTGGTGCATTTCAGTTACAACCCCATTGAGTTTTTTGTTTAGGAAGTTGGTTTTGTTTCACTATCTGGGTTAGGAGTCTAACCCAAGGCCTCCAGCAGGCCAGATGAGCACTGTAGCACTGGGATGCACTATAAAATAATTTTATATGAGGTGTGAGGTTTAGGTTGTAGTTGACTTTTTGTATAAGGATGTCATCACAACACCACTTGATGAAAAAAGACCTTTGTCAAGATTCTGTTACACAGAAATTCAAATATTGGCTACTGTACTGTATAGATCTACTGTATGTCTTGCTGATGGGTCTTTCTCTTTTACTACGTTATGTAGATCGCTATATTTTATAGGAAGTCTCACAATTGGATGATATGATCCCTCCAACATTCTTCCTTTTAAAAGTTATTCTTCCTTTTAGGAAAATCACCTTATAATTATATGGTTTGGTGTATCTCTCTTTTATGTTGCTGTTTTATATATTACACCCACATACACTGGAAACCTCATCATAGCCTGGGGATGGAGCCCAGTGGAGGTCATTTTCCAGGCATGTGTGAGGACCTGGGTTCAATTCCCAGCACTGTGAAATAAAATATTAGGTACTTGTGATAAACTACCTTCGTCATCAAGTCAATTAGATTTAGAATCACATCTGGAATGTGTCTACAATGGTACCTTCCAGAAAGGTTTGACCAAAGAGGGAAAAACACATCCTGAGTGTGGACAGCACCATTGCCAGATGAATCCAAGAGGGCAGGGTGCCAGCATCCCCGTGTCTGCTTCCGGAGCGCAGGCATCCAGGTGACCAGACCACCTCTCGTCCCTTCTGTGCCATGGCAGACTGCACCCTCACACTGTGAGCCAAGACACACCCTTCACATGTTGCTTGTACTGGGTATCTGATCACACAATGAGGAACGGAACAATTGCAACAGAGTCACAGTCTCCGCTCTCAGTGACCAAGCGTCTGGTTGCAGAGGAAAGGTAACAGGAATGCTTACACAGAAATTCACATCGCCGTTCTTTCTTTCCTGATGTTCTAAGCCCCTTTCTGCTACTGTTTCTCCCAAGCAGTAACCACAGATGAGATCTTCCGGTAACAGATTCTTCATTTTCCTTTTACCTTCAGTCTGAAGAATATTTCAGTAGGTACAGAATTATGTCTGGGTAATTATTTCCTTTCAGCATTTGGAAAGTATTGTTCCGCTTTCTTCCAGTTGTCATGGTTTCTTATGAGAATCTATAATCACTGATCTTTTATTCTGCTTCATGAATATGTTGCTTTTTATTCTGGTTACTTTCAGAACTTCTGTGTCTCTGACTTCCATCGCTTTGATTATCATGTGTCTGGGCATAAAGTCCTTTGTATTTATTCCTGTTCTGGATATTTTAAGCTTCCTAAATTGGGAAGGTTTTAGAAAAAAAAATGTTTTTGAGGCAAGGTCTCTTTATGTAGCCCTGTCTATCCCAGAACTCACTAAGTAGACCAGGCTGGCCTCAAACTCAGAGATCCACTTGCCTTTGCTTTTCCAGTGCTATGACTAAAGGTGTGCCATCATACCCAGCTAACCTAGTTCGTTACAGGGATTTTCTATTTTCCTTCTGTTTCATTTACTCTAACTTTCTATTAGAATCTTCAGTATTTAGCTAACCTTGGCATTGTTGTTATGTATATTTTTCCGCCAGAGATTTTTCTGGTTTTTCACATTCTGAGTAACTGCCTTGATCCTAGACATCTTGAATGTTATTTTATGGGCCTTCAAGTCTTACTTAAATCCTACTGATGATGTTGGTGTTTTAGCTTTAGCAAACAATAGATCCAGCTGGATTCAAACTCTAAGTGGCCTTCTGCGAGCCGAGCTTCAATGTTAGCTCAGTTTTCAAAGCCTTGCTAGGCTATTCAGCTCCTTTCCATGCAGTCACCGTCATGTGTCCAATGTGAGCTTTGAACACCGCTGTTTCCAGAAAGAAGAGCTCTCAGAGACTGTGCACGCTGCGGAGGGTTGGCTCAATTCTGGAAGTGGAGCTGCTACGTAAAACAACTTTCAAGATTGCCTTCTCAAGCTGCTAGCATCCCAGTATTTACCTTTGCCACTCTTCTTTTCTTACCCCACAGTAAGGGAAAGCCAGAGCTTTGTTTACCCCGCTCTATCACCTCCCATAATGCATTAGGACCAGCCAGCAGGGGCACAATAGGGGCGCACCCCCTCGACCTCAGCTCCTCGAAACAGAAACTTCTTTATGATTGCCTTTGCCAAAGTGATGAAAGATTTTTTGAACCAGAATTAATACAGGACTTCTACTGAAGTCTCTCTGCCCATGCTAGTGTGTAGGTTGAGGTTTCAGACTGAATTAAATTTAAGTCTGAGAAAATATTCATAAAGCCAACGCTGGTGCTGTGGTTCTGTGAGTTCCGGTCTCTCCCTCCAGCTGCTCTGACTCTTTCCTGCAGAACCCAGCTTCCTTGAGCAGAGGAGGTTCGCTGGGGTGTGCTTAATGGATTTTACCCAGAACTGAGATAATCCTGTTCCTGCCCTGCAAAGGCACAAATAGTTTCTAGGCCTGTTGAATGTGGGTCCTAAAGGTTGGCAATATGTTCTTGATGTAAGGGAGTCCCAGAATCTAGCAGGACCCCAGTGCACAAGCTTCCCTTCCCCTGGAGAGTTAAATCTTGAATTTTTTGAGTTTTGTTTTGCAAAAGGAACATTGTGTTGGTGCTCACCCGATCTTACTACAACTATAATACAATATTGAATGATATTACAGCTGCAGATTTTAGAGTTACACAAAGGATATGATTGTGTAAGGAAGGATACGATGTTCTTCTGAATTAGATAAAATGCAAACCTTTTTGTAATGAAGAGCCGGGAGTAGTGGCACATACTTTCAAAACCAGATCTCAGAAAACAGAGGCAATTTTAGGCCAGCCTGGTCTACATAGTGAGTTTCAGGATACCCAAGGCTATATAGAGAGACAATATCTCAAAAAAAAAAAAAAGAAAGAAAGAAAGAGAAAAGAAAAAAGAAGAGGAAGGAAGGAAGGACGAGAAAGGGGAAGCAAACAAAGGCTGCCTAGTTTCTGTGTCCAGTTCCTATTTTTATGGCAGTTATTATTATTATTCGCCGTCTCTGACCACAACTTCCGTCCTGAGGAAACCACTGCGGTTCTTATACGGACTCCAGACTCTTGTTAGCCTCTCCCGTGTACAACTGACATAACATTAGAATATCTAGATGAGACATCAGTGACTAACAAATGAGGGGCTGGAGAGATGGCCCCGCCATCAAGAGCACTGGATGTTCTTGTAGAGTACCCAGGTTCAGTTCCTGACAGCCACATGGTGGCTCACATATGCTCATAACTCTAGCTCCAGGGAATCTGATGCCTTCTTCTGACTTCTGAGGACACCAGGCATGCATAAAATAAAAATACATTAAAAAATAACAAATGTGAAATAAAAACAGAAAGCAATAGTCCCCTGGGACTAGAGTTCTTAAGTTAGGGTGATATCCAAGGGGGCTTCCCCTTGTCTGAGGAGAAGGGGGTGGGAGTAATGGGGGAGGGATTTTTAAGGGTGGGACTGGGAGGAAAAGAGGGAGGGGGATTACAACCAGAATGTAAAGTGAATAAATAAATGAATGGAAGAAAAAAAACAGAAAGCAAACTGAGTGAAAACATTTATCCTATATGTCAAAGACCATATTTAAGATTATACAGGTGTACTGGCTGGTTTTATGTGTCAACTTGACACAGGCTGGAGCTATCACAGAGAAAGGACCTTCAATCGGGGAAGTGCCTCCATGAGATCCAGCTGTGGGGCATTTTCTTGGTTGGTGATGAAGGGTGGGGGGGGGGCCTTGTGGGTGTTGCCATCCCTGGGCTGGTAGTCTTGGGTTCTATAAGAAAGCAAGGTGAGCAAGCCAGGGGAAGCAAGCCAGTAAGAAACATCCCTCCATGGCCTCTGCATCAGCTCCTGCTTCCTGACCTGCTTGAGTTCCAGTCCTGACTTCCTTTAGTGATGAACAGCAGTGTGGAAGTGTAAGCTGAATAAACCCTTTCCTCCCCAACTTGCTTCCTGGTCATGATGTTTGTATAGGAATAGAAACCCTGACTAAGATAGAAGAGTTCCTTGCTGCTTGGGGAATCCTTGTGCTTGTCTTCACATTCTGTTGGCCTCCATAAGGTGGAACCATCTGAACACAGGTATAGGGTTTGGAGGAGAATGTTCTCCCTAAGGCTCACATGTATTTGAACACTTGGTCCCAAGATGGTGGTGCTTTGGGGGGAAGTTACAGAGCCTTTCCAAGGCTCCTGGCTGTAGGAAGTACCTCACTGAGAGCCAGCTTTGAACCCAACTCCACTTCTGCCTGCCCATCTTTCTCTCTCTCTCTCCCCTCCCTTCCCCTACATGTGGATGAAGATGTAATGACCCAGCTTCTTGCTTCTGCTGCCATGTTTTCCCTGCTGTTGCTTTGCTTTCCCCACTGTGATGGAGTCTATCCTTTGGAACCATGGGCTAAAAACTCTATTCCTCAAGTTCCTTTGTTTCTTTCTTAGGTTGGTTGGTTTTTGAGACAGGGTTTCTCTGTGTAGTCCTGGCTGTCCTAGAACTTGCTCTGTAGACCACGCTGGCCTCAAACTTAGAGATCTGCCTGCCTCTACCTCCCGGGTACTGGGATTACTGGTATGTGCTACCACCACCCAGCTCCCTAAGTTCCTTTTTGTTAGGATATTTTATCTCAGCAACAAAATAATAACTAATACAGAAGTAGTTACATGAAGTAAGTCCATATAATTTCTCGAGTCTGTAAGGTTTCTATGTTGAAGACTGCTGTGTCCTAGACACTGTACACAGAATTACTTCTTGCTCAGATCCTATCCCTGGCCAATAGCAATAAGTTCAGCAATGAGTCAGTATCGTTATTTAACTGAAAATATTCTTCATCATCCTAATCATATGTGAATCATTCAAGTCCTTCCTAAGCACTTAATCCAGCTATACAACACCGTAACAAAAGAAGGTGTCTATACTGAACCCACAAAGGCTTCTGTGTGACAAGGAAAGTGTTAGGACAGGATCGTGCCCAGGAAGACACAGTAGCTGGCTCTGGATCAGTTGGACCACAAGCAAGAAGTGATAACCAGGACTGGAGAGATGGCTCAGCGGTTAAGAGCACTGACTGCTCTTCCAAAGGTCCTGAGTTCAATTCCCAGCAACCACATGGTAGCTCACAACCATCTGTAATGGGATCTGATACCCTCTTCTGGTGTGTCTGAAGACAGCTACAGTGTATTCATATAAATATAATAAATACATCTTAGAAGAAGAAGCAGAAGAAGAAGAAGAAGAAGAAGAAGAAGAAGAAGAAGAAGAAATGATAACCAAGGGGTAATGATAGTAGAGCTCAGATTTTAACATACAGATGAGATTGTCAAATTGTCTCATGTCCTTTTAGCCTGTCAGTTATTCCTAACTACCCCTCCCTTCCATCTGCTTCCATTTACAATTAAATTAAGACACTGCAGAAGCTTTCCTTTATGAATCATAAACAATTTTACCTCCATTACTGAGCTTCCCAGAGCTGAGAGGAAGGAAAAATCCCTTTCTCCATGAGGAGGGCAGGACTCTGCCTTAAAGCATCTGTGCACCTCTCTAGGCCTTGTGTTCAATTTCTTTCTGTAGGTCAGGCTTGGAAGGGTCAAGACACATGCACGCCTCTTTTGTCCTATTATTATCAATACCATTACAGAGTATGGTCGTGCACACCTTTACTCCGGGGATGCAGAATCAAGAGGATCTCTGTGAGTTTGAGGCCAGTCTGATCTACACAAGTTCCAGGACAGGTAGGACTATATAGTATATAGTACATATAGTATGTTGCACATTGCATATTGCATTATATAATATATAATACATTATGCTATATACTATATATTATATAGTATATAGTTTGTTATTTGATTATCAACAAAGTATGAGTGACCTTAGTCCAGGAACACAGATGCAAAATATACTAAATGGTGTGTTCCACCATGGAAGAAGTTATACATTTTTTTGGAAACAAGATCTCACTGTGTGTAAGGAGTGGTTCTGCTGCTTTGATCTGGAATCTGCATGTGAATGCTGAAGGTCCTGTTCCCCAATTGGTTCTTGAACAATCAATAAAAATGCCAGTGGTCAATGGCTGGGGGAAGAGGCAGGTCTTCTAGGTTCCCACAGGCAGGCTAGGAGACAAAGGAGAAGGAAAGGGAATTCACCATGCTTCAGAGGGAGAGAGAGCCACTAACCATGTGAGATCTCAGGTGGAGTGGCCATTGGCTGCTTCCCCTTCTGAGCCTGGGGAAGTCAGGGGGCTGATTAGAAACACAACTAACCTGAGGGCAGATTTAAAGTGTTGAGCAAGGAGTAAAGGGAAGGTCATGCTAGCCAACGGAAGCTTAGAAGAGCCCAGCCACTGAGCTGTAAGGCAGATTAAAAATGTGTGTGTGTGTGTGTGTGTGTGTGTGTGTGTTCGTGCGTGCATGCACACGTGCGTCTTTCATCCGTGGATCCAAGGGAACCAGGATGGTGACTGGTAGCGTGGCCCACCCACCCAGAGCTTAAAGCAGGGGAATAGAAACTACATGCTATAACTGTGCAACCCTAGCTCATCTGGAAATTGCTACAAAACTCAGGATGGCCTTGAAGTCACAGAGATCCACCTGCCTCCACCTCCCAAAGGCTGGGATTGGAGGCATATGGAACCATACCCAACAATATGAACTTTTGTAGTAACAGAACAAAGAAACTTCACAGGTGAGTTTTTCAGATGGCAGAGATTACTTCTACAAGATTTTGATGTTTATTCTTTTATTAAATTTATTTCATCTTTTGAGTGTTTTCCCTGCATGCATGTCCATGCACTAACCACATGTGCCTGGAGCTCATGGAGGCCAGAAAGGGGTGTCAGATCCCCTAGAATTAGATTTACAGGCAACAGTGATAGGTTCTGGGAACTGAACCTGGGTCTTCTGAAGAACAAAAAGTGCTTGTTACTGCTGAGCCATCTCTTCAGCTCCAGTAGCTCATCATATTCTTGTGTTACCAGTCATCTGTGTCTCAACCAAGTGTTTCTGGATTCTTGGCATCATATTCTAGGAACTAAAATAATCACACACAGACTACAAAGTAGCCAGGAAACTGTTCAAAATCAAGATGATAGAATAGACAGGAAGTCTGCTAATAAAAGTGGCAGTGGGCCATATGAACGAGAACACACTCAGGGTCCCATGTTCATACCTGGGCATCTTTTATGGGGTCTAAAGAGCAAAGGAGCCGTCGACCAGAAGGCACAACTAGATAGTTCTCTTTTTGATTGACAGACTTGAATTAAATAACCTTTTCTTCTATTGTACACGATTCTTCCCACAATGCATCTGATTTTTAAATCATATGCACACCCAAACATGCATAGGCATAAGATGGTAAATAGGAGCTTCTCTCTATTCACTTATTCACTCAGAGGACGCGGCCTGCCCTATTTATTGTACATGTATCTAAAACTAGTTCAGCCTGCATGGGTCCTCCTACCCTTGTTCCTAAGTATAACTGGAGTACATTTGAACAGAAATCGTCTGTGTTTGATGGCTGTTAAAGGGGAAAGAAATTAGTCCATTGTTTGAAGAGAAGTTTGTGCAGGCAACTTGATGCAGGTGGGAAGGGTCTCGGTTGCTAATGTGTTGCTAGGTGCTCAGATGTGTGCATTGTACATGCAGGTGTGGATCCTGGGCTGCTGGGCAAGTTATTAGAAGACAGGTCTGTGTATCGCTTAACCAAGGGGAGTCTCTGTTTACTAAACTGTTTCTGATGCTTCCCTACCTCACTTTGTGTGTGTGTGTGTATGTTTGTGTGTGTGTGTTTGAGAGAGAGAGAGAGAGAGAGAGAGAGAGAGAGAGAGAGAGAACATGCTCATGTATATAAATAAACTCCCCCTTATTTTTTGTGGCAAGGTCTCTCACTGAACTTGGAGCTTGATGATTCAGCTAGACTGTCTGTTCTCACCGTCCAGCACCACATCTGGATCTCTTACATAACTGCTGAGAATCAAACTCAGGCCCTCACTTACACCAAGCACTTTACCAACTGAGCTTTCTCCCCAGCGCTTTTCCCAGTCTTGGTTTATAGGTTAGTATTGTGTACCAATACACTACAAGCATTTTGTCCCCTTAGCTAGACTAACCAGGGGGCACAGAGACAGTGTCCAAATTAACAAAATCAGAAATGAAAAGGAAGACATAACAACAGAAACTGAGGAAATCCAAGAAATCATCAGATCCTACTACAAAAGCCTTTATTCAACAAAACTGGAAAATCTGGATGAAATGGACAATTTCCTAGACAGAGTCCAGGTATCAAAGTTAAATCAGGATCAGATAAATAATCTAAACAGCCCCATAACCCCTAATGAAATAGGAGGAGTCATCAATAATCTCCCAGCCAAGAAAAGCAAGCCCAGGACCAGATGGGTTTAGTGCAGATTTCTATTAGACTTCAAAGAAGACCTCTTCAAACTATTCTACAATCCTCTTCAAACTATTCTACAATCCTCTTCAAACTATTCCACAAAATAGAAACAGAAGGAACACTACTCAATTAATTCTATGAAGCCACAATTACTCTGATACCTAAACCACGCAAAGACCCTACAAAGAAGGAGAAATTCAGACCAATTTCCCTTATGAATATCAATGAAAAAACTCAATAAAATTCTTGCAAACCGAATTCAAGAACACATCAAAACAGTCATCCATCATGATCAAGTAGGCTTCATCCCAGGAATGCAGGGATGGTTGAATATAAGGAAATCCATTGACGTAATCCACTACATAAACAAACTCAAAGAAAAAAACAAATGATCATCTCATTAGATGCTGAAAAAGCATTTGACAAAATCCAACACCCCTTTATGATAAAAGTATTGGAAAGATCAGGAATTCAAGGCCTATACCTAAACATAGTAAAAGCAATATACAGCAAACCAGTAGCTTACATCAAAGTAAATGGAGAGAAACTCGAAGCAATCCCACTCGAAGCAAATCAGGGAGTAGACAAGGCTGCCCTCTCTCTCCCTACCTGTTCAATATAATACTCGAAGTCCTAGCCAGAGCAATTAGAAAACAAAAAGAAGTCAAAGAGATACAAATTAGAAAGGAAGAAGTCAAAATATCATTATTTGCAGATGATATGATGGTATACTTATGTGACCCCCAAAATTCCATCAGAGAACTCCTAAACCTGATAAACAACTTCAGCAAAGTGGCTAGATTATAAAATTAATCCAAACAAATCAGTGTCCTTCCTGTACTCAAAGGATAAAGAGGCTGCAAAAGGAATTAGAGAAACATCTCCCTTCACAATTGTTACAAATAATATTACACACCTTGGTGTGACTAACTAAACAAGTGAAAGGGCTGTATGACAAGAACTTCAAGTCTCTGAAGAAAGAAATCAAAAAAGATCTCAGAAGACGGAAAGATCTCCCATGCTCATGGATTGGCAGGATTAATACAGTAAAAATGGCCATCTTGCCAAAAACAATCTACAGATTCAATGCAATCCCCATCAAATTCCAACTCAATTCTTCACAGAGCTAGAAAAATCAATTTGCAAATTCATCTGGAATAACAAAAAATCCAGGATAATGAAAACCATTCTCAACAATAAAAGAACTTCTGGTGTAATCACCATCCCTGACCTCAAGCTGTACTACACAGAAACTGTAATAAAAATTGCTTGGTATTGGTACAGTGACAGGCAAGTAGATCAATGGAATAGAATTGAAAACTCAGAAATGAACCCACATACCTATGGTACCTTGATCTTTGACAAAGGAGCTAAAACCATCCGGTGGAAAAAAAAGACAGCATTTTCAATAAATGGTGCTGATTCAACTGATGATTAGCATGTAGAAGAATGCAAATAGGTCCGTTCTTATCCCTTTGTATAAAGCTCAAGTCCAAGTGGATCAAGGACCTCTACATAAAACCAGATACACTAAAACTAATAGAAAAGAAAGTGGGGAAGACCCTCGAGCACATGGATACAGGGGAAAAGTTCCTGAACAGAACACCAATAGCTTATGCTCTAAGATCAAGAATTCATAAATGGGACCTCATAAAATTGCAAAACTTCTGTAAGGCAAAGAATACTGTCAATAGGACAAAACAGCAACCAACAGACTGGGAAAAAAATCTTTACCAACCCTACATCCGATAGAGGGCTAATATCCAATATATACAAAGAACTCAAGAAGTTAGACTCCAGAGAACCAAATCACCCTATTAAAAATAGGGTACAGAGCTAAACAAAGAATTCTCAACTGAGGAATACAGAATGGCTGAGAAGCACCTAAAGAAATGTTCAGCATCCTTAGTCATCAGGGAAATGCAAATCAAAACAACCTTGAGATTCCACTTCACACCAGTCAGAATGGCTAAGATCAAAAACTCAGGTGACAGCAGATGCTGGTGAGGATGTGGAGAATGAGGAACACTCCTCCATTGCTGGTGGGATTGCAAGCTGGTACAACTACTCTGGAAATCAGTTTGGTGGTACATCAGAAAATTGGACATAGTATTACCAGATGACCCAGCTATACCACTCCTGGTCATATGCCCAGAAGATGCTCCAACATGTAATAAGGTACATGCTCCACTATGTCCATAGCAGCCTTATTTATAATAGCTAGAAACTGGAAAGAACCCAGATGTCCCTCAGCAGAGGAATGGATACAGATAATGTGGTACATTTACACAATGGAATACTACTCAGCTATTAAATTAATGAATTCATGAAAGTTCTAGACAAATGGATGGAACTAGAAAATATCATCCTGAGTGAGGTAACCCAATCACAAAAGAACACACATGGTATGTGCTCACGGATAGGTGGATATTAGCCCAGAAGCTTGGAATACCCAAGATACAATTCACAGACCAAACAAAGCTCAAGAAGAAGAAGACCAAAGTGTGGATACTTTGGTCCTTCTTAGAAGGAGAACAAAGTACCCATGGGAGGAAATACAGAGACACAGTGTGGAGCAGAGACTGAAGGAAAGGCCATCCAGAGACTTCCCCACCTGGGAATCCATCCCATATACAGTCACCAAACCCAGACACTATTGTGGATGCCAACAAGCGCTTCTAACAGGAGGTATAGCTGTCTCCTGAGAGGCTCTGCCAGTACCTGACAAATACAGAGGTGGGTGCTCTCAGCCAACCATTTGACTGAGCACAGGATCCCCAGTGGAGGAGCTAGAGAAAGGACCCAAGGAGCTGAAGGGGTTTGCAGCCCCACAGGAGGAACACAATATGAACCACAGGACCCCCAGAGCTCCCAGGGACTAAACTACCAACCAAAGAGTACACATGGAGGGACCCATGGCTCCAGCTGCATATGTAGCAGAGGATGGCCTTGTTGAACATCAAAGGGAGGAGAGGCCCTTGGTCCTGAGAAGGCTCAATGCCCCAGTATAGGGGAATGCCAGGACAGGGAAGCGGGAGTGGGTGGCGTGGTGAGCAGGGGGAGGGGAGGATGAGATAGGGTGTTTTCGGAGGGGAAACCAGGAAAAGGGATAACATTTGAAATATAAATAATAAAGAAAATATCCAATAAAAAAAGAAAATATGGTCAAAGTTATTAAATATATAATTGGACAATGGATAACCACAGAAAATTTATAGTTTTGAAGGGTGGTGCTAACCAAAAAATAATCACAGTAAAACTTATATGTAATTCATTAAAAAAAAAGAATTTTATCAAGAGGTCGGGAAGCTATTAGGTTAAATACAGAGGTTGATATAAGTAACTATTACGGGGACTAAAGACAATATTAGCTCCTTTATTTATCAGCATATGTTCATTGTACAAAGTCATGGGTCTCGATGACATTTTTGTTCAAGTTCGTTGACCAAATCCATTCCCTATTACCCCCCCCATGTCTCTTTTACTCCTTCCTGATGGTTCTTTTCCTCTTGCAAAGTAGTTTTACCTCTATTTTCATGCCATATGGGTGCAGGTTCCACTTATGAAAGGAAACCTTTAAAGACCGTCTTTCCGGGTCTGGCTCATGCCACTTTGCACGGTCTCCAATTCCATTCATTTTTCTGCAGATGGCGTTTCAGTCTCCCTCGTGGCTGAATAAAGCTTCATTGTATGCATACATACAACACACCTATCTTTTCCTCTTCAATGGATGCATAGGGTGAGTTCATTGGCTATTGTGAACAGTGCTATTGTGTAGCTGACAGGAAGCAAGCAGGCCTGAAGGTCACTGAGGGTGGAACCCGCATCCTGACCAGCTTTAAACCCCTCCTCTGTGTCCCTGGTAACACCAAAATTTTAAGGAAGCAGAGAGAATCACCCCTCTTTAGAATTTGAGATGTTTTATTACATTTTATTTACTTATTGGGGGTGCAGGAGCACACGTACCAACAGTGTACCAGTAGAAGCCAGAAGACAATCTATAGAGGTGGCTTTTCTCCCCTGCCACATGGATCCCAGAGATCAAACTCAGGCCATCCGGCTTGGAGGCAAAGACCCTTTACCTGCTGAAAATACCACATGAAAGGAAGGAAGGAGGAGGTAGCGGGGATGCTTCCTCCTGGGAGAGCATAGCTGTTTTCATATCTTTGTTTAAATTTTTTTCTTTTATTTTTTTGAGACAGAGTCTCTCTATATAGCCCTGGTTTTCCTGGAACTCTCTATGTAGACCAGGCTAGCTTAACACTCACAGAGATCCACCTGTCTCTGTCTCCTGAGTACTAGGATTTAAGGAATGTACCCAGCTCATTTTATGTGGGAAGACCCACAAAAATGATCTAATAGAAAGTAGGGGGAGCATCCCAAACTGAAAGACACTGGGAAGAGAAGCAGCCAGCAATAATGTAGATAATGATTTGACCACAGACTTGGTAGGAAAATGTAGTAAAAAAACACCTAGGTACTTCAGTTACATCCTCCATAGAGTTAGGAAACAAAGGAGTATACTACCACGAACAGAGGGCCAGATGGACCAGTTTATATTTAAACAAATAGCACTGATATCTGACAGGATCCAAGATGGCTAACAATCTGAGTCAGCACAAAATGGTGGACACTAGCTGACCCAAGAACCCCAAAGTAAATGGTGATATAATTTGTTATCTAACTACTTATGGTGGTCTGAATGCTTGGCCCAGGGAGTGGCACTATTAGGAGGTGTGGCCTTGTTGGAGTAGGAGTAGCCTTGTTGGAAGAAGTGTGTCACTGTGGAGGTGGGCAATGAGACCCTCCTTCTAACCCCATGGGAGCCAGTCTTCTCCTAGCAGTCTTCAGATGAAGATGTAGAACTCTCAGCTCCTCCTATACCAAGCCTTCCTGGACACTGCCATGTTCCTGCTTTGATAATGGACTGGACCTCTGATCCTGTAAGTCAGCCCCAATTAAATGTTTTCTTTATAAGAGTTGCATTGGTTATGGTGTCTGTGCACAGCACTAAGACCCTAACTGAGGCACTACTTTTGGCAGAGTTCCACTTTTGTGGGGCTTTATATGAATATGGAATTGAGATCAAGAGCATTTGCCTGAGCCTTCACCAGCCTGCCCATGTGTCCATCTGTAGGGCTGTGCGTCCAGCTGTAGGCCTGCATGCCTACCTCCATGCACCTTGGTTGTTGTCTACATGTGTCTTTGCCTTCCTGTGTGCAGTCCATGTGTACCAGCATGTACCTGGTGGCCTGTGACAGCCACCGCCTGGGTAAATAAGGAACACCGTACCTGTCTATAGTTCTTTGCATCTCTTTAGCCTTCTGTCCTCCCACAACTCACATCCTTTCCTGGGTTTGGAACCTGAACCTCACAAAAAGCTTAACAGTTATTAAAGCTATGGAAGTTATAATTAAGAAGTGAAAAGAGAGCAGATATGCTGGGTCATTGCCTTTGATTTCAACACTCAGGAGACAGAGGCAGGGGAATCTTCATGAGTTCAAGGACAGCTTAGTCAGTATGAGGCTGAGCAGGAATACATAGTGAGATGTCTCAAAAGAAAAAAAAGAGGAGGACAAGGAGGAGGAGAAGAGGAGGAGGAGGAGGAGAGGAGGAGAAGAGGAGGAGGAAGAGAGGAGGAGGAGAGGAGGAGGGGAGGAGGAGGGGGGGAGAGGAGGAGAAGGAGGAGGAGGAGAGAAGGAGGAGGGGAGGAGGAGGAGAGGAGGAGAAGGAGAGGAGGGGAGGAGGAAAGGAGGAGAAGAAGAGGAGGAGAGGAGGAGAGGAGGAGGGGAGGAGGAGGAGGGGAGGAGGAGGAGGGGAGGAGGAGGGGAGGAGGAGGGGGGAGGAGAAGGGGAGGAGAAGGAGGGGAGGAGGAGGGAAGGAGGAGGGGGGAGGAGGAGGGGAGGAGGAGGGGGGAGGAGAAGGAGGGGAGGAGGAGGGGAGAAGGAGGGGAGGAGAAGGAGGGGAGGAGGAGGGGAGAAGGAGGAGGGGAGGAGGAGGGTAGGAGGAGGAGGGGAGGAGGAAGAGGGGAGGAAGAGGAGGGGAGGAGGAGGGGAGGAGGAGGAGGGGAGGGGGAGGAGGGGAGGAGGAGGAGACTGGAAAGAGAAAAGTAAAAAGGAGATGAAGACAAGAGAGAGAACGCAAGAAAGAAACAGATGCAAAGGAAGAGACCAACCATAACAATGGAGAATTAAACATAGCTGCCGTTACCCCAACGACATAAACACCCACGTTTTCCTGTCATTTAGGATCTAGCCTATGTATTGAGAGCAAAGCCACAGTCCCTCCAAGACAACCTTGAAACACACTGACTTAGATTTGTTCAGAGAACTCGGCTTCTTTTCCAATCACAGACAATGGCGTCCTTGGCTGGGTTCATGCCTAGATACATCTCTGGTTGGGCTGCAGTTTCCCAATTTCCCTCTCACAGTTCAGACTTTGATACAAGCTTGTGAGTCTTTATTAATAGCTATCATTGGAGTTGTAAAACTGAGGAACCTGTTAACAAGGTCCCTTGGGCTAGTTCTCCCGACCTTTGTCCTGCTCACAGATTCAGCCTCCTGGTGGTCAGAGTTCATATTGTAGCCATATGGTTACTAGAAATCTTCACACGTGATGTCAGGAAGTGACCCCGGTCTTTAGAGAAGTCTGTGTTGGGCTGTGTGGCTTCCTGGTGCCCTTTCCTGCACATATCCATCCTGCTCCATGGTGGGGGGGGCGGCACAATCTACAAAGCCTCTCCCCCGCCTTTCCCTTCCTCTTCTCTCTGTCCCTCTCCTCAGCTCTCTTTATTCTATATCTTAGGCCTGCAGGACTTTACACACACTCTTTAGTGAAACAGCTTTCCTTTGTCAGAAATCTTGTAAGAGTAGTTAGGAATCATGTATGGTAAACATTTCGCAGGACAATTGCGAAACCGTGTGTCTCATCTCAGGTCTCTTCAGTTTTGGTGAAAGAAAAGTCAGCCAGGGGAGCACAGAGGTCATGAGGACAGCTGAGTGCCCACACAGGACATGGCTCCTTCCAGAGACCAAGTGCTCAAGCCTCAGCCTTGCCGCAAGCCCCCAAGCCACTTAAGGAGATGACCAGCTATTTCTCTTCTCTGTTTATATATGGAAATGCTCGTTTGACTTGCAAAAAAGAAGACAAAATTGTCATTTTATGACTATGATGTTATAACAGAAATGTAGGAGTGTGACATTTACAATGTTATAGACAAATTTAGTATGAAATGCAAATATCACGGTCGAGCAGGCTTGGTGTCTCAGTCTCAGCCTAAGCTGGGACAGGGTCCCTGCCTGCCTAGTTCAGCTTACTCAAGAGCCCAGTGATCAGGAGGAAAGTGGTAAGAGGGTGATAATTCCTGGGGACCTGGGGTAATTTGCACCTCATAAATCTTTCTTGACTCCTCTCAGGAGTTAATATTTACAGTAGTGACTTGTTCCTGTGCTATGTTACTTGGTGGTTAATGGTTGCTACTTGGGATAATACAGACTGCTACTTATAGTGACTGAGACAGCTTGAAAACACATGATAACCTCCATACCTGATCCTTCAAAGGATCCCAGGGCCAAGAGAAAAAACATATGTTGCTTCTCTCATCTCTTAACTTCATTGGTTTTCCACAATTACTGACTGGATAGTAGGTCCTGAGCTAGATATTGGTGACCAAACAGTAGCAGATGAAGAGACTTCGAAACTCATAGAGCCCACATCTTGTAATAGAAATAGAAATTAAGTTAATAATTTATACACACACACACACACATCTATGTTTCATTATTCAAGACAAGGTTTCTGGGTGTAGCCCTGGGTGTCCTGGAACTCACTCTGTAGACCAGGCTAGCTTCCAACTCAGAGATCCACCTGTCTCTGTCTCCTGAGTGCTGGGATTAAAGGCGTGCACCACCACACCCAGCCTATTTTAATATTTTGATAGTCAATTAAGTTACATTTTTCTTGACCTCCCTTCCACAATCATTTCCCCTCTCGAACCATGTTCCCTTCCATCCATTCCCCCAGTGTAGTCCCAGGGAAGAAGAAAGGTAAATATCTGTCAAAGGGACAGGTGATAAAAGGGAAACACTCCACACAGGAAGGACTTTTCATTAAAGGCAAAAATATACAGAGCTAGAGAAATGTCTTAGTTGGTAAGTCCTCTCCACACATGCATGAAGACTTGAATTCATATCCTTAGCACTCACACAGAGGCCCACATCTGTAATTCCAGGGGTGGTATGTAGACAGGCAGGTTCCTGGAATCTATCAGTCAGCCAGACAGCCTAGCAGAATTGGTGAGCTCATACTTCACTGAGAGACCCTGTCTTGAAAAATAGAGCAATTGAGGAAGATACCTGATGTGAACCTCTGGCCTAAACATACACACATGCACACATGCACACACACACACACACACACACGAGCACACGCACACATGCACGTGCACACATACACATACACATGCATGCACACAGAGTTTGGAAGACTGTAATAGAAGTCTTAGGAGAAAGAGGATGGTGAGTTTAGACCCTGTCCTAGTGTACTTCCTGCTGCTGTAATAAAATACAGAACCCAACCAGGAGAGAAGGTTCATCTGAAACTTCTAGGTGACAATCCATCTCACCTAGGGAAGCCAGGGCATGGGTTCAAGGCAGGAACCTGGAGGCAGGAACTGAAGCAGAGACCATGGAGAAGCACTACTTCCTGGCTCACTCTGGGGTTTGAACCTCAGCTTGTCTTTTTATGTAACTGGGGAATACCAGCCCAGGGGGTGCTGGGCCCTCCTGCATCAATCCTTAATCAAGAAATGCCCTAGAGACAAGAGTATAGACCGATCTGATGAAAGTAATTACTGAGTTAAGGCCCCTTTTCTCAAGTGACTCTAGTTTATACCAAGTTGACAAAAGCCAGCATACCCGCAAAGCACTGTACAGGCACACAGGACCACAGGCAAAGGCTGCCTTTATTTTTTATTTGTGTGCTGGGGATACAAACTCAGGTCCTAAGCTTGCACAGTAAACACATTACCCACTGAATCATCACCCAGCCCCTCATTTTAAAGATTTATTTATGTTTATTTTATGTGTATGGTGATTTGCCTGTATGTGTGTGTATATATATATATCATGCACATGCCTGGTGCCCTTGGAGGCCAGAAGAGAAGAGGGTATCAGGTCCCCTGAAACTGGAGTTACAGACCGTTGTGAGCTGTGGTGCTAGGGATCAAAGCAAATCCTCTGTATGAGCTTTTAACAGCTGAGCCAGCTCTCCAACCCCAGGCACTCATTTTTGATCTGATTAACAATCCACCCCATATTCTTCCAATGCTGTTTTTACGGTTAAATGTAAGTCTCACAGTTTGATTTTTCTTGCTGTCCCTCTTTAATGTCTTGTCTTGCATTTAGTGAATAATCCTAGTAGGATGTTACTTTTTTCATGTTTTTCATTATTTATAGTATTTTCTTAGTGGTTGCTCTTATATCTCTGATTGGATCTATTCTAACTTAATTCTGGCGATACATAGAAAATTGACTCCTATGTGTGTATATTTCTTTCCCCTTTGTGATGGCTACTCACAATATTCCTCTTTCCCCTTCTCTCACTTCCAATCCTTGCCCTCTCCTCTCTCTACTGTTTCTCCTCCTCTTCCCTTCCACCTCCATGGAGCTGAACCCAGGGCCCTATGCATGTTAAGCAGGTGTTCCGCCACTGAGAAACACCCCATCTATCCCTGAATCATAGTCCACAGTTTCAGTTGACTGGTTTTGGTCCCGCTTAGCTCAAGGTTCTGGACTACAAGTTTAAGGGGTTAAAGGTAGACATGAGCATTTTGTTTCAGCAGGACTCAGATTTAAGTTACCCAACAAGGCTACATGAGCTCCTGAGGGGACCCCTGAGTGGCTTTCCAGTTGCCCATTTAAAATGTTACAAACATTTTAATTTTTTCCTGGGACCTGCAAATAATACAGACAGCCCTGTGTTTTAACAAGCCGTTGGTGAGTTTGATGAACAGACAAACTTGAGATCCCCCGGAGCAACTGACCCAAAAGATTCCAACCAAAGCACGGACTGTGCAGCCCGGGGGCGGGGGGCGGGGTTGAGAGCACAGGGTGTGCGGGTGCGCCCTCTAGTGCTTCCTGCACCAGAACTGATTGGCCTGAAGCTCAGGCAGTCTCGCTCTCTACCACGACACTGAGGTTTCCTGTCTTACAGAAATTTGGGGCTACAACTTACTCTAATATCATTTTTCCAAAGAGCTATGAAATTCTTGGTTTTTTTTTCTCCCAAGAGACCCGCAGCTACTTTCTTCTCTCCAGTGAACTAGTTATCTATGCAGTGAAAGTGACAGAGGAGAGGGCAGCAGAGTCATCCTCTCTGCTGCTCTTAGTGTGGCTAACAATCTTGGCACATGAAGTTTTCCATGCCAAAACCAAACCAAACCAAACCAAACCAAACAAGCAAACAAGCAAAAAACAAGTATGGGGGAGCAGGAAGGGAACTCATGAACAGACTCAGCACTTCCTCAGTTCAAGAACCTGATATTGAGCCCGCATCTGACGGCTCCTGGGTCATGGGGATGGTCTACCAGATAGCTTCTCTCTGCTCTACTCCCTCTTCCATTTCTGTGTGTTCAGTACACCCTGATGCTCTATTAGCGCCCACAGCAGCAGTTTTGGCAGCTTCTGCCCAAGGTTGATGAGTAGGAGGGAACTCTATCTCTTCTCTCAGGTGCTATGTATTCCTTTCAAGTTGTAACTAACCCCTAGATTCCTGTTAAACACCTGGCTGGCGGAGTAAGTGATTAATGAGTTTGTCATGGATATGGATAAAAACAAACCTTCCAAAGTCATAACAGATATCCCTCCTCCACCTACTGGGAACGTCCGGAGGCCAAGGATTACCTAATCTTGACAGGATCAGTTCTTATCCCCTTTATTATAGTGTGTGTGTGTGTGTGTGTGAGAGAGAGAGAGAGAGAGAGATTGAGAGAGAGAACTTTCTTTCAAAGTGGATTTTCTTCTTTCACCCGCCACATGGATCCTGACAACCAGGTTTGTCGATCTGTCAAGCTTACTGGTAACTGCCTTAGTCTCTGAGCTGTCGCACGAGCCCCAAATATGTTCCTCCCTTTTGGAAGGTGCATGGGTGTTCTCCCTGCATGCATGCTTGTGCACTGCCTGCTGCCCAGGGAGGGTAAGAAGAGAGCCTTGGATGACCCAGAACTGGAGTTACAGATGTTTGTGAGCCAGCATGAGGGTGCTGGGAATTGAACCTGCCTCCTCCAGAGGAGCAGCCAGTGCTCTTAACTGCCAGGCCATTTCTCTGGCTCCTCAGAATCTGCCCCACAGAGCAGCGATTCTCAGCTACCTTTCACTTGGTTCATCTGACAGCTAATTTTAAAACCCCAGTGTACGGCAGTGCATAATTTCGGTAACTCAAACTTTTTCTCTCCAACACAGAAGCATGTGTGAAGTGGAATATCATACTGTAAGCTGAGATCACCTTTCATTTTCACCATGTAAAGCACTGGAAGATTTGGGTTATTAAATAAAAATGTTATTTTGTAGCATCACAAAAATTGTGGAGCTTCTTTACTGTTAATTGATTTCTCATTAATTTTGAAAATTATCTGCTATTTCTTCTAATATTTCTTTTGTTTCCTTGTGTGTGTGTGTCTGTGTGTGTGTGTGTCTGTGTCTGTGTGTCTGTCTGTTTCTAGGATGTCTGTTGCATTTATAATAAACTTTTTGATACATGTCACAACTCTTGGATGCTTGGTTTTGTTGTTGTTGTGTTGTGTTTTCACTTGTATTTCACATGGATAACGCCTACTTAATTATTGTTAGGCTACTTATTTTTTTTTCTCCAGTGTCAAGACTATCTTGGCAAGAAATCTCTGTTAGCATATTTTCTATTTTCAGACTGTCTACTTGATCCTATCTCTGTGTTGAAATTACCCATTCAGTCAGAAAGACTACCACATAATAATATTTTGTTGAAAGATACATGGTGTCCCCCATAGACTCATGTACTTGAAGACTTGGTACCCAGTTGACAGTCCTGTCTGTGGGTAGAAAGCAACTGTAAACATCGTACCCCTCCAAGACACACCGATACAGCACACTGGTGGAACTCTATTCAAGACCTGAGTTTCCACTCATGTGAAAGCCTCCTGCATGGACAGGGTGATGCATATTCACAAGAAATGGATTGGTGGCCATTTCTGTCTCTGGCTGCCAACACTTTATTGCTTATGGTTGGATGTATGGTTTCACTACATCAGCCATAACCATCCCTTCTTGTAGTTTTGATCTCTAGTCATCCCTTATTGGAAACATCCAAGCCACACCCATGCTGTGCCCTCTCTAAACTCCTGTGTGTCCCCAGATCAGGTGTAGAGTTAGTGTGGGTTACTCTCTCCCAGCCTCTCTCCCTCTCTCTCTCTCTCTCTCTCTCTCTCTCTCTCTCTCTCTCTCTCTCACACACACACACACACACACACACACACACACACACACACACACACAAAGTGCCCTGTGTGCCAAAGACTCAAGATTCTGAAGATAAGTGACTGGACAGTTGTGGAAGAGGAAACTGAACAAAGAGGTTGGGATGGGATGGGAGACAGAGGAAGCAAAGAGTAAAGTTGTAGGGGAAGTGTGTGTGTGTGTGTGTGGATAGATAGATAGATAGATAGATAGATAGATAGATAGATAGATAGATAGATAGATAGACTTTAAAGATGACCAATGAAACACCACTGGAGCAACCTCTGTGGAACAAAGGGCTTTGTGATGCAGTCTGGTGCCCTAATTCCATCCTCTGTGAGGCAGTCATGACAATGACAATGCTTTGAGTCATTAGGCACATAGACCCCTGAACGACTAATACAGAGATGACTGGACTCCTCATGCTAATGAGGTTTAGGACATGTTGAGCCCTGCATGTTCTTTCTGGGACATCAGTTTATGTATCTACACCTCCATCTTCATCATTTTCCTGATTGCCTGGCAAATAAAACGGAAATACCAGGGATTGAGCTTGGAACCTAAAGAGAGCTGCTACCAGGTAGGAAAACACTGACTATAATTGAACTACTTTAAGTCTAGATAAGTAACTTTTACATTCTAAATGCTTCCCCAGATTGCCCCCATTTTGTGCCAAGGGACTTAGAAGTGTTTACAAAGGACCTATAACTAATTCCTTACCACTACACCTCAGTGCTGCCCGCAATGTACTCCGATTGAAAAGCCAACAGTCTCCCTGTTTGTCTTGAGTTGAGAATTAGATAATAGAAAAGCTACTGCCCTGGATCTCAGAAGACCTCCCAACTTCTGAGGGGTTGGGGTGGGGGGCTCAGCTTGGAGTACTTTGTGAGCTGAAGTCCTCAGGCTGTCAGAAGTGTCTCTGAGTCTGTTCGGCCTTTCCCCTTGTGCTGTCTTTCTCACAGAAGTTTGTAGAGACATGGAGGATGGTAGAGATAGGCAGAGAGAGGAAATGTCCAGGTTGACAGAAAGGCAGAGACATAGGGGAGCTTAGGAAATATAGGGAAATGTCTGTGATCTGTCTCTCATTTTGCACATGAAGAAGAAAATGGAATCCTGGCTTTACACTGTAATATTTTTCTCTTTAAGCGTCACCGAAAAGTCAGGCAAAGGGCTAGAGATGCAGCGTCAAGAGGTAAAGTCCCAATGTCTCCTAACTCCCCACCCCTGGGAGAACTCCCACCTTCTCTGCCTCTTAGAGCCCTCGCGGCCTAGAGCCAGGTGTTCTAACTAGCGAAACTCTGAGTTCTACAACCTGGGATTTACACAGAAGACTGCGGAGGGTGGGAACCGGGAGTGTTCCGAAAGGCTCTAACTGATTTCCTTGACACTAAACAGTTAAGAACATGATGGAGATTATTGTGCAGCAAGCGATCACTTAGCAGTCATTACTTCCTCTCCGCACACTGGGATGGTGTGCCTAGCAGAGCAAAGGAAAGGGGTTTCTTTTGGCCTACAGCTTCAGAGCTTTTCCATCCACCACAGAGAGAAAGGCATAGCGTCTGAGTGGCTTGTCTCATAGCAGCAAGCACTTGAGCATGGCTTGTTCACATCAGGGCACATCTGGAAGCAGAATTGCAGGCAGAACAGAAGGTGGGCTGTCATCCTTAAAGGCCCTGCTGCTTGCAACACTCTCCTAGGCTCTCTCTAGGACTGGCTATGCTCAGTACAGACAGCATTCCTTGTCCAACTTTCCAAACCTCTGGCATCTGTCTCTACCATACTAGGACCTCCAGTGTAACACGGCCTCGCTCTCACAGTTTCACTCACCAGCATTCAGTCACCATGCCTTTCACACCATGACTGATGGAACTATCTGCCAAAACAAACTTCTCTCTTAAGTTACTATTTTGTATTGGAAAGAGAAAATTGGATTAAGAACTAGTTTTATCGGGTGAAGGTTGGTAGGGATGGTGATACCTAGAAGGGGACTTCCTATTCTCAAAAAAAGAAGGGGAAGGCAGAATGGCAGGAGGACTTGTGTGGTGGGATACGGGAAGGAGGGGCTGATAATGGGTTGTAAAGTGAAAAATAATAGGAAGAAGAACTAGTTTTATACAACTTAACATATTCAGTCATCCACAAATAGGCATAATACTGGTGATCCTGACTTGCTTGTGAAGCCCAAATGAAATTGGGCAAGGACAGCAAATTGTAAATGGTGAAGCTCTACACAGACACACCATAGACCTGAGACTAGGAGCTCAGCTCCCTGCTGCTGAGCTGAGGATTTACTATTCAGATTCCTGTAGGACGCCCCTCAATGCTCATTCTCCACCTAACGCTGTGTCCTGATTCCTCAGCCAGGAGACTTTCCCGGGAAGAAGCTGAGAAGCCATGGGAACTGCTCTCTATCATGAAAAGGTGACCTCTTGACCTCTGTAGCTTAAACTCTGACAATTTCTTGGCCTGATCTGGGCCAGGGTTGAGGAAGGGGGTAACCGAGGGAAGGAGAAACACACCTTGCAGGCAGGTTCACCAGCTGAGAGGGCTGCCAGGGCAGAGATGGGTCACATGTCAGCAGGGAAGAGCCACCCCATACCCAATCTGTATGTTAGGGTCTCAGCAGTTCTGGAATTCAGAACACACTAGCGCACACTCTGTAAAGGACATTGCTGGGGCTGCACGCAGACATGAACCTGTCAAGACAGTGAATTCAGCATAAAGAGGTCACCATGTCATCGGGGCTTCCTGCTGCTCCCTTTCAAGGGCAGAGCCCTGGGTTTGGCTGGACCCTGCTGCTATTACCGCCTGTCTGTCCTCAGGGTGGGGGAGCAGTTGCTGGGATGCCATCACCCCATCATCTTACCCTCTACTTAGTTTCTGGAGAGCACGAATGATTCCCAAGAGTTTCTGGATACAGCAGCAGGGACACCCCATGTTTTGAATGAGGACCCCATCTCCTACAGTGTGGGGTTAGAATGTGTGGGATTGGAGAAAAGGGCCCAGAAATCTCCAGACACATTTTCTTCCAAAGAAGCAGACAAAATTCGTGCATTAATGGGTGTCTTATTTTTCTCTTCCAAGCCAAAGCTGGATCCCTAAGGAAGGAAATGTGCGGCAGCTCCTGTGTGCAGATCCCGGCTGCCAAATCTGCGAGGCTGCAACTCTAGAGATTCAGCAGTTGCTGCAGAGTGAGAAAAGCCAGCTCTCCCCTGTCTTGTTGGGACTATCACCGGGCTCTGCTTGCCTGGAGACACCCATATCCAGTGAGTCTTCTGAACGGAATAAGGAGCTTTACTCCAGGCCCTCCACAAACTTTCCAGCGGTGCCTGGAACCCAAACACACACACACCTAACAGAACACTTAACACAGTCAAGCAACACAGATGGTGTCCAGCGTTGCTGGACTGATCACCTGGAGGTAGGACAGGAATTTCATCGGGCAGACATGCCCATGGTTTCTGAGACTGTGGCATCTTCAAGGCTCAAGGAGTCAAAGGCTTTAATGAAAGAGGAAGACACAGTGCACAGCACTTTAAACTATATCCAGCAGCTACAAGACCATGAGGCGCTGAACTCAGAGATTCCTTTTCAGACCCTGACCCCACAAATTACTGTCACACATCCTATGGCTGTGCCGATTGTCACCGATATCCCCCAGCCGTTCCGCAGTCCCGAGGTGTTAAGGCTTTTGGAGCTACATGTGAAAAAATTGATGCATTTCCAAAGGTGGGGGCTCCCCAGACGTGTAGAGGAGTCCCTGAAGCAACTGATGCCAAACCCACCAATGTATTTCCAGCCAGAACAACCGGTTTCATTTATCCTGAACACTAGTTCTCAAGACTCTGTTCATAGGTTTGGGGATACTTCCCCCCAGACCTGGTACTCATATATGGACGGACAACCTATCCAGACCTTTTGGGTTTCTGAGTGGTCTAGTGGAGACGCAGTACAAAGACTACCCTGCAAACAAATCCCTAGCCCTGTGGAAAAGCCCTTATTCACTCCTGATCATCAACTTCTCCATGGCCTCTGTCTGTTGCCTGATGGCCAAGCCAAGGACTTGCAGAGCAATCTGCAGAAGAAATTCACTCAGTTATTCTGCGGTCTCCCTTCTATGCACAGTGAGTCCTTGGGCTCTACCTTCCTATGCACTGAAGGTGTCTCCAAAGGCACATTTAAACCTTCATACAAAGATATTCATTCCTTGAGGGAGTCCCCACCCTTTCCCTTATCCAGGGCAGCCCCTCCCCCTTCTCCAACTTCTCCAAATGAGTCTTTGCTTCAAATAGCTCAGACTGGCGGCGTTCCATTTCTGACTCAGTCAGAATGTCAAACCTTGGAATGGCATCTTCTACAAAGACAGCTTCAGCTTCACTGGGGCCTGCCAGCGGTCACCCCTGGATCTCCACACGCGCCGAGCCACCCCCAGTATAAGCCACGTAATAAAGCCAAGCCATGGGAGACTTTAAAAGCCTCCCAGCCAGGACAGTCCTTCTCAGCCCTCACCAGAGAGCTTTGCTTCATCCCGTGGCACTCTCGCAGGCTGCTAGAGTTCCACCTCCAGAAGCATCTGATTCACCTTCGATGGGGGCTGCCCCAGAGGATCCAGCGCTCCATTCATAAGCTCCGCTCTTCTCCTGACCAGCAGTCCCTGTCCTGCAGGGACAGTGGGCAACCTAATGTGAGCATGCTCCAGCCGGGGAAGCAAGAGGCCGATGGGTCTGACGACATGTTCTCACCCACAGCGAGCAAAGGGCCGATCCCCCTGCCACACTTGTTTGCCGAGGCAAGGGAAACGTTGAAAAGCCATGTTGATTCCAAGTGTGAACAGATCCACCAGGGCAAGGTCCCTGCCCAAGTCTGGAGCTCTTGGGAATGCAAAATTCCTGGGAGCTTGGCAACAATGGCTCCCTTCCCTTGGATTCCACAAGGCCAATGCAGAAAGTTACAGGCAGAAAGTAAAAGTAACACTGACCTACATCACAAAGTTGTTCCCTGGAAACCAAAGACCTTCAGCCAGGAGACGCAGACATTATCCGGTGCTCTCTTTGAACACTGTAAGCGGCCCCGAGCCCTGTCTGAAGAAACCATTAAGAAACTGGAGACAACTTTACATCATAAGTATCTGGCCTTCCTGTCAGGCCTGCCTGTCCTTTACTGTGTGGCTCTCTCTAGGCTTGCATCACCAGCAGTCACCAGTCAACCTAGACTCAGAGAGAAGATGCCCAGACCTGTCAAAAGCCCATCAAAAGCTCTGACTCAAATTACCCCACCTGAGCCCAGCACTCAGGATGACAGAGGGGTGTCTGCGAACACTGCAGAAGAGTTCCAGCCTGGAGTGCCGGCCGGTGAAAGGACAAAGGTGCCTCCAGAAAGCCAGCCTCCCCAAGACAAACCCTGCTCACTAAACACACATGTCTTGGCCAAACGGAATTTCCACCTGAATAAAAAGGTCCTAGCAATGCAGTCTGGGATTTCTGAAAAGGAAAGGAGAGAGTACAAAGAGCTGGCTACAGTCAGCCTCGAGAGCGAAGCCAGCCAGGAATTCCTCAGGAGTCTGCACATCCCACAGAGCACACTGCTACAGGAACAGCCCACCGCATGCCCATCTCCTCCAGCCCCAAATGCAAAAAGGGTCAACCTTAAAAAACAGCAAGCTCCGGCAGTACAGGCTGTGTACCAGGAGCAAAAGCAACCTACTTCCAAAGCAGTGCCCTATAGTTCTGCCCAGCAGGGCTCCAAGGCCTCACAATTCCAGAGGAACATGATGAAGACCCAAGTCTATGTTGACATAGAAGCTGGAAGGAAAAAGCCCAACCTAGAGAAACTCAAGGCCATGGGGGACCTTGGAGAAGGAGATACAGGTCTTGGGTTTTACCTGGTCAGTCAAAAGACACCCCAGGGTAGAAAGCAGGAGTCAGAAAAGAAGCTCCTGCCCAGAAAAGTCCAGGCCTCCTCACAACAGGGCCATAACTTTCACCTTGAGGGGGCCTGTCCACACAGCCCCCAGAAGCTCCCTGAGCTAGAGTTCCAAGATCCACCTCCAGAAGTCTTTATGGAGACAGACTCTGAGGAGGACACGGAAGACAGTCAAAGCGAGGAATCCATTGTCCCGGAACCTGCAAGGATTGCTGAAGTCCTCCAGCCTGTGGTCCCTCAGGCTGTCCAGGGCCTTCCTTTCCCATGCTCACCAATTCAGAGAAAGCGTTTTCAGGGACAACCTTGTCCAGGTCACTTTTCACCAGGGGATATGATACCAGCTTCTCCTTACGCTAAGCCCAGCCGTCTTCTAGAGATTGGCTTGAAAAATAAGATGAAATTCTTTTTGCAATCTATTAACCCCAAGACAAAGAGCAAAACACACATGGAACCACCCATGGTCTCTACACCTGGGAAGGTGGCCAAAACCAGTAAAGAAAATGTTGAAAGGGCTCTGCCTCGAACCAAGAGTCCCGCCAAGAAAACTAAGCCAGAGGACTCCAGAGGGCCCAAGGCCCAGTTTTCAGCCTCTGAGAAGTCAGTGATCACCACCTGTCTAACTCCTTCTCATGTTCTAGACAGTAAGTTCTGGCCTCGTTCTCGACGTATAGGCTCTGTCTCAGTTCTGGGCCACCATTACCATTGCCCTCGGCACTGTCCTAAATTGGCTTTTGTCACTCAACAGAAAACCCCCCCTAGGTCCCAGGGTTCACCTCAGAAATGTTGTTCTGCTAACAGAAACCACTCAGGGTGATGGCAGCTTCCAGGTCCCCCCCCCCCCCGTATCCTTTAAAGAGAATGATTTTTTTTCTCTAATGAACAGGTGGATCGAAGAACCACCCATAATATATTCTGTACCTGTAAATGAAGATTTGTCTGTCTTTTCTTGTCTCTGCTGTACATTATTAAGGGAAGGGATGCAGGGAGCAACAACATCCACCCCCATCCTGGAGAGGAAATTTAGCCCCCAGTTCTCATTGGTCTTCTTAAGAGAAGTACCATTAGCACAGCTTTCTTCAAGGGATACTTTTGAGTTCACATTTTTGAGTCAGTAAGTGGAAGGCAGGCATAGAGGGCTGCTGGGAGAACAGAGAGTGGGAGATGTAGCCAAAAGCAAAGTAGCTAACAAGAAAATGCACATCGCGTATATGATAAACATCACAACCGAGTTGTGGAATTTCTGTGCTCCCCTCAGTGCTGTTGGGAAGGTCTTTCTGAGGACCTGTTTGGAAGCTTGTTACAGTTCCTTTGTCTGGTTCTGGTGCTTCAGCTGTGCGGCATCCATGGATGCCTCCTTGGAAGGAAGATGCAGGGAGGCTGGGGAGCATAGAGAGGGAGCTCTTGTACTTGGGACAAGGCTGCTGTGTTCCTGATCTTCATGAAAGGAAAATCAGGTCAGTTTTGTTAGCGCTAAAGCCTAAACAGGAGGCTAGATGGACTGTGAGCACACGGTCAGGAGAAATGGCAAGGAACAAGGGACGTATGACTGGGATATAAGTTAGAATAGCTCCAAACCTGCCCAATCTATACTTACAGCTTGTAAATAAAATATAAAGATTGTGTGTCTTTTATACGGGCTAGCTAGAATATGTAATTCCTTTTACAGGCAAACAAGAATTGCTTAGCAATCTAGGACTCTGCTTGACTTGGCTATGCACACATATCATTCTCCAAACAATATGCCTACACAACCTGTAAGCAATCAAGGACCCCCATTGGTATTAAGCTGTGCACACAGCTATCTATAAAGAATTGAATAAATAAACTTCGACGGTTCTTGTTCAAAGATCTTTCAAATACATCTTGTAAGAGGATAGGACGATTGATATAACCTGAATTAATTTTGGGTACATGGGTGACAAGATGAAAGTATGTACTCTGAGTGAACTTTTAGGGAGTAAACCCCTATTTGCTGTCTCATGCCTGTGCATAATTGGGTATGCATATGATCAAAATCAGGTGCATTATGGGAAAGAATATGCACAGTAGGAAAGAGGTTATTATGCCCAGATCCGAGGGTCCCCAAAGACCACCAGCAGTTGAACTCTAGTATGCAAAGGCAATGAGTCTTTATTGAAACTCGAGCTTGAACCCTCAGGCCCCTGATGAAGCACAGAAGGCCCCTAGTGCCTAACGTTCAGCCTTTTTATTATGGTTACAGCAGGGTGAGGGGCTCATCAACTTGACAGTTACATGATTGGTTAACAACGATTTCAGTTGGCTAAAGGAAAATCTATCCATATCTATTTATAACCTCTGGAGCATTAGGTATTTTCCCGCTGGTGGCCCGTGTCTAGGGTGGTTCCTTCCTAGAACAGATTGTGGTGTCCCCAGGAAATAGGGTTTAACCTGAGGACAGGGCATAGTGTATAGAATGGAGGCCTGGTTACAAGATGGAGTCTGTCTTGTCAAGTTGGGACCCTTCAAGGTTACATAACATTCTGTCAGTCAAGATAAAGAATCACCTGTGCAATCTTTAGCAACCAAACTCTTCCTTCTCTTAAATTCCATAAAAAGGAAATGCCAAACAGTCCTTGGGGACCTTGCATACCTTTAGTCGGCGGCTCACGATCACTGTTTTAACCGAATTACTTCTTTCTCTTCTATACTATCACTTTGCTTTGAATACAACTTTGTACTTTGCAAATCTATACCTGCTCATTTCAATGCTGTGAATAAGATGTCAAGAACCTGGAAGCACCAAGCCCAGATTTTGACCACCAGGAACAACTACACAGTTGTGAAGAAAAAAAAAAAAACCAAACCAGCGGGCTGGTGGTGTGGCTTGGGTACAGGGAAAATGGAGAGCAGGTTCTGCTTGTGAATATGACATTCTGACAGAGGGTTCATGACCTTTAAAGATAACCATGTATCTACCCTCTTCTCTGGACTGAAGAGGGTTCATGACCTTTAAAGATAACCATGTATCTACCCTCTTCTCTAGACTGAAGAGGGTTCATGACCTTTAAAGATAACCATGTATCTACCCTCTTCTCTAGACTGAAGAGGGTTCATGAGCTTTAAAGATAACCATGTATCTACCCTCTTCTCTAGACTGAAGAGGGTTCATGACCTTTAAAGATAACCATGTATCTACCCTCTTCTCTAGACTGAAGAGGGTTCATGACCTTTAAAGATAACCATGTATCTACCCTCTTCTCTAGACTGAAGAGGGTTCATGACCTTTAAAGATAACCATGTATCTACCCTCTTCTCTAGACTGAATTACTGCACAAGCTTCTTTTATGGAGTAGAGGTCTTTGTGATGTGGTCTGGTGACCTGATTCTGTCCTCTGTGATGTGCACATGCTGAGGCTCAGCCCTGGGAGGTATTAGGACTCTGAATGTCCTAAGAGAGGGATGGTTGGTCTCCTCATGCTAATGAGGTTTGGACCATGTTGAGCTCTATGTACTTTCTGTGGGATACAGAATGTTCTTCGTATGTCTATTTCTACATCATCATCATTGTCCTAATTATCTGGCAAGTGCGTCAGAATTACCGAGGATTGAAGTGCGAACATAAAAGAAGCTGCTGCCGGGTAGGGAAGCCCTGTGACCACTACTGAGATAGTCAAGGACCTTCTAGATCCAGAGTCTGCCACTTTCCACTTATGACCTCACTACCCCATCTGACAATTTTGATATGATACTTTTACGGGTGTTCATATAATGCCTTTCTCCTGTGAGGCCTCTCCTTACCAGGACGTTCATGAGTTGTAAACCAAAAACCTTTGTATTGCTTTGAATAGAAGATAACCATTATCTCAGATTTCCCAATACAGGAGAATTTCCCATTTTAGTTTGTTATGGCATTTATACATGGGAGGCCTTTTATATTAGAACACATCTTATATGTGTCATATTCTTTCTAAGGTTTTGCTTGCAGACTCTGGTAAAACATCGCTCAGTAGCTGGATAGGAAATAGAATTCAGATCAGTTTCAAAGAGAACCAGAAGGATGGAGAAGAAGAGGGGAAAGTCAGGGGGAAAAAAAAGGGTAGAGCCTAACAGAAGGCAATGGAGGAGAGCATAAAAATTACACACAGATAAGAAAAGGAAAGGAAATGTGTAAGATCTTTGTCACAATATGGACATGAGAAAAGAATGTTCCAGCTTCACATCCTAATATTTTTCTCTTTAAGCGTCACCGAAAAGTCAGGCAAAGGGCTAGAGATGCAGCGTCAAGAGGTAAAGTCAAAAAGTCTCCCGACTCCCCACCCCTGGGAGAGCTCCCCACACAGTTCCTCTTCTCTATGACCCTGCCCAGTGCCAAGTCCTCTAGTTTCTGAGGTTCCAGAGCCACTAACTGGTGACATTTACAAAGGACTGCTCTTGATGGGAAATCAGAAAGTAAGAATGCTAAAAACATTCTCGGTCTTACTCCCCTGACAAGAAGGAATTGAGGAATTAAGGCGTCCTTAACTGTCATCTACTGAGTTTATGACCCTATGGAATTCATTTCACCAGTGGGTTTATCAATAAAATAAGCATACTATTAGTTATCCCTTCAGGGGATGGTGCGTTGCAAATGGTGGAGCTCTACACAGACACACCATAGACCTGAGACTAGGAGCTCAGCTCCCTGCTGCTGAGCTGAGGATTTACTATTCAGATTCCTGTAGGATGCCCCTCAATGCTCATTCTCCACCTAAAGCTGTGTCCTGATTCCTCAGCCAGGAGACTTTCCCGGGAAGAAGCTGAGAAGCCATGGGAGCTGCTCTCTATCATGAAAAGGTGACCTTTTGACCTCTGTGGCCTAAATTCTGACGATTTCTTGGCCTGATCTGGGCCAGGGGTGAGGAAGGGGGTAACCGAGGGAAGGAGAAACACACTGTGCAGGCAGGTTCACCAGCTTGAGGGCTGCCAGGGCAGAGATGGGTCACATGTCAGCAGGGAAGAGCCACCCCATACCCAATCTGTATGTTAGGGTCTCAGCAGTTCTGGACTTCAGAACAGACTAGCGCACACTCTGTAAAGGACACTGCTGGGGCTGCACCTAGACATGAACCTGTCAAGACAGTGAATTCAGCATAAAGAGGTCACCATGTCATCGGGGCTTCCTGCTGCTCCCTTTCAAGGGCAGAGCCCTGGGTTTGGCTGGACCCTGCTGCTATTACCGCCTGTCTGTCCTCAGGGTGGGGGAGCAGTTGCTGGGATGCCATCACCCCATCATCTTACCCTCTACTTAGTTTCTGGAGAGCACGAATGATTCCCAAGAGTTTCTGGATACAGCAGCAGGGACACCCCATGTTTTGAATGAGGACCCCATCTCCTACAGTGTGGGGTTAGAATGTGTGGGATTGGAGAAAAGGGCCCAGAAATCTCCAGACACATTTTCTTCCAAAGAAGCAGACAAAATTCGTGCATTAATGGGTGTCTTATTTTTCTCTTCCAAGCCAAAGCTGGATCCCTAAGGAGGGAAATGTGCGGCAGCTCCTGTGTGCAGATCCCGGCTGCCAAATCTGCGAGGCTGCAACTCTAGAGATTCGGCAGTTGCTGCAGAGTGAGAAAAGCCAGCTCTCCCCTGTCTTGTTGGGACTATCACCGGGCTCTGCTTGCCTGGAGACACCCATATCCAGTGAGTCTTCTGAACGGAATAAGGAGCTTTACTCCAGGCCCTCCACAAACTTTCCAGCGGTGCCTGGAACCCAAACACACACACACCTAACAGAACACTTAACACAGTCAAGCAACGCAGATGGTGTCCAGCTTTGCTGGACTGATCACCTGGAGGTAGGACAGGAATTTCATCGGGCAGACATGCCCATGGTTTCTGAGACTGTGGCATCTTCAAGGCTCAAGGAGTCAGTGGCTTTAATGAAAGAGGAAGACACAGTGCACAGCACTTTAAACTATATCCAGCAGCTACAAGACCATGAGGCGCTGAACTCAGAGATTCCTTTTCAGACCCTGACCCCACAAATTACTGTCACACATCCTATGGCTGTGCCGATTGTCACCGATATCCCCCAGCCGTTCCGCAGTCCCGAGGTGTTAAGGCTTTTGGAGCTACATGTGAAAAAAATTGATGCATTTCCAAAGGTGGGGGCTCCCCAGACGTGTAGAGGAGTCCCTGAAGCAACTGATGCCAAACCCACCAATGTATTTCCAGCCAGAACAACCGGTTTCATTTATCCTGAACACTAGTTCTCAAGACTCTGTTCATAGGTTTGGGGATACTTCCCCCCAGACCTGGTACTCATATATGGACGGACAACCTATCCAGACCTTTTGGGTTTCTGAGTGGTCTAGTGGAGACGCAGTACAAAGACTACCCTGCAAACAAATCCCTAGCCCTGTGGAAAAGCCCTTATTCACTCCTGATCATCAACTTCTCCATGGCCTCTGTCTGTTGCCTGATGGCCAAGCCAAGGACTCGCAGAGCAATCTGCAGAAGAAATTCACTCAGTTATTCTGCGGTCTCCCTTCTATGCACAGTGAGTCCTTGGGCTCTACCTTCCTATGCACTGAAGGTGTCTCCAAAGGCACATTTAAACCTTCATACAAAGATATTCATTCCTTGAGGGAGTCCCCACCCTTTCCCTTATCCAGGGCAGCCCCTCCCCCTTCTCCAACTTCTCCAAATGAGTCTTTGCATCAAATAGCTCAGACTGGCGGCGTTCCATTTCTGACTCAGTCAGAATGTCAAACCTTGGAATGGCATCTTCTACAAAGACAGCTTCAGCTTCACTGGGGCCTGCCAGCGGTCACCCCTGGATCTCCACACGCGCCGAGCCACCCCCAGTATAAGCCATGTAATAAAGCCAAGCCATGGGAGACTTTAAAAGCCTCCCAGCCAGGACAGTCCTTCTCAGCCCTCACCAGAGAGCTTTGCTTCATCCCGTGGCACTCTCGCAGGCTGCTAGAGTTCCACCTCCAGAAGCATCTGATTCACCTTCGATGGGGGCTGCCCCAGAGGATCCAGCGCTCCATTCATAAGCTCCGCTCTTCTCCTGACCAGCAGTCCCTGTCCTGCAGGGACAGTGGGCAACCTAATGTGAGCATGCTCCAGCCGGGGAAGCAAGAGGCCGATGGGTCTGACGACATGTTCTCACCCACAGCGAGCAAAGGGCCGATCCCCCTGCCACACTTGTTTGCCGAGGCAAGGGAAACGTTGAAAAGCCATGTTGATTCCAAGTGTGAACAGATCCACCAGGGCAAGGTCCCTGCCCAAGTCTGGAGCTCTTGGGAATGCAAAATTCCTGGGAGCTTGGCAACAATGGCTCCCTTCCCTTGGATTCCACAAGGCCAATGCAGAAAGTTACAGGCAGAAAGTAAAAGTAACACTGACCTACATCACAAAGTTGTTCCCTGGAAACCAAAGACCTTCAGCCAGGAGACGCAGACATTATCCGGTGCTCTCTTTGAACACTGTAAGCGGCCCCGAGCCCTGTCTGAAGAAACCATTAAGAAACTGGAGACAACTTTACATCATAAGTATCTGGCCTTCCTGTCAGGCCTGCCTGTCCTTTACTGTGTGGCTCTCTCTAGGCTTGCATCACCAGCAGTCACCAGTCAACCTAGACTCAGAGAGAAGATGCCCAGACCTGTCAAAAGCCCATCAAAAGCTCTGACTCAAATTACCCCACCTGAGCCCAGCACTCAGGATGACAGAGGGGTGTCTGCGAACACTGCAGAAGAGTTCCAGCCTGGAGTGCCGGCCGGTGAAAGGACAAAGGTGCCTCCAGAAAGCCAGCCTCCCCAAGACAAACCCTGCTCACTAAACACACATGTCTTGGCCAAACGGAATTTCCACCTGAATAAAAAGGTCCTAGCAATGCAGTCTGGGATTTCTGAAAAGGAAAGGAGAGAGTACAAAGAGCTGGCTACAGTCAGCCTCGAGAGCGAAGCCAGCCAGGAATTCCTCAGGAGTCTGCACATCCCACAGAGCACACTGCTACAGGAACAGCCCACCGCATGCCCATCTCCTCCAGCCCCAAATGCAAAAAGGGTCAACCTTAAAAAACAGCAAGCTCCGGCAGTACAGGCTGTGTACCAGGAGCAAAAGCAACCTACTTCCAAAGCAGTGCCCTATAGTTCTGCCCAGCAGGGCTCCAAGGCCTCACAATTCCAGAGGAACATGATGAAGACCCAAGTCTATGTTGACATAGAAGCTGGAAGGAAAAAGCCCAACCTAGAGAAACTCAAGGCCATGGGGGACCTTGGAGAAGGAGATACAGGTCTTGGGTTTTACCTGGTCAGTCAAAAGACACCCCAGGGTAGAAAGCAGGAGTCAGAAAAGAAGCTCCTGCCCAGAAAAGTCCAGGCCTCCTCACAACAGGGCCATAACTTTCACCTTGAGGGGGCCTGTCCACACAGCCCCCAGAAGCTCCCTGAGCTAGAGTTCCAAGATCCACCTCCAGAAGTCTTTATGGAGACAGACTCTGAGGAGGACACGGAAGACAGTCAAAGCGAGGAATCCATTGTCCCGGAACCTGCAAGGATTGCTGAAGTCCTCCAGCCTGTGGTCCCCCAGGCTGTCCAGGGCCTTCCTTTCCCATGCTCACCAATTCACACAAAGCCTTTTCAGGGACAACCTTGTCCAGGTCACTTTTCACCAGGGGATATGATACCAGCTTCTCCTTACGCTAAGCCCAGCCGTCTTCTAGAGATTGGCTTGAAAAATAAGATGAAATTCTTTTTGCAATCTATTAACCCCAAGACAAAGAGCAAAACACACATGGAACCACCCATGGTCTCTACACCTGGGAAGGTGGCCAAAACCAGTAAAGAAAATGTTGATAGGGCTCTGCCTCGAACCAAGAGTCCCACCAAGAAAACTAAGCCAGAGGACTCCAGAGGGCCCAGTTTTCAGCCTCTGAGAAGTCAGTGATCGCCTCCTTGTTAACTGCTCCCTATATTCTAGACAGTAAGCTCCAGCCTTGCTCTCGGCAGTTCAGCAATGTCTCAATACTAGGCAACGCCCGCCATTGCCCTCGGCACTGTCCTAAGTTGGCTTATGCCATTCAACACAGAAACCCACCCTAGCTCCCAGAGTTTACTTCAGAAATGTTCTTCTGGTAATGGAGAATGCCCTACGTGATGACAGTTTCTAGGCTCCCCAACCTCTGTATCCCTTTAAGAGCACATTATTGTCATTGTCCTTAATAACAGACGGGGACTACACTACCCAAAATGTATTTTCTATCTCCAAATGAGTTGTCTGTCTTCTTTGTCTCAGATGTAAATTATTTAGAGAAGGTATGAGGAAACAAAAATGCGCTCATCTCAGGAAGGAGACTTAAACTTACTTCAGACAAGTCAGTTTTCCTTACCCCAACCTAGAATGTCAATTAAAACACTTGACCAGAAAGGAAGTCTCTTGTGTAATATACATTAAAGATAAAGGTCAGGCTTGATGCTCATGGATTGGCAGGATTAATATAGTAAAAATGAGCATCTTACCAAAAGTAATATACAGATTCAATGCAATCCCCATCAAAATCCCAACTCAATTCTTCATAGAGTTAGAAAGAGCAATTCAAAAATTCATCTGGAATAACAGAAAACCCAGAATAGCTAAAACTATTCTCAAGAGTAAAAGAACCTCTGGGGGAATCAGTATCCCGGACCTCAAGCTGTACTACAGAGCAATAGTGTTAAAACCTGCATGGTATTGGTACAGTAACAGACATGTAGATCAATGGAACAGAATTGAAGACCCAGAAATGAATCCACACTCCTATGGTCACTTGATCTTTGACAAAGGAGCTAAAACCATCCAGTGGAAAAAAGATAGCCTTTTCAACAAATGGTGCTGGCTCAGCTGGAGGTCAACATGCCGAAGAATGCAAATTGACCCATCCTTATCTCCTTGCACTAAGCTCAATTCTAAGTGGATCAAAGATCTCCACATAAAACCAGACACACTAAAACTAATAGAAGGGAAACTAGGGAAGAACCTTGAACATATGGGTACAGGGGAGAATTTCCTGAACAGAACTCCAATAGCTTATGCTCTAAGATCAAGAATAGACAAATGGGACCTCATTAAATTACAAAGTTTTTGCAAGGCAAGAGACACTGTCAAAAAGACAAAGCGGCAACCAACTAATTGGGAAATGATCTTTACCAACCTTACATCCGACAGAGGGCTAATATCCAATATATACAAAGAACTCAAGAAGTTAAACTCCAGAGAGGCAAGTAACCCTATTAAAAAATGGGGTACAGAGCTAAACAAAGAGTTCTCACCTGAAGAATATCTAATGGCTGAGAAGCACCTAAAGAGATGTTCATCATCCTTAGTCATTAGGGAAATGCAAATCAAAACAAACCTGAGATTCCATCTCACACTAGTCAGGATGGCTAAGATCAAAAACACAGGAGACAGCAGTTGTTGGCGAGGATGTGGAGAAAGAGGAACACTCCTCCACTGCTGGTGGAATTGCAAGCTGGTACAACCACTCTGGAAAGCAGTCTGGTGGTTCCTCAGAAAACTGGGCATGACACTCCCGGAGGATCCGGCTATACCACTCCTGGGCATATACCTAGAGGATTTACCTGCATGCAATAAGGACACATGCTCCACTATGTTCATAACAGCCTTATTTATAATAGCCAGAAGCTGGAAAGAACCCAGATGTCCCTCCATGGAGGAATGGATTCAGAAGATGTGGTATATTTACACAATGGAATACTACTCTGCAATTAAAAACAATGAATTCACGAAATTCCTAGGCAAATGGTCAGAACTTGAAAATATCATCCTTAGTGAGGTAACCCAATCACAAAAGAACACACATGGTATGCAGTCACTGATAAGGGGATATTGACCCAGAATCTCGGAATACCCTAGACACAATCCGCATATCAATAGATTTCTAAAAAGATGGAAGGAGAGACCCCTGGTCCTGGAAAGACTGGATGTAGGGGAACGCCAGGACAGAGTAACGAGAGGGGGTTGAATGGAGAAAAGAGGGAGGGAAGGGGGCTTATGGGACTTTCGGGGAGGGAGGAAACGGGAAAGGGGAAGTGATTTGGAATGTATATTAAAAAAATAAAATTAAATAAATAAAAAAAAAAAAGGTCAGGCTTGAATTCCTTCACCAAACTCTGCCTGTCTCATATTTTTGGGGCCAAAGGTAAAGTGATAAGGGAAAAACTGTGATTTCTCAATTTAATTATGAAAGTCAAAGGCTGGAATGAAAAAGAAATTAATTAGCGACTACAGAGACCCTTAAAAAACTTCTACATGGTTTGGGACATTTACCTAAAACCCATCACCACCAGGATTAGTGAGCCCTGTTTATGCATGAACATTCTGAATGGTTAGCTCCAGTCAATCTAGAAGAAACTAGGTGCCCAGTGTAGTGGTGTGAGCCTTTAATTCCAGCACTTGGGAGGCAGACACAGGCTGATCTCAGTGAGTTTGAGGCCCAGGTTCTCTCTCAACAATAAAAGCTTCCTCCTCCTCCTCCTTCTCTTCTTCCTCCTCCTCCTTTCCCAAAACATCACCTCCACCCATGATCCTGACCACCTCATCTATAGCCACCATGGGACAAAAATGTACTCAGCTCTGATGACTATTTCCCAACTGTCACGTGCACTGGTTGAGGCTGAATAGTATGAAAACTTGTCCCAGGAACTGATTCTTTCTGGCTGGTATCTAATGGCTCTGTGAATTTTTTAATTTCAGAGATTCCTTTGTTTCTTGTTTGGGATGACAGCTGCCAGTGCACGATGATGTCATTAGTGACACAGTCTAGCCATTGCTTTGCTTTAGGACCATCGATGCCATTGAGTATGGAGCCCTGACACAGGACAAAGTACTCAGATGAGGATGAGGTCTCTGGAAGTGTGGCTTTGAGAAAGACCTTGTACTCAACAAATAAGTTAACTATGGGCCAGGTGTTTGTCTCTTATGTCAGAGACTACGCTAAACACAAGACACAGGCTTTGGCACGACAGAGCCTCTGAACTCTGACTAGAGTCCTTCTTATATATCCAGATTCCCTACTTGTCTTAGTCAGGGTTCTATTCCTGGACAAAACATCATGATCAAGAAGCAAGTTGGGGAGGAAAGGGTTTATTCAGCTTACACTTCCACACTGCTGTTCATCACCAAAGGAAGTCAGGACTGGAACTCAAGCAGGAGCTGATGCAGAGGCCATGGAGGGATGTTACTTACCGGCTTGCTTCCCCTGGCTTGCTCATCCTGCTTTCTTATAGAACCCAAGACTACCAGTCCAGGGATGGCACCACCCACAAGGGGCCCTCCCCCCTTGATCACTGTGATTGTATATGCTTGTCCCAAGGAGTGGCACTATTAGAAGGTGTGGCCTTATTGGAGGAAGTGTGTCACTGTGGGGATGGGCTTGGAGATCTTCCTCCTGGATGCCTGAGGTTGCCCAGTCTGTTCCTGGCTTCCTTTGGATAAAGATTAGAACCCTCAGTTCCTCCTGCACCATGCCTGCCTGGATGCTGCCATGCTTCTGCCTTGATGACAATGGACTGAACCTCTGAACCTGTAAGCCAGCCCCAATTAAATGTTGTCCTTTATAAGAGTTGCCTTGGTCGTGGTGTCTCATCACAGCAATGGAAAAAACCCTAAGACAAACACTAATTGAGAAAATGCCCCACAGCTGGATCTCATGGAGGAGCTTCCCCAACAGAAGCTCCTTTCTCTGTGATAACTCCAGCCTGTGTCAAGTTGACACGCAAAACCAGCCAGTACAACTGACCCCTTGTCAATCTGACACACAAACACATCACTATTAAACCTCAACCCTTACTTTCTTATTCATCCCCAAGATCTAAATAACTTTAAAAGCCCCCACAGACTTTGCAAATTCTTACATATTAAAATTTCATTTCCTTTAAAATATCCAATCTCTTTGAAAATCCAGTCTTTTTATAACTAAAAGTCTCTTAACTGTGGGCTCCACTAAAATACTTCAAGAGGGAAAAAATATCAGGGCACAGTCACAATCAAAAGCAAAAATCAAACTCCAACCATCCAATGTCTGGGATCCAACTCACGATCTTCCAGGCTCCTCCAAGGGCTTGGGTCTCTTCTCCAGCTCTGCCCTTTGTAGCACACACCTTGTCTTCTAGGCTCCAGCTGCCTGTACTCCACTGCTGCTGCTGTTCTTGGTGGTCATCGTATGGTACTGACATCTCCAAAACACTGCTACCTTCTGCTGTAACTAGGCTTCACCAATAGCCTCTCATAGGCTCTTTTCATGGTGCCAAGCCTCAACTCCTTTGCATGACCCCTTCAGTCTTGGGCCATCAATTGCAACTGAGGCTGCACCTTCACTAATGGCCTTCTGCGGCCTCTCACAGTGCCGAGCCTCAGCTGTTCTCCACAAACCCTTCAGTACCACCTGGTGGGTGACTCTTACACAGTACCAAGTCCAGTCACAACACAAGGTACAACCTTGGCTATCTCTGGAACACAGCCTCTGTGCTCTCAGAAAATATTTTCCAGAAGATTTCACCTCAGTGATGCTGGTCTCTTCTTAATCACTACTAATTTCTTAGCTCCAGCTAACCAGCACCAATAGTCCCAGTGACACAAAGGTTTGCTTTAGTGGTTCTGGTATCTTGTTAATCACACCCAGCTAACCAAAACCACAAAATCTTCACAATCAAAACATGGCCCTGATAAGAGTCTTTAATCTTCCCTCTGAAATTTCACAAGCCAGGCCTCTATCTTCTGCACTGTTCTCAACATTATCTTCCAAGCTCCTACACAACATCCCACAGAGCTCTTAACACCAAATGGATCTTCTAGCCCAAAGTTCCAAAGTCCTTCCACAGTCCTCCCCACAACATGGTCAGGTTGTCACAGGAATACCCCACTTCTGGTACCAATTTATCTTAGGGTTTCTATTCCTGGACTAAACATCATGACCAAGAAGCAAGTTGGGGAGGAAAGGGTTTATTAAGCTTACACTTCCACACTGCTGTTCATCACCAAAGGAAGTCTGGACTGGAACTCAAGCAGGTCAGGAATCAGGAGCTGATGCAGAAGCAATGGAGGAATGTTACTTACCGGCTTGCTTCCCCTGGTTTGCTCAGCCTGCTTTCTTATAGAACCCAGGACTACCAGCCCAGGGACGGCATCATCCACAAGTGGCCTCCACCCTTGATCACTAATTGAGGAAACGCCCCACAGCTGGATCTCATGGAGGCATTTCCTCAACTGAAGCTCCTTTCTCTGTGATAACTCCAGCCTATGTCAAGTTGACACACAAAACCAGCCAGTACACTACTCAGTCCCATTATTCACCTCTGACTCTGCAGAGATGAATTCCTGAGTCCCCCACCCCCATTGCTCACCTGGAACAACTGCTCCAGTCAGTGTTTCTCACAGAGTCCAGTGCCCCCCCCCCATCTTCCCAGTAGTTTAGCCATTGACAATAGTGCCGTCCATGACTTTCTATCTGAGAGTCCACATCCAATTCACCAACCAATCCTGTTATCTGTACCCTCAAGGATGCACACAGACTCAATGCAGTAGCACACATGAAGATGATCATAATACAACCAGGAGCACACAAGCACAAGCCTGAACAAGCTACTAATACAATTTCAGTCTGGAGGCCACCAGCTCGGTATTTTCTTAACCAGCATTTTAGGAGACTTGTGGACATAAATACACTACATAAAAAGACTCTAGTAACCAGAAGTATCACAGATCCACAGGTCTTATATAAACTTAGTTTTTACCTTTAATGTAGAGTTTAGAAACCTGGTCCAGAAGAACCTTTAGGAATTTTTTTTTCCTCTCACGGGTCTATACAGATTAGCTTTAAACATAGGTTTAGAAAAGAGTAGGAATGATCATAGTACATTCACCTGGTACACAATTTCTTCTCATACACACTGTGGCAAAAATGACTAAAGCAAGCAGATAAAGGTCAGGTTTCAGGGCTGGAGAAATGGCTTAGTGGTTGAGAGTATGAGCTGCTCTTCCAGAGGACTTGGGTGCAGTTCCCACCGCCCATGTGTTGGCTCACAACCGTCTGTAACTTCAGTTTCAGAGGATCCGGTGCTCTTTTCTGGCCTCCAGGGGCATCAGCATGCACATGGTACACAACCATACACACTGACAAAACACACATGTACTAAATAATCTCCAAAAAAATTAAAAAGAAATCTCTTCTAATCCTTTAAAATAAAAAAAACAGAGATCGGGTTTTAACCAGATAAAGCAGGATCTTCTAAGAAATGTGTTTTGTTTCTGAATGGAACCAAACACAAACAGTAGAAATGCCAAGGAGTTTTATTGGTGATTTTGTGTTTAAACTTCAAATGCCATGCATACCATACAAAATACAGCACTTAACTGATTTTCTCGCAGAGCCTCACCTTCTATTCAGACTTTTGTATAACGTCTGGATGAAGTTCAGACATATGAAGCCTGCAGATATATATGCATATCTAGATGCTAGATAAGGAATATAAAATATAATAACCTAAAATAATAAGTGTTTATTTAGCCAGAGCTAGAAAGTGATCATTTAAAACAAATAAACATTCTTTGAGACTCAGTAAGGAAAATATCATCTTTATTGACTTAGCAACTGAGGTGGAAACATATTAATTTTCAACACATTTTTAATTTTCATTTTACCAATAAATTTAAATTAACTAGTGTCAAAGATTTATCAAAATCATATGAATCAAATAGCATTTAGGGCTGATTTTTAACTTAAAAAGTTTTTATGTATGTGTGTTTGCCTACATATATGTATATGTACCATATGAGTATCTGGGCCCCACATTGGGCATCAGATCCCTGGAGCTGGAGTCACAGCCGGTTGTAAGCTGCTGTGTAGGTGCTGGGGACAGAAGCCAGGTCCCTTAACCACTGGGCCATCTCTCCAGGCCCCATTTAGGACTCATTTAATTGTATTAACTTACATGGACGCTCACTGGTCTATAATACAATTAGTAAAATGCAAATATAAAAACATAAGGATATATGTAGGCATGCATACAGAACACGTGTGTACACAGCCATTCATAAAAGACCACAGACTGGATTGCTTTCACTATACACACTATACACAGTATTTTGTCCATTTTCTCCTCTCTCTCTCTCTCTCTCTCTCTCTCTTTCCCCGCTCTCTCTCTCTGCACCCCATGCCTCCCCAATATTGGGATTAAAATCATTAAGCCACCACACTCTGTGGTTAAATCTGCATTTCTAAATGCAATACGACTTAGTAGAAATTTACTCACAGACACTGAGTTTATCCTAAACATCATTTAGAAAGTCTTGGATAAAAACCCAGTGGAAATTAATAGTCAGTAAGTGGGAGTGTTTTATAGCTTATAAGTGGGTGTTGCCCCTGATTTAAGAGCTTATAAGCAGGCAATGCCCTTTCAAAGGGAAATGTCTTTTGCTGTGAGATTTTCTTTTCTTTTAATATTTATTTTATTTTATTTTATTTTCTGTGCATTGGTGTGAGGGTATCAGATCCCCTGGAACTGGAGTTACAGATAGTTGTGAACTGCCATGTGGGTGCTGGGACCTGAACAGGTACTCTTAACCACTGAGCCATCTCTCCAGCCCCATTGCTGTCAGTTTTAAATAGCTAACTAAAACAGCAGGTAAACATACTTTAGAGACCTGTCGAGGTAGATGTAAATGTTTAGTGTGATTCCTTTTCTAATCAGACTCAGCTCTCCAAAGCGGAGGCAGAGTACATTCCCATCCACCCAAAGGTGCCTGCCTGAGGGATCTGCAGCTCTCCTCCATATTCTATCAGGCCAGAGCCAGAGGGGAGATCGCACAGATGTGAGGGAGGACCTAGTAGGTCAGGTAAGCAAAGAGACTTCCCCCAAAAAACAATTTCTCCAGCTCAAATATCAGCATCGGGCTTTTACCTCACAGAGGCCCACTAACCAACATCTTCTGTCTCCTCATTTCTGGGATTGATGAGCCCAAGAATCCAAGACATGACCATCCACAGTACAAGAGGTGGGGGGTGGAGGGGAACAGGAAAAAACCCACTTAGATGAAAGAAAACACCACGGTTGAGACCGGCTGTGTAGATAAACATGGTAACAGGATGAATAGGTTACCAAATCCTGGTGCTGATGCCAGAAAAAAAATCTAGGAAGGTCCCCATCTGATGCCAGAAAGATCTCAGAAAGGTACTTGAGGTTTACCAGTTCTCCACCTAAAGCCTCAGGTTTACAACTTAGATTTCCTGCAACCTGTCAGGATCAATCTCATAATAAGGCATCTCTTGGCCTCCCCACCATTAGACAGTCCACTACATCATCTCAGTCACGCATTCCTGCCTTACAGGGAGTACTAGAAACAATAGCAGAAAGCAACACGCACCCCCCACCTCCCCACTACACACACACACACACACACACACACACACATATATATACACATATACATACATATACACACACATATACATACATACATACATACACACATACACACATATTCATGCATATATATACATACATATACACACACATATACACAACACATACACATGCACACATATACACAACACATATACACACACACATACACACACCTTTCCTGGTTGGCAGCTTTCTATTCACAAGAAGTCACCTTCCAGTGGGAACACAATCATGTCCCACCTTATTCCTCAAAGGCAGGCAGAAATTCAGCTGGGTCGCCTAGGCAGTGTGCTGTAATCTCAGACAGGCAGAAATTCAGCTGGGTCGCCTAGGCAGTGTGCTGTATCTCAGACAGGCAGAAATTCAGCTGGGTCGCCTAGGCAGTGTGCTGTATCTCAGACAGGCAGAAATTCAGCTGGGTCGCCTAGGCAGTGTGCTGTATCTCAGACAGGCAGAAATTCAGCTGGGTCGCCTAGGCAGTGTGCTGTATCTCAGGAACAGAACAGTGATTCCAGGTAAGGCCATCAGGGACTGAGTGAAAATGGGGACATATAAGGACTGGGCCTTGAGGTGCTTTTACTTTAAGAAATTGGAGGATCGGGGGTACAGTGCAGCAGTACAGTGCTTGCCTAAGCTGTGACAGGCCTTGCATGTGGTCCCTAGAAGTGGGGTGGGGTATAAATCTGAAACTAGAGGAGAAGCCAATATGCAGAAGACATTGAAACCCTGTGGAAGCAAAAACAACAGAAGACTGTGTCACTCTGGAAGTGAAAAGATGGAAGATTGTCAAGAAGAAAGCTATGACTTGCATGAGTAGCAAGAAGAAAAATGGAAGCCAGGTATGGAGGGTTATGCCTAAAAAGTCCAGTATTCAGGGCCTGAGAAAGGAAAACGGTGAATTCAAGGCAAGCCAGGGCTAATAGCAAGAGAGAGGGCAGGAAGTAAGAGAGAGACAAAGAGAAAGAACAGGCTTTATTCCCACAAATAGAACACAGAATTAATGGGAGCCCCTTGTGGGTCAAAAGAAAAAAGTTCTCCATCAGTTAGTGTGTGGACGATGACTGGGGTGGGGGTGGGGGGATCTAGGAAGAAACCATGGCTTCCCAGGAGAGCCAAGCTAAGGCAGAAAGGGGCTCTCTAAGAAAGCGTGGAAGTTTCTATTAGGCACAAACATTTGGTGGCAGTAGAAGAGCCCAGAGAAGAACACACAAGAAGGTAGCTGAAGTTGCTGTTCGTGCATCTGAAGCAGGTGTTCGTGGGACGCAGGTGCCACAGAGAGAACCCAGGGAGAGTACTGAGTGCCCGGAGCCTAAGAGCATGGGGGGCTCAGCAGAGGATCGGGGAGCAGTGCTGTCTGGGGAGAGGCCCAGGGAGTAGGGGAATGAGGCCTCCCTAGACTCTCATTCACTCCTCAAGGTCATAGACTGTACTCTATTTAGGGGAGAGACTTTCTATCTTTAGGTCCACAAAGTATTCTCATCAATGCATAGTTATCACCAAAGAGCCCTCAGAATGTGCTGCTGCTGCTGCTTTGGCCTTCCAACATGACACAGAGAAGCCAAGAACTAGAATGGAGGCAGGAAATGCTGGGCTTAGTGATGATATGGTGTCAGGGGTAAGAGAATGTTCTTGGTCTTAAGAAATCCTATCTTCGGCAGCCAACTCATCAAACCAAGAAGTAGTAGACACAGGCTTACTAAATCCAGCAGAACATGATTGTTTGGTAGAACATGTCCACAGCAGAAAGCCCATACAACAAAAACATGGACATGTCCCTACTTTGAATGGTAGACGATTCTGCGCATAAAGGAAGGAAGGACCTAGTCGGTCCAGGGGCAGAGAGCACAAGACCAGGCCTGCTGAACCAACATTCTCCCAGGTGTTTTCCTGAAGCATCTTCAAAATGAAAAGGAGGTCTTGTGACAGGCACATCCTCTCTGCCTGGGGGGGAGCTGGGCAGAGAGCCACAGATGGAGGAATCTGGGGACAGCGGGTAGTAAAGGGAATTGACCCAAATGTCATGGTGGCCCAAGGTAGGAAGGTGGGTTACTGTGCACACATCCTGGTTTAGGGTGGAGCAGGTCCTCCCGATGGCTCCCCACAGGCTCCCGCCTGTCACAATCCATCATGGGCTCATGCTGCTGACCCACCTCCCACAGCAAAGGGCGGGGGAGATGAACAGAGACTTCCAGGATCCTGAGTTCTCAGCAGAGAAGTGAGCTAGGGGACAGAGGCAGATGCTGATGGAGGGCAGAGCCTCCCCATCCCTTCCCACAATCCTTGCACAGTCCCACCCGATCCCTTTCCTTAGACTTAAGAGAGGGAAACTCTGAAGAAGCAAAAGCCTCATGCCGACACAAATTCAAGAATTTACAGCCTTAGATTTAATGGTAGATTTAATGGTAGATGCCAGGAATATATCAGTGCTTGATTAGAAATGTGAAGGTCACTCTAGCACTTCCTGACATGATGAGCGGTATTGACCTTCTAGAACATTCCTTTTTGGCTCTCAAGAAGAACATTTCAAAATAGCCTGGAAGGCATGAGGCCCCACTCCTAGCTGAAGAGTTATTGGCAGTTGATGGCTGCTGGGAAGGAGGAAAGTGATTTTTCTCTAAGGGTATGGCCCTTGGTGAGTCAACTAAATTCCAGCAGATGGCTCCATAATCCTTAGTTAATGGGCTGCACAAATTGGACTCAATGGGATGTAAAACAGATTTAAAGGAGATATAAGGTTGGCAGGGGGCGGGGACAGGTGTAGATCTTGGGGGAGTTATGGGAAACAGTGGGCGTGGCTACAAGCAAAGTACACCACATAATCGCTGTAATCGTGGCTGCTGTACAGTGACTGCTGTGCTCAGGCCCCTGCTACTATACCGACCCCACAGGGCCTAATCTCCAACGGGACTCTGGAACCAGGCCTGACAGACAAAGAACAAAAATGGTTCCTTTGTCCACTGCAAAGAGGTCAAAGAAGACAATGTTGAGGTCTGTGTGAACAAGAGTTCTTACAGCACACAGACACTGGGACACAGGACAGAACTACACCTGACAGGATGGGGCTTAGGGAGCACTGTCTCTTCTCATACCCAGAGACTGAGGTCAGGCCCCTGAACAAATTGTTGGGAAGAGAACATGGGGAGAAGAGGAAGCCTGGGAAAGAATCAGGAAAGATCTTGTTTCCAGGAGGGTGGGTGCTGCCAACTGTTGCCCTTCTTGCCTTCTCCCTCTCCACACATCTTCCCTCAGCCCCTGCCCAGGCAAGGAGCACGGGGGATTTCCAGAGTGTAGCACTTCCAAGGTCAGGCCCGCTTCAGAGGCCAGAGGGCCAGGGGCCTGGGCAGGCAGCCTGACCCGTGGGAATCCAGACAGCGGGAAGGGAAGCCATTATTTGCGGTAAATAGTGCTGGCAGCTGGGGTGTGTCAGGGGGAGTGGGGGGTGGGGTGTCAAAAGGAGAGGCTGAAGCAGACTCAAGTGGAAACAGAGACCCAACCACGAAGGTTCATATGACAAAGTCAATCAACCATGCCACTCAAAACTGAATCAGACTGTGAAAAATCTTGTCTAGAAAATGCACCTACATAGACTCACAACACAGCCCAAGTCTGACATGCTGGAACAGACAAAGACAAGACAGTCATGCCGACAGAAAGATGGATTTACATACAAAACTAGATAGCCAGGCACACCAATCAACAGATACAAATACTGTCCAAACCCATCCTTTTAATACCTCTCCCCTAGTAAGCCTCTAGCTCTCTTCTGACCCCCTCCTTCCTTTCTGCAGAGACTGGGTCTCACTATGTAGCCCTGGCTGACTTAGAACTAACTCTATAGACCAGGTCAACCTCTAACTCACAGAGATTGACCCACCTCTACCTCCAGAGAACTGGAATTAAAGGCATACCACCATGCTGACCATTCTCCCTCCTTTAAATCTGGTTTGTAACTTCTATTGCCTATCTTTAATGGGATAGCCTTCGATTCATGTATATATCCTGGTCTCAACAACTTGATGGTTAGGTTTTAAATATTCACCAAAGGAGGGTCTTGCCCAGTGGCAGAGCACTAGCCTCATATATGAAGGTCTTTAATTTGATCTTGAGTACTATTGGGAAAAAAATTCAGAGCAGTAATGACCCCAATATTTGAGAATGTTCGGTAGTTAATGATGGCAAAATAGGTACATGTCAGAAACTGTTCACAGGGACGGACTCTCTTTTCAGACTTACCAAAGTCATGACGTGAGTTCACGACCCTCTTTAGAATCCCATCTACTACTCAATCTGCATCACCATGAAAAGCCTCAGTTTACCCAGGGTTCCATGCCTGCAGACTATTGAGACCCCCACCTACCCCCTGAAGTTTGACACAGCAGGTACAAGGGAGAAACAAGCCAGACAGACATGCCTGATCCAGGCCATCCTTTAGGGAGCCATCAAAGTCCCAGGTGCCCCGGAAGGGGGCGTTGACACAGACATGGTCCCTTTTATAACTCTATGGCAAGCTTTAATGTTAGCCACAATCCCACTGCAGGCCCAGCCTTACAGCCCTACTCCTAAACCAAACTCCAGCCTCATTCCCAGAAAGAGAAAGGTGGTGTGGTAGTGTCAACAGGATGTTTGAATGGTTAAATGAGCCTGACATAGAAGGCTTTGGTGTTCCTTCTCCCTGGGACCTGGATGGCCCCTGCCCTGCTTGGATAGCTCTAGGGAGACTAACAGTCTCACGTAGACAGTCTAGAAAGCAGCCCAGCCCCATATCAGAACAGAACTGCATAAGGCACAGAACTGTGCATCTCTCCCTGGATTCTTAGAAGTTCAAAACCAACCTCCAACATACAATGTAAACTCCTTGACCAGTCGTAACCTCAAACCCAAACCCAAGTGTCCGACTCCATTCTGTCTTCAAAGGACCTGTCCAAGATATACCAGCCTTTAACAGCAAGAATCACAACCCAGTTCGAAGCCCCACATTAACATCAGCAGGATCCTTCCCTGTGCTGGTCGTAACCCTATGCTAATCTGTACCCAGATCAACACCATTCTGGACATCCATCTAATTCCAAACCCAACCCTGAACAGTTGCACACTGGGTAACATACACCTCTATGCTGGACACACAACTTTCACAGCTTCAGGGACTCAGTGGCTCCTGCTGGCAGAGCCACCATCATCTTTGTCTACAAGGCACCTATTCCTGGATGGCTCACTCGGTGCTCTGCCGGGAACCCAGGAGCACCAAAGCACCCAGGCCTTTTGACCCTGGTTGAATATGCAGACCCTTGGGTCCTGGCCCACCCCAAAGCCTCTTCCAGGATTAGCCCAACCCTTGAGCTGAAATTCCCACCATACCCTCCCCTTGGCTCGTGTCTGCCAAACTTAGAGGGAGCATCTGCTGCCCCGGAGCCCCTGCGTAGACAGGCGCAGGCAGGCGCAGAGCTGAAGCAAATGCGGCTAGTCCAATTTGGGGATTTCCAGACTCTTGCAACACCTAAGACGTCTACCCCAGAATGGCCCCAGACAGGTAGTGAACCTGTTGAAAGTGAGGCTGAGAGAGACAGCAATACACATGGCTCCTCGCCCACTTGCCAGGAACTCGGTCTGTGTTTCAGCTGTCTTGTTGTTAGCGTTGGCATCAGCCACGGTACCTGCCCTACTCCTTATACTCAGGTACCAGTGTAGGAATCCTCTGCTTCTGAGCCTCTGTAGGGCTGTCAAGCAGTAACCAGGTTTCCTGAGGAGTTAAAACTTCCACATTAAGGACTGGAATACTTAAGTGGACACTCAAATCTCAGATTGTCACCCATTGGTCTCTGTGTCCTTTCTGCACACGCAGTCTTGCTCAGGGATCCAAAGCGCTTCTAGGATGTAAGCCCTAGGCCTCTGTGACTATGCTAGGGTTCAGGTGGGACTGTGGGCTAGGATGAGGCCATCAGCTAAAGGCAGAAGATCAGCGGGGCAAGGGTCCTTGGAGTCCTGAGAAAAGTAGCAATACGTTCCTCACCTAACCTCCCTGCCAGCCTTGCTCCTTCCCAGGCCACCTCAGTGTCTCTTCTCAGCCCCCAGGTTTAGTCACAGACCAGGTAAGGGCAGGTTCCACTCTTCTCCTTTGTTTCCTTCCTAGCTTTTTCCAAGCAAGGTTTCTGGCCCCATCAAATCTTCAGTTACCTGCAAGGCCCTTCATTTAGACTCTAAGCCCAGGAACAAGCAGGGAGACCACCGCACCCTGCCCCGCCCCAGCAACCCTGGGATGGAGCATCTCATTGAGGCTGCTCTACCTCTGCAGACTAGAGCTCGACGAGAGGGTCTTGGGCTGTGCTGGGAAGAGTTTTCAGGATCCAGAAATGTAGGCAATGATGGGACCTGAGGGGGATCTGAGGGGGGACCACACACCACAAACAAGAGCATAAATAAAGGCACAGCAGCATCTTAGGTGAGAGAGAAGCACCTAGACGTTTCAGGAATGGAATCCACATGGTCCCCTCTTTACTCTTCACCCCTGCCCCCTTTATTATCTATGCTAGGCTGGAAAGTGACCTTCCTCCGGAAAGGCAATGGGGACATCATTTTCTCTGGTCACCTTTGTTCCCTCCCACGAGCTCTTTGCCCATCTGGGCTGTGGGAAGGGAGCCGATCCAGCCCAGGTGGCTCTTTCGGCATCACCCGTCAAGTGCTCGGAATTACCTGGGCAACCTGGTAAAAATACAGACTACATGTCTCTGTTCTGAGAGTCTATTTAAGTTGATCTGGGATGATGACAGATTCTTTATTTTTAACAAGCTTTCCAGGGGATTCTTAGTGCAGCCAGTTTGGGAAAGAGTTGAATTCAGGATGACTGTCATCTACATACCTAGCTCTAAGCCCTGTTGTCATCCTTTTTAGAAAACTCAGAGATGAGTTATACTGCATTAATGTTCTCTAGGGGAGCCAAAGAGAACAGATACATATTCAAAAGGATGTTTATTAGCCTGGCTTATACAGTACCATCCAGGCTGTTCAACAACGGCCGCCTTCACGCAGGAGAAGCTGAGGGCCTGGCAGCTGCTGTCCACAAGCTGAATACTTAGCATGCCAGCCTGGCACTGATGGCCTAGAGGAGTCCTGAGAGCCACTGGTCTTAAGGTTGGAAGTCAGAAGAATCAGGTTATGATATCAGCAAGGAAAGACAGTGGCAGCAACAGAGTAGAAAAACTCACCAGCAAGACTCAAGGCAAGCAGGCAAAATGTAAAACTTTGCTGTATCTCTAACCTTCTTATAGCTGGACAGTTACTGAACGGAGATACCCACATTTATGATGTGTCTACCTACTTTAAATGGGTAGTCCTGTGTCTATGATGTGCCTACCCACTGCAGTCAGGAAAATCCCAGGGCTGGAGTAAACACTTTTGTCTTGAAAGCTGATGGCCTGAGTTCAATCCCAGAACCCATGAGAAAAAGGCAGGTGCAGTTGCAAGTGTCTGTAGACCCAGCATTCCCATAGTAAAAATGGAGGCAGAAACAGAAACGTTTGCCTCAATGAGGTGGAAGGCAAGGACTCTCATCCCAGACTTGTCCTCTGGTCCTCTGACCTCTGACCTTCATACTTGAACTGTGGCACATGCAAGCTCACATCATGCATGCATACTTCATCTCTCTCTCTCTCTCTCTCTCTCTCTCTCTCTCTCTCACACACACACACACACACACACACACACACACACACACACACACACACACAATTAGTTCATTAAAAAAGAAAACAAAAACCTTCATATTCTCAGAGGCTAACCTTATTGTAGATATTACCTCACAGGTGTGACCAGAGGTTTATCTCTTAATTCCAGATCCAGTCAGGTTGACAACTGAAATTAACCATCAGAGAGGCTACTGAGAGCTCAGAATGTGTGCTTTCTGCTCTCCTAGAGGAACCAGAGTTCATTTCCTTGCACCTGTTCTGGGTGGCTTACAACTGACTACAACTGACTCCAGCTCTTGAACATCTGCTTCTGGCCACCTTGGTACCTACATGCACACATAGAACCATACACATAAAGTTAAAACACAACTCTAGTGTGCTTGTGCACACCTTTAGTCCTAGCACTCAGGAGGCAGAGACAGGCAGATCTCTGTGAGTCTGAGGCAAGCCTGGTCTACATAATGAGTTGCAGACCAGGCCAACTTACATTGTGAGACACTGTCTCAAAAAGAAGAGAAAGAAAGAAAGAAAGAAAGAAAGAAAGAAAGAAAGAAAGAAAGAAAGAAAGAAAGGAAGGAAGGAAGAGAAAGAAAGGAAGGAATGAAAGGAAGAAAGGAAGGAAGGAAGGAAGAGGAAGGAAGGAAGGAAGGAAGGAAGGAAGGAAGGAAGAAAGAAAGAAAGAAAGAAAGAAAGAAAGAAAGAAAGAAAGTAACAAATCACAGCTACTCACTACTTTGTCACCCGCATGGAGGACACAAATAGATGGAAATTCACATTTTTCTGGTGCCAAGATCTAGGTAAAAGATCTAAGAATTATTTTGTTTGAGCAAGGTCTCACTATGTGGTCCTGGCTGTCCTAGAATTCAATTTGTAGACCAAGCAGGCAGGCCTCTGCCTCCCGAGTGCTGGGATTAAAGGTGTGTGTCCTCTGACTCATGACACCTTATCTCTTACTTTTCCCCCAGTCATCTTCCAGGAATACCACCATCTTGCTAGCAAGGACGCTCCATGTCCTGCATAATGTCTCAGCCTTTTGGGAGATCTCAGATCCAAGGGCGTGGTTTTTCTCCCAGCTCTCATAACCAGTCCTTCTTCCCTGTGAACCATCCCAACAGTACCCAGCTCCGGCGTATCTTCTCCCCTGCAAAAGGAACCACCAAATATCACCCTGTACAGCAAAGACAGAACACTTAGCAAAATCGCTTTGGGAAAGTCACAAGTAGATGATGGCACAGTCCTCAATAAGGACCTTCAGCCAGGCACAGTGGCACACTCCTTTAAACTCAGCACTCAGGAGGCTGAGGCAGGTAATATCTAAATTTGAAGCTAACAGTGTCATCAGCCTCTGAGAAGCACAAGAATTGATTGATGTCCAAAGATTCCACATTATAATGGTCTGAGTCTCCAGTAGTCATCAAGAAGCTACAAATACTCAATATATAGCTCACTCACAGAAAAACAAAACAAAAAAACACCGAGAAGAGAAACATTACTGAGAAAGCCCAAACATCGGGCACATTACTGAAGATGTTTACATTGTTGTTACTTAACTACCTTCAGGTGGCTGAAGGGAACCCTGGGCAAAGGTGGAAATGAAATCTGGGAACCATACAGCCTTGAGACTAGGAGGGTTAGAAAACAGTGTATGAAACTGCTAAGGGCAGGCGGAAGCAGCACTCCCCAGCCTTAACGCACCATGCAGGAGGCAGAAGCAAGGCCATCCGAGGACAAGGCCAGTCTGCACTACAGAACGAGGCTGAGCCCAAGCTCTGTGGTCAGATGCCAGGTAAGACAAGCACCCGGGTGTAAGGATGGGACTCAGGGGTCTGTCTTAGCTGTCAGGACAGACTGTGAGGTCCTTAAGAGGATTAAAGAAGAGGAGAAAACTTAAAAAAAAAATCAGTACACAGAAAATAATGATATAGATGAAAGCAGAAATAAATAAAATAAAGACTCGAAAGACAATAAAGAAATACAAAAATCATTAGAAGGCAGAGGTCAGTGGATGATGTGAATTCAAAGCCAGTCTAGTCCAGGACAGCCGGGCTACATCCAGTGACCCTGTATGTATGTAAATATATATATTTAATTAACAAATGTCAGGGGCTAAGAGACAGCTTGGTAGTTAAAAGCACTGGCTGCTCTTCCAAAGGAGCCAGCCTCAATTATCAAAACCCACATGGTGGCTCACAACCATCTGTAGCTTCGGTTCTGAGGGCTCTGATGCCCTCCCTCTTCTGCCCCCAAGAGCGCTGCACACATATGCACAGATACATGTAGGCCAAAACATCCATACACATGAAATAAAATAATTTTTTTTTAATTTGAAAGATCAAGTCATTGAAGTCAGAAGTGAGAGTGGGGACATCAGTATAATTTTACATAAACACAAAGGATCCAAGGAACCAGGTGTGGTGGTTCAAGGCCAGCCTAGTCTACAAAGTGAATCCCAGAACAGCCTAGGTTACATGTGACACTGTGTCTCAAAAAAGTAGCAACAACAACAACAAAAATAACAACAAAATTCCAAAGGGAAATAAAGAAAATAATTACATTTATAATAGCACCAAATGGAATACTTACAGATAAACTTAATCCAGTAGGTATAAGACTTATACTTTGAAAATACAAAACATTCTAATTAAAGCAGGCCCGAATAAATAAAAAGCTATCCTTATTCATGGATTGAATTTTAATTTTACAAAGGTAGCATTAACAACATAAGTGGTCCTCAGATTCAGTACAATATCTATTAGATTCCCTAGGGAGGAATGGGGAGGGGACAGTTGTGTAATTATACTATAATCTCAAAAGCTAAAAGAAATAATAATAAAACATAAGGGGGGGGGGAGATGGCTCAGCACTTAAGAAACGGTGCTGCTCTTGCAAAGGACCTGAGTTCAGTTCCCTGCACCCTCACCCACCATTTATACCCATTCACACAGAAATACACATTATTTTAAAAAGGAGAGGAAACTTACATGGGCTTGGATGTGGTAATGGTCTTTTCAATGTGATGTTGTGGTAATCACACCACAGCTAATACTGGAAGAGGGGGGAAGCTGGACCTCACAAAACTTTTAAATTTTGCGCACCATATCAGGAAACCCAAAGAATGAGAGGATGCATTTGCACATCGTGTGTCTAAACTAAGGCCTAATGTCAGGGATATATAAAGAACTCCTAATCATTAGCTGGACGATTATTTGCTGAAAGGAGATGAGACGTGTGGGGCCTGAGGGGCAGTGAGGAAGCAATCATGCTTTGGGGACAGTGGCTGGAAGGACCAGGGAGAGATGAGGAGATGAACAGCTAGGAGCTGACCGTATGCAAGAGAAGCTCATAGTAATGCCATCTGATCCAACTCACAGGAAAAGGAGGGGGAGCGAGGGAAGCGAAAGTGTCAGACTGCATAAATAGGCAGTCAGCCAGTCGCAGCCCACACACAGACCCCAACTTGCGGCTGTCCATCTCACCTACAGCTCTGGTCTCATCCTCAGCTCAACCACAGCCATGGCCCAGATGCTGGCTCTGAGCCTCTTTAGCCTGGCCCTGGCTCTCTGCATCCCCTGGACCCAAGGTACCAAGGAGGGCAAGGCTTTAGCTGGGGAAGGGGGCCATAGAGACACCTTATAAGCCACCACTGGGTCTGTGCACCTACCTTGCAGGCAGTGACGGAGGGGGTCAGGACTGCTGCCTTAAGTACAGCCAGAAGAAGATTCCCTACAGTATTGTCCGAGGCTACAGGAAGCAAGAACCAAGCTTAGGTTGCCCCATCCCAGCCATCCTGTGAGTGCACTGAAGGGGTGGTTTCAGGCTGGTGGTTGAGTTGGGGATGCATGGTGGGCCAGACTAAGAAAGCTTGCCGCCCTCCAATCCTCAGGTTCTTACCCCGGAAGCAGTACCAGCCTGAGCTATGCGCAAACCCTGCGGAAGGCTGGGTGCAGAAGCTGATGCGACGTCTGGACCTGCCTCCAACCCCAGGGAAACAAAGCTCCGGCTGCAGGAAGAACCGAGGAACCTCTAAGTCCGGAAAGAGAGGAAAGGGCTCCAAGGGCTGCAAGGGGTGAGGATGCCCGAAGGGACGAAGGGACAGGAAGGGGAGCAAAAAGGCGCCGCCCTCCACCTGCCTCTCACACTTCTCTTCTGCCCTCCCAGGACTGAACAGACACAGACTCCAAGAGGGTAGCCCAGTGACCCGCCTGGAGCCCAGGAGATCCTCCACCAACTTCAAGCTGAGTGCTTCACGGTCCAACTCACAGGCAAAGAGGAAGCTGGAAAACAGAAAGGCTCAGGAGGCCCAGAGCTGCCACATCATGCTGGCCTTGTCACACCCTTGCCCTGCTTCAACCATCACATCTGCACGGCCATCCCTTTCTTACATGGCGGAGCTGCCTACCCTGGGATACACCTAGAGAGTCAGAAGAAACAGCGTCTCCCAGGGAATGAAGAAGGAGACAGCAGGACTGTCCCCTCTCGGAGGTCACTCAGGTCCCAAGACCTGAACCTGCTCTCCATGGTACCCTTCCCTTTTCCTTGCACTTATGATTTGTACCTAAATGAATAAAAAGCTGGTCCAGCCTCAACCCAAATTCCTCAGTTCCTGATGTGTGTGTGTGTGTGTGTGTGTGTGTGTGTGTGTGTGTGTGCATGTATGCATGCATGCATGTGTGTGTGTTCATGTGTGTGCATGTGTGTGTTGTATTCACATTTGTGGGGGGACATGAAGAGGCCAGAGGAGGACATCAGGAGTAATCCTCTATAGCTCCCAACTTTACTTTTTTAAAACATCCCCTCATTTGAAGCTGGGGTTCACATTGCTTGCAGTAGCCAGTAAGCTGCTAGGATCCACCTGTCTCCGCCCTGGAATCCTGGGGTTCTGGGAACATGCTGCCATTCTTGGCTTTTACATGGGTGTTTGGGGATTTGAACCCAGGTCCTTTAGATTTCACAGCAGGTGCTCTTATCCCCTGAGTCATCTCCTTAACCCTCTCCTCTAGTTTCTTGAAGCCAAGGACCAAGTCTCCTCGGACAGGTCTTTGAAAGCCCAAGATTCAAACATAACTCCATCTTCCCTTCAAGAGGACTCCAGCCAGGCTTCCCTCTACCTCTTCTTAGAGAGGAGACCCACCTATCCCCAGGCAGGGGCAAAGCAAACCACTGATGTGCCATGACACTGTGGGAAGGCAGGGGGCAGAGCCTGGAGGGTGGGTAAGCGGTGAGGGAGCTAGCGGGCTGTGGCACAGGGCTTCCACAGGGCCCAAGCTGGCCGCAGCATTTCCCGCTTACATAGTCATCAGAGCATCTGCATCTGCCCCTCACGCCTCATGGGGCTGATGAAGACAAGGGACCCTACTAGTCTTTATGCAATCAGGGGTTACCTTAGCCTACAAGCTCAGATGTGCATAGAATATTACAAAATGCTATATGTTATAAAGTACATTATAAAGTGTCTCTTTAATTAGTGTGATTCCTACTCTAAGGACCTGTACTGGAATGCTAGCAAAAACTTGAGATTCTCACTCCTAAGGGTGAGCCTCTCTCAGACTGTGCGGAGTTCCTGGGCCACTGAGCCCAGGTGAGAGCTCCCACCTGCACCCATCAACCCCACAGCCAGCCAGCCCATCTTGGGATACAGTCAAGGAAACTCTGACCCCCGTGGTCCCCACAGGTCATGCCTCTTCAGATATATGCCAAATTTGAGAGGTGGGAATTCTGACGCTAGAGTCACTGAACTTTGACCTGAGTGCCTCCCCACACCCCTGAAGCCATCAGCTTGTTGCTTTCCTAGCTGCCAGAGATTAGAGCCCAATGTCCACAGTGGCTGGACCTGCAGGACAGTTGCCTCCACAATCTGGAGAAGCCCCTCCCTCACCCAGCCCTCCAGGAGTTACTTTAGAGTCAGACATTTACAAAAAGCAAAGGGGCCTTTCATATCTAAAACCCTTTATTCTCAGTCCTGCCCAAACTCAAGTCTGCTCTAAAGCAAGAGGAAAATCAGGCAGAAGCAACACCTCCCCAGGCCTGTTGGTCCAGAACTGTAATCCTACTTGGGAGGCTGAGACAGGAGGATGACACAGTAACAGTCTGCCTGGCTGCAAGAGAAGTTCAAGGTTAGCCTAGGAAAGACTGCCCAGCATTATACACTTCACTTGATCTTAGCCAAAAGGCTGAGAAGCGATGCCCAACTGTTTAAAAGAATTCTTTTAAGTAAAAAACATGGCCGGGGATATAGCTGAGTTGTAGAATGCGTGTTTAGAACACAAGAAGGCCTGAACTTGCCGGGCAGTGGTGGCGCACACCTTTAATCCCAACACTTGGGAGGCAGAGGCAGGCGGATTTCTGAGTTCGAGGCTAGCCTGGTCTACAGAGTGAGTTTCAGGACAGCCAGGGCTACACAGAGAAACCCTGCCTCGAAAAACCAAAAAAAAAAAGAAACCCTGGACTTAATATCCAGTAGCAAAGGAAAAACGGAGGAGAAAAGAGGAGAAGTTCACTAACTGGCTCGCCATGGCTATATGACTGGTGCCTGCCTCAAGCTCCATTAACACGCAATCCTTTTTTTCTTTTTTTCTTCAGGGAACAAGGGGCAACTTGTCTATTTAACAATTTTGCCCGGTTCTTCTGGAGTCGGCCTCACATGTCCAAATCCCTGTCACTATTGGTCGATGCACGCTGAGTGTGATCAATAGATTTCTTGATATAAAAAGTAAAGCTTGAGCTCTCTTGCCACTTACCCTGCCACGCCACCGCCTCCTGCATATAACGCCCACAATCCCTGTATCGCACCGCACTGTTTATATTACTGGATTGGGCAGACATCCATCCACTGAGGAACAAGAAGTGGTGTGTGCATACTTCTTACCCCTCCTCCGCTACTCAGTTCTCCACCTTTCTTTACATCTTTTAAGCTGTCTGTGGGGCTGAACTAGGACCTCAGACTCGCTAGCCAAGTGCTCTATTGCAATACCCTTCTAACCCCACTTCTGACTTTTGTTTTTCTTTTACTTAAGATGTAAATTTGGGGCTGGAGAAATGACTAAAGGTTAAGAGCACTGACTGCTCTTCCAGAGGTCCTGAGTTCAAATCCCAGCAACCACATGGTTCAGTTCTCACAACCATCTGTAATGGGATCTGATGCCCTCTTCTGGTGCGTCTGAAGACAGCTACAGTGTGTGTACTCATTAAAAAACATTTAAATTTGTTTTCAATTTAGTGTGTGCATTTGTGTACACACATGCAGTGCCCAAGGAGACCAAAGGGGGACATTAGATCCCCTGAGCAGAAATTACAGGCAGTTCTGAGCTTCTTACAGCCCTCTTCTGGCCTCTATGGGCCACCTGTACATCTGGACCATAACTCACACAGTCACACAGATACACACACACACACACACACACACACACACACACACAAATGCATATATTAAAAAATAAAATTTTTTGAGACAGAGTTTCATGATATAGCCCTGGCTGTCCTGGAACTCAGGAACTCTGTAGACCAGGTTGGCCTCGAACTCAGAAATCCACCTGTTTCTGCCTCCCAAGTGCTGGTGGTGCCTGGCATTAATCTTTTAAAGATAAGTGTTACAGGACATTTGAACCTGTTTCTACTTAGGGTGTGGCTCAGCTCTTAGCACACACCTTTAATCCCTCTGGCTGGAATACAGACACACCCTTAGTATACACCTTCAATCCCAAACAATGAAAGTAAAGTTACTGTAGAAGGAAGCACCTATGTTTGAAAGCGATGTCTGAGTGACAAAGTGGTGACTCAGAGAAAGATCTCACAGAATAGGATCTGCCCAACTCTCACGAGAAGAGAGAGGAAAGGGAAGCTAAGGGAGAGACAGACAGGAAGACAGAGAGTGCAGTGCAGGACACAGGAGAGTTCGTGGAGAGCAGCTTAGAGTTGAGAGGGAGAGCAGGGCGGCACAGAGAGGGAGGGGGAGGCAGGTTTACCGGGAGACTTTCACAGAGACAGACTGAAGAGAGAACGAGCTAGACACAGGTGAAGACAGAAGGAGCAAGAGAGTGAGAAGGAGCCAGAAGATTAGAACAGATTGCTAGAGTTAGTTTGAGGCCAAACAGAGTAATTCAAGAGAGGCTGAGAGAGAAGCCAGATTGCATCTGTCAGTTTGAGCCAGAACAGCTGAGTGGAGCAGTCAGTCAGAGCTCAGGAAGAACTAGGAAAGAGTGAGCTTATTCAGCAGTAAGTCTCAAGGCTGAAAACCTTTTAGGCCTATGTTAGCAGAGGGAGGTAGTAAGCCTCAGAGGACAGTTATTACCAGGAGAATAAAAGTTACTTTTAAAGACAACACTAACCTTCTGGTTAGAAAAGGAAACACTTCAGCAAAGACCTGCTCACAAACCATGAAAGGAAATTATAAATCTGAAGGATTCCTCATGGCTTCTTCCTGTATACAACAATAGTATTTACTTCACTGAATACTGTGCCAATGGGCAACAGAAAACGTAAAAGGAAAACAATCTCTAAATTTTCTCTAAACTTTACAGAATTGCCCTCTAAACATGAGGACATTGTAATCTCTGGAATATTGTGTTTTCTTTATAGCTCTGAAGTACTAAAGTACCTTTTTGTTGGTTTATTTATTTATTTAGTGTGTGTGTGTGTTGTGTGTGTGTGTGTGTGTGTGTATGCGCATGCAGGTGCAGGTGTGTGAGCCTCAGTGCACACACAGAGGGGGAAGAAACAGGACATCAAGTGTCCGTTTTTGGTTTTGTTTTTTAATCAATCTCCACCTTTTTCTTTGAGGTAAGGTTTCTCCCTGCACCTGGCGCTCATGTTTTTTTGGTCAGGCTGGAAGCCACTCCCAACAATTTCCTGTCTCCCTCTCCCCTAGAGCTGGGGTCACAGATACACATGAGGTTCCCAGCTTTGTTACATGGGTACTAGGATATAGTGGCAAACTGAAACGCCCTCTGGGGTTCTGAGGGTTCTGACTCTGTTGATACTGTTAATTTTTGCTTTAGATACACTGTTTGTGATAATAGCGTAATAATATAAATCAATTCAATATTAAGAGACTAAGCAGACACACCTCTTTTGAACCTCCGTATGGTTCAAAACCCTACAGAGCGGTTTCTGTCTTGACACTCCCTGGCACAGGCGAGGGGAGGGACACGCCACTAGCTCCGCCACCAGGGGGCAGCAGCATCGCCGCGGTCCTGGTCGACTAAAGACGAAACAGCCCTGGTTTGCGTGCTTCATCTTTGTGGAATTAATTTGTTTTTATTATTTGACGTATATCGTGTTAGAAAAGATATTTATCATTTATCTGTTCCCATTTAAGAATAGGACAAATTTCTTTTCCGCTCGTCGAGTTCAAGCCTATTTCATCAGGCACAGAGCGGCATTTCGTCTCTCCGAAAAACCTCTGGGGAATAAAGAAACTTTTGCTTAGAGTGGGTTGGGCTGCTAAGCTGTTTAGGACGCTGGAGATGTGATGTGAACATCCTTCAGCCTTCAAGTCAAACATTAGTTATTTCGTGTCGTCAAAATTTGGAACCATGGATTCGGGTACATCAGGGTGTTTGGGTTGGAACCAACCGCTGCCTTCTCGCCTAGTTGAAAACCGGTGGACTTCAGATGGGGGATCTGGTACTAGAACTTTCAGGACAGAAGCCCACGCTGGGATGCAAGTCCCACCCCCTGCCTCACCCTCATCCAGTCCCCGGCGTTCAGTGATCCCTTGGCGAGGAGCTGGGAGGCGACAGAAGACTTTGGAGACTTGGCTAGTCGAGATGCACAGTCTCCGAGCTAATCTGCCTGGACCTAGGCGTCTAAAGCCATCCTTTCCAGACTCGGCGCGCCCCCTGCAGGCCTGGGAGTAGAGACACTGGTTACATCAATCCACTTAAACCACCCCACGCACACGCTAATAACACGCAGTGTCACAACTCCAGGACACGCACTCATTCAAACATCCAACTGGGTCCTCTCCCGTTCACCCCCTTGCATCCCTAGATCCACAACAAACTTTATTGACTTCCCAGACTCAAGTAAGAGTGGAGAGTTCCTTATCCCAAATGCAAAGGCCCCCTCTTCCAGTTCTCCCTGCTCTGGAACAAGGATTTGGTCAGGCTAGGATGCATGAAGACAGGCAGGTTCCTTGGTGAGTAGGACCTAGGCGTCTAAAGCCATCCTTCCCAGGCTCAGCGCGCTGAGGTATCCTAACCTGGGACAACTTTCCCAGGTCTCATCCTGAACCGGGAGCTTCCCAAAGGCAACTTGGCTTAGTCAAGTCTTCACTCTGGGGAGACTGAGAACCAGTGCCGGCTCAGTCCACCAGGCTAGGCACTTCTGCTGGCAATGACGGGCTGGGGAATTCCCAGGGTGCGGCCATATTGGAAGAAGGTTGAAGAAACTGAGTTCTCTGGCCACAGGGAAACATGGCAGCAACGCGACAGATAACTCAGCCGCGTGGCACACAGGCAAGCAGGCATATTAACAAAAGCTTTTCCCAAGGTCTTCCTCAGATCTGGCCCACCAACAGAAGAAGCTGTCCTGACGATAGTTAGAGTGGGTCTTTTCGGTTCAATAAGTCTAGCCAAGAAAACCCTCCTCGGTGTACACAGAGGCTTATCTCAAAGTAGATCCCACGTCCAGTCAAGATGAACTGCCACAGTGCCTGTGTCCTTTCCTCTCTGACATAATAGTGGGAGGGGGGAGTTTCTTCCCACTCCCGCTTGCCCCCTCCTTCCCTGATTCCTTTTCATCTCTCCAATTGTACGTGTGCATTTGCACATGAGTATCTGGGTGTGTGTCACTTGTGCATGTGTGTGTGGAAGCCAGAGAAGACAATAATGGCTTTCACTCGACACTTTATATTACTTTAAATGTGTGTGTGTGTGTGTGTGTGTGCTCAAAGGAGTGGGGAGAAAGAGAGAGGGAGGGAAAGGGAGAGAGAGAGACAGAGACAGACAGAGACAGGGTGTGTAAGTTCTCGGGGAAGCTAGAAGAGGCTCGCAGATACCCTCGATCTGGAGTTGCAGAGAGTTGTGAACCAACTAATCTAAGTGCTGAGAACTGGACTCCAGTCCTCTACAACAGCAGCAAACATTCATAACCACTGAACTACCATGTTGCTTTCTGAAACAGGGTCTCCCACTAACCCTGAAATTCCCTGACTAGTCTAGACTGGCTAGCTAACAAGCTCGAAGGATTCCCCTGTCTCTGCCTTCCCAGTGCTGGGGCTCCAGCGCTGTACCACCCATACCTGGCATTTGTGTGGGTGCTGGGCGTGCAAACACGTGTCTTCATGCATGCACAGCAAGCACTCTCCCAACTGAATCATCTCCCCGGCTCCCCCACCCCTGGCCTTTTAACGCTGGCAAGCCTCAAGACTTGGAACTTGGGACCTCTTCTTCCTACACTCCCTCTCTTGGCGATCTCATTATCTTCAGGCCTTAAGTACCACCCGTATGCATCCAAATATGTATCTTCAGATAGCATCTTCCCCCTGAACTCCAGACGCATGCCAACTACCTACTTAACGTTTCCATTTATGTATCTAGGGTGCCGCTTCAATGTACCCCGTCAGCACTGAGCTCCTGGCCCCCACAAACCCATGTCTTTGCAGCCCTCCATGTCTCCATAACCATCCCATCCACTGATCTCTCCCTGCCTCTGCTTTCTCTCACATCCTCTGCTGAGCCTCAGTCCGCTGGTTCTACATTCTTTCCAGATCGGAGCACATCTCAGAAGCACCAAACACCTCCTGTGTCCCTTGAATTACTGAAACAGCCTCTAGCCACGACTGCCTGCTTCACACTACTTTGGTTTAGTCTACATTTAACAGCTATACGGAATCTTTTAAACATTAAGTCAGATCATGTCAGGGCTCTGTTCGTCCCGCTAAGGGCTCAAGTCACTCGGTGAAGTAGAAACCTACAATGGCTGACAGTCATGTACTGTCATTTCTTATGTAGAAACCTACAATGGCTGACAGTCATGTACTGTCATTTCTTATTGTCCCCTACGCTCTGCTCTTTTGGCCTCTAGGCTACACACTCTTGCTTCATGACCTTTGAATCTCTTGTTTTCTCTACCAAGAACATTTCTCCCAGGTCTCTGTGTGGCTTGTTCTTTCTTTCCTTTCTTCCTTTCTTCTTCCTTTCTTCTTTCTTTCTTTCTTTCTTTCTTTCTTTCTTTCTTTCTTTCTTTCTTTCTTTCTTTTTCTTTGCATCAACTCTGTTTTCATATCATTAAAGGCTCCTCTGACCGCCTGACTTAAAATAACACACAGCGTGCACTCCCTACCACCTTTTGCCTTTGAGGGGATGAGTGGCGGGGTCTCACCATGCAGCCCTGGCTGCCCTGGAACTAGGTTCCCCTGAATCTTCTTAAAGTGCTGGGATTAAAGTCATGTGCTACCACGCCCAGACTCTTGCCTTCTTTTTATTTTTATTTGAATGTCTGCATATATGTATGTGTATGTGCATGCATGTGAAGTTACCTAGGGAAACCAGAAGAGGGAGTCAGAGCCCCTGGAGCTGGAGTTATAGGCAGTTGTAAGCCACCTAATGTGTAGTAGGGACCAGACCTCAGGTCCTCTGGGAGAACAGCAGGTGCTCTTAACTGCTGGGCCATCCCCCCTGTCACCCACTCTTGGCTTCTCTATTTTTCTTCATGGCAGTTGTTGGCATCTGACTATAGAGTCTGTTGTTTGCTTATTGTCTGTCTCCATCACTGGAATAGAGGAATAGAAACTCTGCAATGACAGGAAGGTTTCTGCTTTGCTTGCTACTGTTTCCCACTTAATATATACTCACTATGTGAATGAGCCGCAGATGCCCTGTATACTGTTTCTCCATTATTGTACTCTTTCCTGCTGATTCTTGGGATCATTCCTGACAGGCACTCAAGGCAGACGGTAATGAAATAACTGGAAGTTCACCTCAGCTTTCGGCTACACTGTTGTGTGACTAGGACCTTGGCAAGAGGCAAAGGCATACTCAAAAAGGCTTAGTAAGAAGGGACTTACGGTTGGACTTACGGTTGCACCTTTTACACAGACGAGAGCAGACAGCCACTGCGCATAAATTAGCATAGCTTCAAACTTTGGGCCTTCTCTGCTAGACAAAGTAGACACTAAATGTACTGCCTGAAAATGTTGCCCGTTTGAAAGGATTTCACGTCTTCATCATCCTGAAGGCCACTCCTGCAGCTGTAGGCAGCCATTTCCTTCTGGTGCCTGTATATCTTAGAGGCCCACCTGAAAATGAACACCATTCATTTCTCCCTATTTTTTCAACTCTAGAGAATGTCTCCGCGGAGCTTGTGATCAGAGAAAGAAGAAAAACCTATCAAGCTAAAGGCTAAGCCACCTGCCTACACTTTCCCCCCTGACATCTGAAACAGCTAAGGTCTGTTCTCTTACATGTGCAGGTCGTGTGCACATCCAGCCAGGGGTGGTGCTGTAGTGTAGACGACACCCTTAGGTCACATTGTCACTGGGGAACACAGTCTGAGTTTCCTACCAGGGCCCTGGAGCAAAGAGCTCTTCGGTTTGACTTGATTTGTTTGGGTTTTGTTTGGTTTGATTTTTGTTTTTTTGTTCTTTGCTTGTTTGTTTTTTATTTAGGTGTGTGTGATTGTGTGTGTGTGAATGTGTGTGTGTGTGTGTGTGTGTGTGTGTGTGTGTGTGTGTGTGCAGGTGCTTCAGAGGCCAGAAGCTCCTCTGTAGCTTAGGTTACGGGTGGTTGTGAGTCTCCCTATGTGTTTACAGGGACCCGAGCCCAGGTCCTCTGCAACAGTAGCATGTACTCTTGACCGGGAAGCCATCTCTCCAGCCCCATTCAGGTTGCTCCCTCCTTCACAGGCAGAAGTCCATGAAACCAAGTACTGAGACAACAAGGCTTTAGGTGTCAGTGAGAAGAACTATGACTTTTATATCTCTGGCCCTGGGAAGAGATGTGACATCCTGAGCTGACTAAAAGATTGTCAGTAGAAAACTATCCAAACCAAGCTCTAGAAACCCTAAATCTTTTTTTAAGATGGCAAGAGGCTTTCCAGTAAAGAACAAGCAGGTCTTTCAGTTGTGTCCCTTAGGAAAGCTGATTTATTATAGAGACCTTAGAAAATAGTACAAGACCTGCCTACAACATAGATAGGAACAACGGTCTCTGGCCACAGTCTGCTCTCCACATTGGGCAGCTACTCTGCTTGGCAATAGCCTCTGCCTATCGGCTATTCTCTGTGTCTCCTGGGACATCCTTCAAGAGAGCGTGCACGGACCGGAGAGAAGGGAAGGTTTCAAACTGAGATCCTGGTGTCAGGTCCCATCCTGTGTGTCACTGGTGATGTTCTGAGTGACTGTGACACTTGTGAATCCTCCGATGTCCTGGGTCCTCTCTCTCCATGCAGAGAGATTATCTATGTTCTCATATATACAAACAACCAATCCCAGGATTGGGACCCACTTTGAGGATCTACTTTCTGCAGTCTCTTCTGGTAAAGTTTACAGTATCCCTGGAGATTCTGACAGAAAATGGGTGGCACACTGTAAGGATATAGCAAAGTCAAATATTTCCCACTCCCCACTCACTATCAGGGCTTGGACAGTCTCTGATTGCCATATATGGAAGCTCTTCCTACCCCAAACTGCTGGCTCTAGACCTGGGTAGGTCTTGCAGCTGCAAACTGACAAAAGCGTCATGGGAACCCCTGCATATGTAGACCATTGGTCAGAAGCACAAGTCGCAACCCGTGCCTGAAACGGGCATCTGAACCTGGAAGATCTTTGGGGACTGAGCCCTATAGCTGTAGAGAGGCCACAGATGGTGTTGTCAGGAGCAGCCGGAGGCCACGGCTCAACACAGCCCCTTGTGGCCCAAAGAAGAGTTCCCTTCCCCACAGGAGCCTCCATTCAGGCAAAACTGATGTCTGAGTGTACTGCAAGGAATTCCAGGATGGCCGAGTGATGCAAAATTGGAGCTTGGCAAGTACTTAGGCAAAGAACAGAAATGGAAAAAGCAGGGGTTCTTTACATGTGATACAGGTTTTCTCACCTAGGTCGAACATAACTCCGGAGACTAGAGTCCCTGGCAATCAATAGCCACCAAAGTTTCTAGATCGTTTGTCTCAAGAACTGGAAGAACAGATTTCATGGGAAACAGATGGTGAGTTTTTAGAAGGGAGGGTTGTCGTAGAAGAGGGCTTAAGGGGAAGAAAGCTAGAGGTACTCCCATACAGCAGAGGGTCCCCACTGAGGGCCTTTGTCTAAAGGGTAATAAGACTCTACTGAGTTGAGGCCCAGGGAAGGGAGTTGATTGGTCCAGCTGGTCTACCTGAACTGATGGCTGATGACTGTGCACCCCCGTGACTGGACTGGAGTTTTGGAGACAACTTCAAAGCCAATGAAATCTCTGATCATGAATAGAATCCAGGTGGCTATACCCATTTGGTTGCTATATAAGGAAAAGAAGGATAATAAAAAAACAGGGCACAAAACAGCACCTAAACCTCTCTGTCATTTCTGGCCCCTGGCTAAGACAGAACTAAGGACATTTCTGCCTTCTGGCCAGGACAAAACTGGTTGTGGAGCCATGAAGCAGAAGTTACTCATTTTCCAGATCTCCTGACAAGCTCCTTGCTCATCTTATCATCAGAGTAATAACAGCTAAGAACAGAACACATCCCAAGGAATGTGGGATTTTGAAAGTCACTCTTAGGTGTCTCTCCAATATGTGTGTGCATGAGGATGCATGCGTGTGTGTGTGTGTGTGTGTGTGTGTGTGTGTGTGTGTGTGTTCCTATGTGTTCATGTGTGGTCCTGATCACATTCTTAAAAAAGATGTAATTTACAACAACATTCAAAGATTAAGCAAAGCTTAAAATTTAAGGAAGATTGTATGTGCAGATTTATTTTCTTAAAGAACTTCCTTGTGTAAAGGCAAATGTCAGGTGATTCTATCAGGTGTCCGTTTAGATGTTCAGACTTGGGAGTGAGAGAAGAATACTGACATTAGAATTCAGGATTACAAACATTCTGACCAAGTTTGTTTGTTGCTTTGACCCTCTCCTGAGCCATCATTAGGGCAACACTATCTCTGCAGGCAATCTTTGCTGTATCGGTTGTGCTGAAGTTTCTTCACTCAACCAGCAGGACAGGAGAGCTAGGTAGTGGGGTAAAGGGCTCCTTTCCCTGTTCAGTATCCCCTTAGTTTTCTCTGTCTTTCCATCCTGCCTCTCATATGGCTGGATTAATTTGCTAGAACAACTCATAAAACTTAGGAAAACACATCTACTGTTCGTGATAAAGGATGTTACAAAGAGGTCATAGTTATTGTTCTGATGCTGTGAAGGGACACCATGACCAAGGCGACCAAGGCAACTCTTATAAAAGAAAGCACTTAATTGAGGGCTTGATTAAAGTTTCAGAGGTTTAATCCATAATCATCATGGTGGGGACCACGGCAGCATGCAGGCAGGCACTGGAGCAGTAGTCAGGAGCCACATCCTGATCCATAAGCAAAGAGACTGTGACATTAGGCCTGGGTTAGGCTTTCAGAACCTCAAAGGCCACTCCCAGGGACACACTTCCTCCAACAAGGCCACACCTCCCAATCCTTCTCAAGTAGTGCCACTCCCTATTACCTAAGCTTTCAAATAAATGAGCGTATGGGGATCATTCTTATTCAAACCACCACAAAGGGCTACAGAGGGAGTCCTGAGAGAGACCTTCACAGGTGTGTAAGAAGGAGTACAGAGCTTCTTCTCCCTTTCCAGGGACCCTCACTTCCTCAGCTATTCAGAAACCTAGTTTAGTCCTTTTGAAGTTTTACTATGTGGCCATTATTGATGATAGGTTTATCAACTTACCCTGCCTCTGGTCTCTCTTGGGTGAAGGGGGAAGGCCTTTTATCCCTTCTCAGCAGTATAAAAGACTCATTACTACAGAGAGTCCAAGGATTTTAGTAACTATTTGCTGGTGGGGAGGAAGGTGGACCAGAAAGAACAATTTTTAAAACTATCTTGTTATTATTTATTTGTGTGTGTGTGTGTGTCTGTGTGTCTGTGTGTCTGTGTGTGTGTGTGTGTGTGTCTGTGTGTCTGTGTGTCTGTGTGTCTGTGTGTGTGTGTCTGTGTGTGTGTGTGTCTGTGTGTCTGTGTGTGTGTCTGTGTGTCTGTGTGTCTGTGTGTGTGTGTCTGTGTGTCTGTGTGTCTGTGTGTGTGTGTCTGTGTGTCTGTGTGTGTGTGTGTCTGTGTGTGTGTGTGTCTGTGTGTGTGTGTCTCTGTGTGTGTGTGTGTGAGTCTGTGTGTCTGTGTGTCTGTGTGTGTGTGTCTGTGTCTGTGTGTGTGTGTGTGTGTCTGTGTGTCTCTGTGTGTATGTGTGTGTCTGTGTGTCTGTGTGTCTGTGTGTGTGTGTGTGTGTCTGTGTGTGTGTGTGTGTCTGTGTGTCTGTGTGTGTGTGTGTGTCTGTGTGTCTGTGTGTCTGTGTGTGTGTCTGTGTGTCTGTGTGTCTCTGTGTGTGTGTGTGTATGTGTGTGTGTCTGTGTGTGTGTGTCTGTGTGTCTGTGTGTCTCTGTGTGTGTGTGTCTGTGTGTCTGTGTGTCTGTGTGTCTGTGTGTCTGTGTGTGTGTGTGTCTGTGTGTCTGTGTGTCTGTGTGTGTGTGTCTGTGTGTCTGTGTGTCTGTGTCTGTGTGTGTGTGTCTGTGTGTCTGTGTGTCTGTGTGTGTGTGTGTGTGTCTGTGTGTCTGTGTGTCTGTGTGTCTGTGTGTGTGTGTCTGTGTGTCTGTGTGTCTGTGTGTCTGTGTGTGTGTGTGTCTGTGTGTCTGTGTATCTGTGTGTCTGTGTGTGTGTGTGTGTCTGTGTGTCTGTGTGTCTGTGTCTGTGGAGGTCAGACGGGGTGAGATCTTCTGGAGCTGGAGTTACAGGTTGTCATGATGTGGGTGCTGAGAATCAAAATCAGGTCCTCTTCAAGAACAATACATGCGCTTAACCACCAAGCCATCTCTCCAGTCCCAAGTTTATATTTCAAAAGATGGTTCACAAAGGCTACATGTGATTATGCACACCGAGTTCAAGGCCAGCCTGGTCTACATAGAGTGTTCCAGAATGGGGAGTACTACATAGAGAAACTCTGTCTTAAAAAAAAAAAAGTAAAAGTAATAAAAGTGATTTTAATCAAACTTCCATTTGAGAAGTGAAATCAGAATTTAAAAGCTCCAGTGGACTAAAGCAGCACCCCGGCTCTGACTGTGGTGAGGGTCATTACTTCCCTGGCCACACAGCAGGTGGGTGGTGCTGATTCCCACCTCTGTCATGTGCTACAAACTCTGTACTGCGTGCTATGACTGCGTGCTATGATGGTTGGCGCAGCAGGGCGGGCAGGTAGTACTAGCTGTGCGGCAGTGTTCTCTGAGCCTCGTCCTCTGTATGTGTAAAACAAGGATCACAATACAGCAAGCATGTGTCAGAGGGTGCCTGGGAACGATAGGTAAGGTATGGCTGGCAGAGGGATGGATTCAGAGCACAGAAGACAGTCAGAAAGCTATTGTGCTTATTATTAACAGATGAAAACTGGTAAGTGTGAGAACTGTAGGGCCTGCTTAGCGGGTAAAGGCACTCACTGTCAAACCTGGTGTCTTAGGGTTTTACTGCTGTGAACAGAAACCATGACCAAGGCAACTCTTATAAGGATGACATTTACTTGGGACTGGCTGACAGGTTCAGAGGTCCAGTCCATTATCATCACGGTGGGAGCATGGCAGCCTTCAGCCATACATGGGCCTGAAGTAGCTTCTAGACAGGTGGGACGAAGGTATTAAAGCCCATACCCATAGTGACACACCTACTTCAACAAGGCTACACCTCCTAATAGTGCCACTCCCTGGGACAAGCAAATACAAACCATCACACCTGGTGACTTGGGTTTGACCCCTGGGATCTCTACAGTGGTAGGAGAGAACCAACACCCTCAGAGTTAACCTCTGACCTCCACCTGTTTGCTGTGACATGTGCCCACCTCCTCCCAGGCACACGCCAATGGCTTGAGAGATGGTTCTGACAATGAAGGGCCTGGTACGAAGCATAAATGTCTGAATTTGGATCCCCAGAACCCACCTTAAAAAGTAGGCACACAGTGGCACACACCTGTAATCTTTGTGCTTGGGGAAGCTGAGACAAAGGGGAGCCTGATGTTCACAGCTGGTCACAGCTGGTCACAGCTGGTCACAGCTGGTCACAGCTGGTATTGGCAAGCCAATGAGCTCCAGGTTCATTGAGAGACCCTGTCTCCAGAACTAAGGTATAGAGTTACACCTATACCTTACACACGAACATGGATGTTTCATTCAACACACACATACGGAGGACCCCGAGTGTGGGTACATGGGGCTGGGTGGGTACCCCATATATTAACTGTTCTTTTGCAGTCTTCTCTTCTGGTCTTTCTCACAAGGATGGGAAATCACTTATTCCTTCCCGATCTGTCAATTCCTTGAAATTTAGGGATTTGTCTCAGAAGGAGCTGGCTAGCCCCTCTCCTTAGAAATCCCCTCTGCGTTCCCAGGACTGAGAGAAGGGAAAGATGGAGGGGGCTGTTCCAGTCCGTGCTCCCTCCAGCTGTTCCTCTGACCTAGGCATTGGATTTGAGAAAATGGACAATGCCTGCAGATCCAGGTAGCTGATTTGCGGGGACCTGAGTTGAGGGCTAGGAGGCCTGGGCCCTCTCCTTAGGAACCCTCCCTTCCAGTTCGGTCTGTTCCAAGAGAGGGACTGGTCCCCAGATGGTGTGTTGGAAGGCACGGCGATGACAAGGGAAGGTTCTCACGCTTGCTCTGAAGGCACCATGGAGATGACTTCAAAACTGGCCTCATCAGAAGGAAGAAAGTCGTGAGGATGTAGAGAAGCCCACTGGTTCTGACTCTAGCCCAGCTAATGCCACCATCCAGAACACAACGCAAGCCCTCCCTGGAGCTGACCGGACACAGTTTTTTTCCCCCCGGACTGATGCAGACTGTTCTCAGAGCTAAAGCCAAAGAAAGCAGAGGATGAAGACTCTGAGTTGGGGGAAGAAGGAAGCCAAGGTCATGTTTTGCCAGAAAAAAAAAGGGGGCAGAGGGGGGTAAAGGGGAAGACCCAGAATGGGCCATGAGGGGAATTTCGGGACAGAAAGTGAAAGCTCAAAGCATAAATTGGAGCTGGTGGCAGCCTCACACAGGCTCACTTGCTCGGTTCCTCAACCCCATCACGCCACACGAGGCCGTCTGAGTGATTCCCGTCACTCCCCTGTGAACCCGTCCGAGCCTCGGCCTCTCAGCTTCTTGCGCACACCGTCTCTCAGACTCACTCACTCTCTGTGACCTGCCTCAGATCACCTCCATGGCACCCCGTGTGACTTCCCTACTGGCCTTCAGCCTGCTGGTTCTCTGGACCTTCCCAGGTAAGGCTTGGGAGATGACTAAGGTGGGGGCATCAGTGACCTGTGGACAATGTCTAGATCGTGGACGGTTACGACGGTCATGAAAGACCCTGCGACCAGAGTCAGAGGATCCAGGGCCTCCCTGTGCCTTCTGTGTGTGCCCGTCAGTGTGAGTGTGCCTGTCAGTGTGAGTGTGCCTGTCAGTGTGAGTGTGCCTGTGTCCCTGAATTCCAATGTGGCTCAGCTCCAGCGTATCCTGGGGCTTAGAGCTGTTCCCCTCGCTGTGGGCTCCATGTCCTGATACCTCAGCTTCCAGGCAGCAGAAGGAAGGAACAGTATATCTTCCTTGGGGGACCTAAAGCTATAATTAAGTGGGTGGAGTGTTTGCCTCCCTGGTGTGAAAAGCCTGGTTTCAATCGCACCACTGGGGTTGTGGGGGGTGAAAGTTTTGCTGTGTATTTGCTTCCATCTGAGAGAACAAGAGATACACGCTTAGTAACTCGTTCCCCTTTTGGGGGTTGCTTTTTTAGGGGCCTTGGTTTGCTTTGGTTTAGTTTGGTTTTTGAGAAAGGGTCTGTCCTTGTTGCCCAGGCTAGCCCCAATCTCCTGGGCTCACGTGATCTTATGCCTCAGCTTCCCTCCTGGTAGCCAGGACTCCGGGTACAGCAGCCATCTTCTGTAGTAGTTCGTAAGCCTGAAGGAGCCTCAGTTGGGGCAAGCCTCCCCTGCCAGGCAAGCCTGCCCTGTCCCAGCACGCTACCGTTAACTCTCCATTTGCTAAAACACTGTAAATGTTGAGAAAACCTGGGGACGAGTATATGACCAGAGCAGCATTTGGGGTGCATAGAGAAATGGTTATTTACTAAAAGGCTTAGAAGACAACAATACGGTCAGCAGTGGATAGCCACAGTGGCACACTGTGAATATCCGGTCCAGCAATCACACCACAGAGAGATGCTGTTAAAGCCACTCAGGGCTGTGGCCTCCCTTCCTCATGGTCTCATATCTTCTCCCCTTCTTTCTCCCATCTCAGCCCCAGCTCTGGGGGGTGCTAATGATGCGGAAGACTGCTGCCTGTCTGTGACCCAGCGCCCCATCCCTGGGAACATCGTGAAAGCCTTCCGCTACCTTCTGATCCAAGATGGCTGCAGGGTGCCTGCTGTTGTGTGAGTTGCTTGTGGGAAGAATGTCTAGCCCCATTCCCCATGAGCCCTTGCTGATACCACCATGGCTTTAACCCTGGACTCACAGCTGAGCCCACTTTTCGTGAATGCCCATGAAACAGGTCCCTACATAGTCTCCAAGCCTCTGCTCCTTATTCTAGAGCCTTCTAGGAAACTGGGTTTCAGGGCTTTTACTCTCTCTGACCTCTGGCTACAGGTTCACCACACTAAGGGGATATCAGCTCTGTGCACCCCCAGACCAGCCCTGGGTGGAACGCATCATCCGAAGACTGAAGAAGTCTTCTGCCAAGGCAAGCCTGACCCTCCCTCCTCAGCCCTGCCTCCACCCTCCAAACCCCCGAGATTCCAGCCCATGACCCTGCCTCTTCTCCCTCCCCCTAGAACAAAGGCAACAGGACCAGAAGGAGCCCTGTGTCTTGAGTAAAGAGATGTGAATCACTCTGGCCCAGAAAACCAAGGACCAGAGGAGAGGACCAGGCCTCCTGATGCTCTGCCCCAGACCTAACCCAGCCAAGTCTGTGCCTAGAGAGATGTGAATGTGAGTGTGGACAAGAGAGTTTGTGTGGCTAGGACACGGCCTCTCCATGGCTAGACTGCAGTGCTTCCAATAAAGCCGCTTGGTACCGTGGATCTGTCTGTCGGCTGTCTGTTCTCTCTCGCCCCAGAGGACAGAAATAGGAAAGGAGGAGGTGGAATGGCAGGATATATTTCCACCCTGAGTTCTGAGCCATCTGTTCCCCAGCCTCCACCTAACACCCTGATGCTCCCAGAACCAGCCCTACAATGAAGGACCTGGCCCAGGCCTTCCCATGCTCCTCACACTCTGTTCAGTGACTCAAAGCTTGTCTCGGTTTGCAAAGTTCACAAGAAGCCTCAGACCTTTGTGTCTTTGCCACCTAGTCAGGCGTTTACATATCCGGGTGTCTCAGGGACATGGAGTAGGGGGACTTCAGTGAGGATAAGAGGGTGGTTGGGAGGCATGGCTCCACTCTCTAGGAGAAGTTCTCAATCCTCCCACACCCCTATTCCACCCTACTCTCAGCCCCAAGTTGCTCCGTCTAACACTCTTCTCCGTCCTCTGCCCTACTTGCTTCTTTTCCAGGTCTGGATGTTTCCTCCTCCAGGAAATCATTCCTGACTCACACTGGGTTAGGTAGCTTTGCTTCCTCCCAGATTCCCATGGCTCTGCACCTTGTCCTTTCCTATACACCACTCACCTACAGCGCGCGCACGCGCGCGCACACACACACACACACACACACAAGCATTCATTATAGTAACCTATTTTTGCTAGTTTGTCCTTCTCCCTGGACAAGGGTCATATCTATGTTGGTTTCCAGCAGATCACCTGGTATAGGGAGTCAGTAAATGTTTGATGAGAGAATGAACAGATGCGTAAGAAGGGGACCAGCAGCTGTGGGGATAGTGCCATCTTCTAGTCCGCCCATCTTAAAGCCATCCTAGACCAGTTTTCCATCTCAGACAGTCTGCGAAGGGTTCAGTCCCATCAGAACAATCCTAGCGCCAGACCTAATAAGATACTGACGTGGAGCCCGGGATCAGGGAAGGAAGACAGGCCCACAGGGTGGAAGAAAGAACAGCTAGGGAGGCTTGCATGATTCATCATGGAAATGCCTTCAGTACACACCAGCTCTGGGACTACAGGCAACACTGAGTCTAAGGGAATGAGTCTCCTGGGTCTGGAGGACAAAGCCCTGGGGCTCTGTGCTTGGGAAGCTTCCTGGGTGTGACCTCCAAGAGCCTGCTTGGTGGGAGTGGTGAGTCTGAGTTGCTAAAGTCAGATAAAAGGTCAGATTCTCTTTCCCTAGTCTGGGAAGAGAAGCCATCATTGTATCCAATATACATCAGCCAGTGACCAAGCTGTGCCTGTCTGGGCAAGCCTTTAAAAGGAAGTTGTAGGGGGACTGTACTCCCCCATCCCTCTCCAGGTCTGGGGCCTCCCTGTCTTTGCTGTCCCAGACAGGTGTCTGAGCGCTCAAGTGTCAGTGGGAGACGTGGCAGGAGGGAGTTACAATAGGGTGGAGAGGAGGGGCAGAGAGCCTAGAGCTACTGGAAGCGTGGCAGCCTCTTCCGCTTCTCCCACAGACAGGTGTTCAAAACCTCTAGTATCTCAAGTCACAAAGGATGGGACAGTTGGAGATAGTTTCCCAGAACAGTTGCTATGGCTAGGAAATTGTTTTCCCCGCTTGTGGGAAATTACCCATCCGTTGATGCATCCACACATGCACTTGCCCGGCTGACCTCCATCCACCTACCACCCCCATACCCGCTTCCCCTGTACCAATCCATTCATCCCTCTGTAAAGTCACCTAGCCATGGGCAGCTCTATCTCCCACAGACAAAAGATTAGGACATATGGGGAGGGAGATCTAGCTCAGGTCTCAGGGGAACCAAGAAGAAGTCAGCTTGCTTTCGAAGCAGTCATAAATCTTTCTCTGGTGCCTCCAGCCTCAGAGAAATATGAAAAATAGAGGAGGCAACCTTGGGAGCCCTGCCCAAGGTGCTACCAGGACAGAGGCCCTGGGACATTATCTCCATGGCAAGTCTTGGTCCCAGTGTCTGGACCTGCGTCACAACCCAGTCTCCACCCTATCACTGAGTGACTCTGGACAAGTTCCTTCAACATTCTCCAGCCCAGGATTTCTGTGCCATGTGTCTGATAGCAGGAAAGGGGCGACTTTCGAGTCCTTCCAAAGATGTAACTCCTGCATCTTCAGATCTCAGACTAAGTCTCTAGCCTTGTACAAGCTCCCCAAACATCCAACACATCCAGAAATGCTCCTGCTTCTTAGCTCCCCAGGGGCCATCCTCTGGAAACAAAGGGAAGGCTAATGCTAAGGAAGAGAGAAAATCTAGGAGCTGATGGCACACCTTACATCATGCAGTCTCCTGCTTGACTAGGAAAGCCTAGGAAATTAGAAATGTAGGGAGTGGACACCCATTTGAAGCAGGTATACAACCACCCTCCTCCACCATTAGCTTCCATCTTAGGGTCTTCTGTTTCCTACACCCAAGCTGTAATGACCTCCCCCCTTAGCACTGGATCTTACTCTCTTACCTCTCTAGCAATGGGGGGTGGGGGCATACCTCCCCCTGCCCAAACACTCTCAGCTCACTGGGTCCATCTGTCTCCAGTCTCTCTAGAACTCGCTGAAAAGAATTACATCTCCTTTTATTCCAAGTTCTGTTTGCCTGTCTCTGAGAATAGCAAAGATGCTAGTTCTCTGACAGGTAGCATGGACTCCTAGCTCCCCTAACAGGCTCGGAGGCTTGTTGTACACCTCTACATGGCCCCTTCCTCCCTGGGCACACAGCACCCACTACAGGCTCAAGGCATGACATTGGGTTGATATCTACTGCCCTAAAGACTCATGGTCCCTGAAGGCCCATGGTCCCTGAAGCTAATATCTCCCTGAAACTTTTCAGACAAAGTTTCTTGCCATTAACGTCTGCTGAGAATTCCCAGGGGGAAGAGACTGGACCTCATCCATCTCCACTGCCGGCATTCCTTTGCATGACTGACATGGAATAAGCCCCAACATATAATTAAGAAAAAAACAAACAAGCAAATCGAGAATAGTCCTTTCCCAATGCATGTGCACATACACAGAGAGAGAGAGAGCACACAGCACACAGAACATAGAGCACACATCCATTTCTCAAGGCAGTTGGGGCTGCTTCTGTTGTGGAACTGAGTGTTTGGCTAGACTCAGCTCCATAAGGTTTTGATAATCCGATTTCAACTTCTCGGCAAGCCCCCACCCCATGCCACCCCCTTCTATCCTCTGGGAAATTCAGAATCAGCAGAAAATCCTGGAAATGGTCTCATAAAGGAGTAAGTTTTCCAACTGGAGAGTTTCCTCCAAAAACAGGCACTTCTCTAGATACCAACCTTCCTAGATGCCCTCTTCCCTAGACCTAGTCTATGTGGATGAACAAAGCTCTATAGTAATAGCTAATTCTCTGTGGGAGCTTTCTAGGTGCTGGGCACTGCTGTAAGCACTATGACCAATCTCACACCATAGGTGGGAAAAATGAGGCACTGAAGGGAGGTAAGTTGCCCAAGCTAGACAGCTAGGAAAATGTCAGAGTTAGGGTTCCAGCAGGGCAATGTGGTTTCAGAATGCTACAACACATACCGCCTTTTGAATTGACCCATTCCCGAGAAAAATCAGAGAACAGTAGGACAGGGCCAGATCTGAAGGTATGACCACTGCTTTCACATGGTGTGCATGTAACAGTCCAGACCTTCATTGTGTTATATCATTGTGCCCTCAAATAACCTGTGAGGTAGCTATCATTCCTGCCATTTTACATATAACGAAACTGTGGAGCAGAGAATGGGTGCAACTTCTCAAGTCCACAAAAGCAGGAAGTAGCAGGCCGAGACTGAAGCCCATGCGGGCCTGTTCAGTAGGACTTGAATGGAGGGCCAGAGGGCTGTGACTGATGTCTAGTTGGGGTGGAAAGACTTGGCTTTGCTAGGAAGACTTGACATGGGGAAAAGAAGTGAGTCTGGAAGACCCAGGCAGTGCTTGAACTCAGAAATAGAAATGCCCCCTGGAGAGCATCCAGCCTCTTGACACTCTCCAGCCGAAGGGCAGTGAGATTCTCCAGAGCTTCAAAGAGGAAATCTGCCCGGGCTTGGGCTTTCCTGACGTCAGCTCGATGGAACGCGGGACTAGATTGCAGGGCTTGCCCTCTCCTTATCCCTGTGGGACCTTAATGAGACATGTGGCCACGCCCCAGGTTCTAGCCTGACTCCGCCTAGGCAGTCACCTGCCTGCAGCCACACTGTCCCCGCCTCCTGGTCACCTGACCACCCAACTCACTATAAATAACACCCCTCAGCGAGCGTTCTCTTTCTCTCCCCCCCCCCCCCCCCGCCTGTTCTCTCTTGGCCCTCTTCTTTGTCTATCTCTCTGTCTTCTCCCCTTTCCATGTGGTCATGGCTTCTCTTATCTATTTTCTCCTCTTTCTTTATCTTTCTATCTCTTTTCTCTTTCTATTTTCTTAATAATAAAACATCAAAGCTATGGGCCGCCTCTTATTAAACTCGCCACACAGAGCTAGCTGGTACGCGCCGTCTGAGACTCTGGGATTCAGCTAAGCAGACAGTCTGAGCACAGGTAACACGCAGAGAGATCCGGGATTTCTCTGTGCCCCCCCCCCCCCCCCCCCGCGCGCGCCATGTGCGGGACCGGCCGGCGGTGTGACCGCTGCTCCCGGTTAGGCCAAGGCACGCGTGCATCTTGCCTGTTTCCCCAACCCCCACTCCCGCGCGGAACCGTATCCGCCTGCATCCTTTGCACATGTACGCTGCCTTGGCCCTAGAGCGAGGCCCGCACTCTGCCGGCCCTGCCTGGCGTGTGCCCCTGTGTCTGCCCGCGCCAGGCCCCACGCCTTCTTTTTCTTTTTTTCCCCACATATCCCCAAGGCCAGGACCTGGTGAAGCTAAAGGGAGAGGAAAATGGAAGAGCGGGACTGGGGATCCAGAGGACTCGGAGTTCAGTGTGTGTGGTTTCTAGAAAGGGGCGGCAGCCCACTGGTGGGACAGGGAATGAGCGCAGCATGGTGCCTTGACCCTTCACCAGTCATAGTTTTAGACAAAAGGTAGAGAGTCCCTGGGGTGACCATGGATGCCCATTCACATCCTATTTGTCTTATTCTTGATCTACATTCAAAGAACTAAAATGCAGTGAATTCTCTGCCCTGTGTGGGAGCTTCCAGGACTATCCACGTGGGCCTGGACCAGGTCACTGATGATATATCAGGTCTAGAGGGTGGCCAAGAGGAAACTATAGGTAAGTAACGGGGAGCTGGTACTTAAGTATGGGACTGGAATGTGTGCCCTCATGATTATGAGGCCCTTTAACAGAATAGGATAGGAATTTGAGTAGGAAAAGGAAAGGAACAGGCTCAGGTAGGAACTGGACCTTCCCTTCTCCTCTCAATGGTTTGAGTATGGTTTCCTATGAAATGCGTATAGCAATGTAATCCTCATGGACAGATGAGAAGGCAGAAACAACCACACTACATTGTTGAAGTGAGGTCCTTGTGAAGTGATTGGGGTTGGGTAAGGTCATCAAGGTTAAGTCCCATGATCGAATTTCAGTGGCTTTGCAAGTGAGAGACCAGAGGGGTCTGTGTCTGTTGTTATGTGATACCTTGCTATCACCACAGGGTTCTTGTAGTAAGAAAGCCATCACCAGATGTGGACCATTAGCATTGGACGAGAACCATAAGTCACACAAAAAAGTCCTTTCTTCATAATTTAACCAGTGTGTGATAGGGTCCAAGATGCAAAGAGATCAAACACAAATTTGGCCTTCAAGGTGTTCTGAAAGCTTATTGTTTTCAAGATATGAAGTCACTCCATTAGTTTGGTGTGTTGTTTTTAAATAGATGGACCAGGGCAATAGCTTAGAGGTAATACATGAACTTAACTTATCTGCAGAGATAGATGATAGATTAGGTAGGTAGATAGATAGATAGATAGATAGATAGATAGATAGATAGATAGATAGATAGATAGATAGATAGATAGATAGTTCCTCCATAGAGGATATATCTATATAGATAGCCAGCCTACCGTCTGGCACCTCTGTAATAACAGCTTCGATTGCCCTATAAGATGGGCATTATTTCTGTCACCCCTTCTTCCACCTCCAAAATAGATTCTCTGATAAACTGGCTCCTTCTCACTGGGTCTAGCTTCCTATTCATGGGCCTTGACAGGTATTTCTGATTAGCAAAGCCTGTGCTGTTTGAGTCTCTGTTGTAGAAGGAGCTGGAGAAACAAGTGCAAGGCCTTTGGGTTCTATGGTGAAAACCAAGCTGTAGCAGTAACCAAGGCCAACAAAGCAGGACATTCCTCAAACATGGAAAGGGTGAAGTCTGTGAGCAGTGAGATAGGCAATGTCTCAACAGTCGGTTCTCCAACATGGGTATACATCCCTATCTTCCCCATCCCGTGTCTTAAAAATTTAACATAGTATCACCTTTGCCTATACAACCCAACAACTACCTTCCCCAAGACAGACAACTCAAAACCTTAGCAACTAGCACATCTGTTTAGCTCAGGTTATCATTAAAACACACACACACACACACACACATCATAGACAAGGCAGCTTAAAGAACTTAAAGAATAGAAATTTTTTTTCACAACACTAGAGTCTGAAAATCCGGGTACCAATACAGCTCTTTTTCTTGGCACCTTTTTCATTTGTGTGTGTGTGTGTGTATGTATGTGTGTGTGTGTGTGTGTGTATGTATGTGTGTGTGTGTGTGTGTGAGAGAGAGAGAGAGAGAGAGAGAGAATGAGGTTGGGGATTTAGCTCAGTGGTAGAGCACTTGCCTAGCAAGTGCAAGGCCCTGGGTTTGGTCCTCAGCTCTGGAAAAAAAAAAAAAGACAAAATAACAAGAAAGAGAGAATATTTTCTTTTTTTTAAGATTTAATTATTTATTATATGTAAGTACACTGTAGCTGTCCTTAGACACTCCAGAAGAGGGAGTAGAGGGAGTCAGATCTCATTACAGATGGTCGTGAGCCACCATGTGGTTGCTGGGATTTGAACTACTCTTCAGAAGAGTAGTCAGTGCTCTTAACCTCTGAGCCATCTCTCCAACCCTGAGAGAATATTTTCTTATAGGGCCACATTCCCATTGTTTTAAAGCTCCCATTTTATGATTTCATTTAACTCTTTTTTTTGTCTTTGAGACAGGATCACCCCAAACTCACTATATAGCTGAGGATGACCTTGAACTTGTAACCCATTTCCACCTCTTGAATGGAAGTGCTTAAAATCCCATCTTTAGATATGGTTGCACTGCGAGTAAGACTCCACCATATGAATTCGGGTGGGCATGATTTGGTCTACAACAATATCCAGCTCCAGGACTCAGGGTGGCATTCCTTCCTCCTCTTGCTTTCTTGTGATCTTATCTCTCTAGTCTGTAATCACCAACCTGCCTCTGATTGGCAGGATAGATTGAGTTACGCTAGGCTCACAAGTGATTCCAAAATCTGAGCACTTTAACACAACAAAAATCTGTTCCCACACAAACACTGGACTGCTCTGGGTCCAGGCAAGCACTCAGCGCATCTGTGCTCCATGTGGTGGCGCAATGTTCCAAGCTGCTTTGATCTCTCTGCGTGAACACATTCCCCCCCTCCTCCCGCCCCATCTCAACTCTCAACACTCGTTCCCATGATCAGTCAAGAAAGGCGAAGAAGTTGGCAAGGGAGAACACTTTCTTAAATGTTTTTGATTGCAAGTGGCATGTGCCATTTCTGTTCATGTTTGTTTTAGCAGAAGCGGGTCACATGACTTCAAGAGCCGAACTCCCGGGAAAAGAACTAAATCCGAATCTTGGTGGGGGGAATAACTGCACCCGCCATAATAACCTACAACCAAGAGTGGAACAAAGGAGGGTGACAGAGAAGGGGAGGCCAGCAAGCACAGACAGGGGGAAAACTCAATACAAAAAGCTACAGTGACGCACACTTCCTTTAATCCCAGCAGGCATGAGGAAGGGGTGGGCAGAGATCTGAGAAGTCAGAGACAGTCTGGTCTACATAGTGTGTTCCAGCCCAGCAAGAACAACATATTGAGGCCCTGTTTCTTTAAAAAGAAAGGCTATCTATAGTTATGAGTTCATAGCTGGTCCTCGGGTTTAGTTGGTGTTTGTTATATATACTCTTCTTTTGTTAACCTTCTATTGTGTAGCAATTGGCACAGATACTTCGAGCACTTCTGAGTTCAAGAGCCAAGACAGGGCACTGCCACCAATCTCACTATTACCATTAGAATAAAGAGACCAGGAGGGAAGCTTATAAAATGAGGTGGGCCTAGAAGGCTGGAGGCATGTGATCCCTGGCTTTACAGGCTACGGGAAGAGGGGGGAATTTGAGTTTACTACAAAAGATTTTAGCCAAGGAGTAACATGATCGCATCTAAAGTTTTAAAAGACCCTTTTGGTGGCCTGGATAATGGATAATATACAAGAGTGAAGAAGTCAGAGTCATGGCCCAGAGGAGCTGATCCTGTCGTAGCCCACGGGGGAAGCTGTTGGAAAGTGTAGGGGTTCTAGACATGCATGACACGGAGCAACAGACTGAGCAGAGAGGGGCTATTTATGAAGCATAAAGGAAAAGGAAAACCCAGGATGGCAGCAGGCTTCAGGCCAGAGCCACTGGAGGGAAGGCGGTGGCATTCTGAGAGATGGGTGGCTGGGGGAGGAGACAAGCTGGGGGGCGGGGGGAGTGTCGCGAATCTAACGTTGGTTTTGGAATTAGACTTCTGTCAGAATGCTGAGAAGAAAACCCAAATAGGCAGTTGGCTCCACAACCTGGAAGCCAGAAGCGGATCTCTATCTCCCCGGTTCATCCATCTGTTTCTTTCTCTGCAGTTGGCTGAAGTCATGGGTTTCTTACTCTTAACTTGTCTCCGGGGTCTGCGCAGCCTCTCCAGCCCCTGTACTGATCGCGTCCCTGCTTCCACCCGCCCCCACCCCAACCCCCTTTGCTGGGCAGTCGCAGCACTGAACCCACTGCTCGCTTAAAAGCCCAGTAGTCCAGGTACTTGCTTTTTAGCCTAGCATCCAGGGTTGCACACTGGCGCTGGACCAGCCATCCCTGGCTTCGCCCTCAGGAATGTGACCTGAAATAGCTCCCTCAGCCTCCATCTCCCGCAGTTTCTCTCCACCGCCCCTCCCGCTACTTAACCACGTTGGGATAACTACAATTCCTTTGTCTCTCTGAGTCTTTTCACTCATTTTCAACGCTCTCCTCCTGCCTCTCTCTAGTCCTTCAGAACAACACCTTACTAGCTGCCTGCACGGGTCATTTCTGCTTCGGTCCCAGGGGCCCCAGTTTTCTGAATTTCTCCCAAACGAGCTCAGTCCAAGTCCAAGCGCCTCGGGAGCTCTGAGTAGCTTAGATAATGAGCGCTGAAGGAGGAAGAAATTAAGAAACAAACTCTGGCCATGACACTACTTCAGGTCCCAAAGGGATGGAGACAGGGAAGGGGGGCTGAGCTGTTGCTCAAGACTACCCCCTCCCTAGTGCCCCAGCACCCCTGGAACCCTAATAATGTTCCACCCACTCAGGGCCTGCAGAGACAAGCTCTGCCCCTGGGTCGGCTCCAAGACCCTCTCTGGATCTCATCAGATTTGGAGAAGCATGGGAAGTGAAATGGACCCCTCCCCAGGGCCGGGGACTTTCAGAAGCTGAGTCACTTGCTTTCCTGCTCAGTTCTTTCTGGAATATTACATCCTCCTTCAGTCAGAGGCAGTGCTCCACGGGCCAGGAGCTTCACACCTCATTTAGCCCATTCCCTCGACTCCCTCTGCAGGCCTCAAAGTTGAGGTCTCAAGCCGGCCCTGTGCCCTCCTTTTTCCTAGGCGTAGAATGTCCCCTGCAGGTCCCGTGAAGCTGAGTTCCACAAAAGAACGAATTGAAGAAGAGCATCCTCTGATTTTATCTCAAGAGACACAAGCCGGGAATGGAAAAACAAATACCAGTTTTTCTCACTCAGCTATGAAAACTGTAATCGTGTAGAAGTACAGAGTAAACACATGTCTATAATACCAGCACTTAGGAGCGTAGGCAGGAGAATTGTAACTTTGAGGCTACCCTGGGCTACATAATGAGTTACAGACCAGCCTAGCTACAAAGTGAGACATCTAAAAACAAAAAAGCACCAAAAAAAAAAAATTCTTGGACTGAAGAGATGGCTCGGAGATTAAGAGCACTGGCTGTTCTTCCAGAGGTCCTGAGTTCAATTCCCAGCAACCATATGTTGGCTCACGACCATCTGTAACAAGATCTGGTGCCCGCTTCTGGCTTCTGGCTTCAGACATATATACATGCAGGCAGAATGCTGTATACATAATAAATCCAAAAAAAAAAAAATCCTTGCAGTGCTGGTCACTAGGGGTGGGGAAAAGAGAATGGGAGGAAATTAAGGTTATTTAGGGACCTGGAAGGGTGCTAGGAAGAGATCAGAGAATGGAAGATAGCCTCAGAGAGAAGTGAGGGTGGACATGATCAAGGCGCAGGGTCTGCATGTGTGAAAGATTGATTATTGTGAGCTCTGTCACATTCATTTGAGTTGCAGTAAACATAGGAAAGAAGAGCCCAGTGAGGCGGTGCGCGTCCGTAATCTCCGTGCTTAGGAGAATAAGGCAGGAAGCTTCTAAGTCAGGAGAGTTACAATTGTTAGGAACTGCTCAGAACTACATAATGAGATTCAGGTTAGCAGAACCCTGAGTGAGGAGAGAGAGAGAGGGAGGGGAGACAGAAGACAAGACAGACAAACTCCCACACAAATAAACAAGTGTTGACACCTTCAAAGGACCCTAATATGTTCCATTAATATATAGGTACATATTCACCATATATACATATATATATTTACTATGTATGTATATATTGTATGTGTGTGTATATATACATATATATTGTGTACATATATATATACATAAATATATATGTATTAATTCAAGGGAATGCCAGAGGTGTATAAATGTATAGTCACAATACAGACTTACACAGACATATACAATTGCACACACACTCACACAAGGACAATTCTCTTTTCCTAAGAGGAATATCTGGAGAAATATTTTGAGAATCCACTTGGAAAGCACAGTGATATACTGACTTACTAAATCAGGCAGTCTAGTGGAGCCTGTTGGCTAGAAAGCCCTTTGTTTTGCTCAGTATTCACTTGGTTTTAGGTTTGGAACAGTGCAGATAAGAACCGAAACAGATGCCTCAGAGGTTAAAAACACTCCTCTTGGAGAGGACCCTGGTTTGTGCTCCAGCATCTACACAGTGGCTCACAACCATCTGTAACTCCAGTTCTTGGGGTTCTGATACTCTTTTTTCTGTCCCCCAGGGGTATGGCATGCATGTGGTACACCTATATACATGAAGCAAAACACTCATACACTTAAAATAAAAATAAATTTTTTCTGAAAAAACAGATGGGGTAGAGGGTTTTTTTGCTCCAGTTATTGTCTTTATTGTTTGCTTGGTTTTTGAGACAGGATCTCACATAGGCCAGAAAAACCTGGAACTCACCATGTATTTGAGAGTGAATCTGAGCTCCTGCTTCTCCTTCTTCTCCACAGTACAGGGTACTACAAACTGCCATGCCTGATTTGTGTGGTGGTGGGAACCAAAACCAGGATTTCATGCACACTAGGCAGGCACTGGAGTGGTAATATTTAAAAGGACAGACATAAGCCGAGGGTCTGGACATGGACAGTTCCAAGCACTCAGGAAGCAGAGTCAGGAGGAACAAAAGGTTGTCTCCAGCACTGGAGAGCTGGCTCTGTGGTTAAGAGCACGTACTGCTCTTGCAGAGGATCTGAGTTCAATTTTAGCATCCAGGGCAAGTGACTCACAACCACTTGTGACTACACCTCCAGGGGATCTGATATAGTATCTGGGACACACACACACACACACATTTTTTAAAAAATAAATCTTACAAAGGAACAAGATGATCTTCAACCTAGATGAGCCAGGCAAACATAGGAAGTAATTTGGTAAGCTGGGACTCAATTTGGATCATTCATAGCCCTCCCCCTTGTAAAAATGCACTTGGCAGCTTAGCTCCTTTACCTGTGTGTACTGTACATGTATATCCCTCTCCAAACAATGCATTTAGCAACTGCAGAACACCCTCAGAGCTCCACCGATACACCTCCCTCTCTGAACAACAGATGTCTCAGCTCCTGGTAACAATCAAATTTAGATGGTTCCTAGTCACTCAACAGTATCGCTCATGTATCCAGTTTAAAGACAGAAAGGCTGATCTTAGTCTGAATCAGTCTGGGGAAATATGTGGAATAAGTCAACCCTTGTCTTCAAGTAAACTCCAAGGGAGAATGCCCTATTTACCGTTTTCTTCCTGTGTGCAATGGGATGTGCACATGATTAAAGTCAGGGCATTATAGAAAGGGTCACATATATAAGGAAAATGATTATATAGCCTAATCTCTCAGTAACAACAGAAAACCACCCCACTGCACCGCTTGTGACCAAACTCCTCCTTTTAAACCCCATAAGAAGTCACAAGTAAGAACTGGACCATTCAAGAACACCAAGCTACTCAATCCTAGCAGTCCAACTCTTCTGCCTCCTCGGGGGACCCTACTGGGTTGCCTCGTCCTGCCTTGATGGGATGTATGTGCCTGGTCTTATTGTAGCTTGTTATGCCTTGTTTGGTGGCTGTCTCTGGGAAGTTTGCTCTTTCCTGAGGAAAGACAGAACAGGGTGAATCTGGGGGATGAGGGGGGATGAAGGGAGGGAGAGGAAAGTGTGTCCAGGATGCAATATATAAGACAAAAAGATTGGGGCCCTGTGGATCTTCACTCATGTGGCTGGCTGCCCTCTTACGGTGTATTTGAATCTTGTCTACTGCTTTTTCCTGAATACTTGTTACTTGTACAAATCTGGGTGAGTGCCCCCTTTCAATTCTTGGAATAATGAAGCCAAGGACCTGGAAGGACCCGGCCCAGAGCCTGACCACCAGTAATATAAGGATTCAAATGTTCTCACCTCTGTATCCTACTGTCATTTCTCATTTAATGCCTTCTGTGTGGGGTGTCTTATTCTTACCATACATAGGATGCTCTTGTCATTTACTGATCTCCTGGTAGCAGCAAACATGGCCACTAGACACCTGAGGTCTAAGGGGTTGTTTTAGGTCTAACTTTATTATCATTTCTAATTGTATGGACACATGTGTTCTGATGTCCTCAGAGCTCAGAGGCGATGAATCACTTAGAGCTGGAGCTGGAGCTGCAGTCAGTTGTGAGCCCCATCAGACATGGATGAGAACTGAGCTGAGAACTATGCTCAGGTCCTCTGCAAGAGCAGGACACGGGAGTCATCTCTCTAGCTCCCCTATTTTTTTATTTCTCTTTATTTTTGAGCCTTCCATACAGACATACAATTAAATAAGATCATATCTACCCCCATTCCTTCATCCAACTCCCTCATATCTTCCAACACATCTCCCTCCCAACTTCTTCCTTCCTTCCTTCCTTCCTTTCTGATAACCCACTAGGTCCAATTAGTGCTGCCCATATGTACATGGGTGTAGGGCCATCTACTGGACCATGAGAAACCAGCCGGTAGTCACATCCTCCAAAGAGAATGACCCCTGTCCCATGCCCCTGCCCTCACAGTCATCAACTGCCAATGGCTCCTCAGTAAGGGGTGGGCCTAGGGGTCATCTACCCCATCTACGACAGAGTTCTGGCTAGCTGATCTTGTGGAGGTCTTATGTAGGTAACCATAGCTACTGTGCATTCATGAGTAGACTAGACATGTCATTCATGGTCAGAAAACTGCAATTCACAGCATTCTCCCCTTCCTCTGGCTCTTACACACTTTCCAGCCCTCACCTACCATGGTCCCTGAGCCACAGCAGGGAGAAAGGGTTGATACAGATGTTCTGTTTATAACTCAACAGCATTCTCACGGTAACTGGTCTAGCATCCAAACATCAAACCTCATGAGAAGCTCTGGTGAGTTGTGCCTGTATTAAATACTCAGGTTTTTAATCTATCACAGTGCTCAAGGACTGGCATACTGGGATCACTGCAGTGTGGTTGATAGCCCCACCACCACCACCATAGAAAGTGGCAGACTCCTGTAATGTGCACTGGAGAGACCAAGGCATACAGAGTGTCTGCCATGGGTCCAAAGCCTGAAACACACAGCAAAGCCTTGTCTCAAAAACAGTAAGTCAGAACCAGGCATAGTGGCACAGGCCTTTAATCCTAGCACTTGGAAGGCAAAGGCAGAAAAATCTCTGTGAGTTCAAATCCAGTCTGGTCTTTGTAGCAAGTTCCAGGATAGTCAGGGCCACACAGTCAGCCCCTGTCTTATAATAATAATAATAATAATAATATAGTAAAAATAAATAAAAGAAAAAGAAAAGTGGCCTGTTTAAACGGAAACAGCCTTCAAGAAATCTACTTCATAGAGCTATCATGAGACAACTTAAAATATTTAGTATGGCACCTGCTATTTAAGGATCAACAAATAATAATGTCATAACTGATCACCTTTAGAAAGGTGAAAGAAATAATAGAAAAGGAAAGAATAGGTGGCCAGTGGGAAGAGAGAGCATGAAAAATGCAGACCACAGTTAAGTCCATCAGATTATATATCCCAATGCTGAGAAATAAAAAACAGCCGAGTATCCCACAGTAGGCCTAGCGTCCCACAGTAGGCCTGGAATCCCACTGTAGGCCTGGAATCCCACTGTAGGCCTAGCATCCCACTGTAGGCCTAGCATCCCACAGTAGGCCTAGCATCTCACAGTAGGCCTAGTGTCCCACAGTAGGCCTAGCATCCCACAGTAGGCCTAGCATCCCACAGTAGGCCTAGCATCCCACAGTAGTCTTCCTAAGAGACTCCTGCTCCGAGTTTTCTCCAGTCTTGTCCTCCACATGCCCTTGGATTGTCCCATAGTAGGCCTAGTGTCCCACAGTAGAGACTAGCATTCCTAAGAGACTCCTGCTCTGAGCTTTCTTTCTCCAGTCTTGTCCTCGATGTGCCCTTGGATTGATGTGACTCTGGCTCACCCTCTCACTTGTCCCCAAGCATGGCCACAGGACATTCTAGGAGATATCTTGAGACAAGTAGACCAGAAACAGTCACCTCCAGAAACAGGAAAGCCTTCTATGCTGTGGCATGGCAAATCCATCACCTCAGTATAAAATTCAGAGTGGCTTCCCTTCTTGGCCCTCTCAACTGCCATATAAGTACAGTACAGAGCAAGACACCTTATGTCCTGGGCAAGGGCAGCCTTGGGGACCTGGCTCATAGCAAACCCTGGCTTCCACTGTCCCTTTCTATCCATTTCTAGTAATAAATCAATGTATGTAATTTTTATACAATTTTCTCAGTAGACTCAGACAAGTTGCATCCTGGACCTGTTCCCCAGGTCTCTCATCCATACTTCCCTCGCTTCTCTGTGAACTAACCAACGTTTTGCCTCAAAAATCCCTCAATCCTCAAGAAAGGGAGTATGGGAGAAAGGGATGCATGGAATTGTTTTCATCTCTTGATATTCCTGGGAGCTATGGAACATAGAAAAATGGAAGCATTACAGAAGAAGGAGGGGAATGACCAGGACAGGAGGGCAAAATCAACCAGAAATACATAGGGATGAGATTCGACTTTTAAAGAGCTTTCTTTTGACTTTGTTAATCCATCAAGTGGAGCTCAGAGGATGGCTATGCAGACCCTGCAGTGAGCCTGGGCACATCTTGGGGGGATCTGAGAAGGGACTTCCTCTAGCCTTACTCCACCCCTGTGATTGTGCCCCCAGAATGTGATGGGCTGTATCTTCCCTCTTCCATCCCTCACATATCTCAGAACCATAAGGAAGAGACGGTGTCTTAGTTTCTTTTCTGTTGCTGTCATAAAGCAGTGACAAAAGTGACTTAAGGGAGAAAGGGTTTATTTTAGCTCACTGCTCAAGGCCGTCTGTCTGTCACGGCAGGAAAGTGTGGGCAGCTGGGGTCACTCTTTACCCTTGAGAATGACAATTTTCTTATACATATTTAATTATGAGGAGGTATGTGCACATGAGGGCTACTGCCCTTGGAGTCCACAGGCATCAGCTCCTCCTGGAGCTAGAGTTACAGGTGGTCGTGAACCACCTATTCTGACCCCTCTACAAGAGGTTAAGCCAACTTTCCCTCCATACCTTTTATCCAAACTCCTGCCTGCCGTGGTTGTCCGAACTGAAGCCAAGCAAGAACTAATGCTGCTACTAAGAAGTTTAAAAGGGACCCCTCCCCACCCCTCCAAAAAACCAAGAAGACCGTGGGGAATCCACCGGATGAAAAAGGTTACCAGCTCTTGCTGCATTCATTTCCAACAGCTGCACCCCAAAGTTAGCCTCGGTCTTCATAGATTTAAGGGGACGGTCTTCAACAACTGTTCCACTCTAGATGTCCGTTACAAGAAGGGTTCCCAAGACTGATCAACGAGCTAAAAAATCTGATATAAAGCACTTCCTAGATATTCAGTAGTAATTGGGTGTGAAAGAAATGATTTGGCCAAGGCCACTGAGCTAAGAAATATGTCCATACCTTAGCCGGCTCTAGGCTGTGTTCTCGCTGGTGGCCTATTCCTTCTGGTCTGAGGTCATTCAAGAACTGGGCAAGGAAGAAAAACAATTGACAAGGTAAAAGTCAGGAAAGTGGGGGCGCGGGGGGGGGGAGAGGCACTGTGAGGAGAATCCCAAAAGCACTTTTACTGCTGCCTCGAGACAAGGTCACAGTCTACCAACATGTGTAACTCTAAAATCTGACTTCATCCCAGAAAAGAGGGTCCTGCGTGTCTGGCATCTGAAAATACACCGACTATGCCCCCTTAAGCCACAAAAATACAATACTTCTTAACGTAACATTTTGACCCCACCTCCTCTGACGAAAACCTGGTTCCTCCTCTTCCGGGTGATACGCAAGCCCCACCCATAGAGTGCGAAGGTATCCCTGTGATGTAATTGTTAACGGTCCGTTTCCGGGGCGGAGCCAGGGAGGGCGGGGAGTTTAGGCTTTGCCGACCCCTGAGCCCCCCTTCAGGTGACTCCAGCCCCTCAAAATCTCCATCCAGGACCTAAATGTCCCAGCTCCCCAGCCGCTAGACCTCTCTCCTTGGTGACTCCACGTTCCGGTCCCTAGATAACTGTTCTTCTAACGCTTTAACTTCTAGTGATTCCCATATTATCCATCCCATCCTGTCCCGATGTGACAATTGGTTTCCGGGGGGGGGGGGGCGGTCACCTGACTCAGTGTACCTGAGGACTATTCAGACTCGTCCTGGGAAGGATGGAGAAGGGGACTTGCGACTGGGAATAAGTGTTCCTATCATGCTGCTCCCCAGGAACCGTTCGGAGCCCGGGACATGTCGCGACTGAGGAGATACGAGGTGGCGCTGGAAGCCGAGGAGGAGTGAGTGGAGGCGGGAGATGCGGAGGCCGGCCGGGGTGGGGGGTGGGGGGGAGTTAACGTCCCGGGGCGGTTGGAACGGGCCTCGAGGGGCGTGGGCTGCTGCGGTCCAGCCCTTGGGGGCGGGGCTTTCTCCAGGGCTAGGTTCCAGAGGTGGGGTCTGTGGGTCAGCCCCGCCCCTCCCGGTCCGGCTCTGCCTTGTCTCTGCAGGATCTACTGGGGCTGCTTCTACTTTTTTCCTTGGCTGCGAATGTGGCGCAGGGAGCGGAGGTGAGGGGGCTGCGATCTCGTGGGGGCATGAACGAGGTTCAGTGTCGGTGGACGGATGTGGGGGAGTCCAGACGCCCCTGCCCCGCCTCATGTCCTTGTCGGGTCGCCCTACAGCTCGGCGCACCCCCGGGAGCAGAAGCTGGAGCCTCTGCGGGGCCTAATGAGCTGTTTGTCGAGCGGCCTGAGGCCTGCTCCCCAGCGCTCAGGTCGTGGTCTCCTCTGTCGCACCCCCACCGCTGTTGCACAGACAGCCGGTGCATTAAAGATTTAAAGTCACGCCCACTGCCTTCCTGACTTTACCGCCGCAGCCGCCCTTGGTGCTGGGAATCTCACTCCACACCTGCTGTTTCTTAACCCACCCGGCATCCCTCCCTGGTAGGGAGCCCTTGAATGCCTAGGCCTCCGTTGCTCCTAAGGGTCAGGCTTCCAATTACTATCAGTGACTGGTTCCCTGCCACGCCCTCCCCAAAAGCACCCTCACTGAGAGTAGGGCCACATCTTTCCCCCACTTATCAGTGTTCCCACAACTTCAGCTGTTACCACCTTCCTCTGTAACTTTGCCAGATGTCTGAATAATCTTCTTTCCCTGGGAGTGGATCTAAAACATTTTAGCCAAAGTTGAAGAGTCTGCTGTCAGTGAGAGGACCAGTTCCTAGACGCTAGCTTCCAGGAGAGTGACAAAGGTTGAGGATCCAAGGTCCTTCCTATAGTTAAAACCCCGAACTGGCTCCCCCAGTCTGATCCCAATTTTTTGTTTGTTTTTGTATTTAACTTTTATTATGTGTGGGTTTGTATGTGTGTGTGCCCGCCCAACACAATGCATGTGCATGCGGAGGTCAAGGGCCGACTTGTGGGGGTGGGTTCCCAGGGTGGAACTCAGGGTCTCAGGCTTGGCACCATGGCCACCCTGCCAGCCGCATCACAGTTTTAAACGTCCTTGGCATCAGCAAGAACTAGCAGTTTGCTAAGAATCCTGCTCCCCCCATGTTTACCTTGTCTACCCAAATCACTCTGGAACCAGTTAACCCTGACAGTGGCTGAGAGTCAGACTGTCCTCTGTGCCCCCACATAGATACTGACTCCCATTCCAGAAACAGGCACCTGAGGATTACATTATGAAGGCAGCCCGGATCCTGGCTGAGCCCAAAGCTGACTTTTAGCCTGGCACAGCCCCTGCCATACCACACTGTGCTGGGAGAGAAGACTTGGCCTCCATATCTTTGGAGAAGCCAAAATAAGGAGAGAAGGGTACAGAGCCAGGAAAATGTTTCTGCCTTCCAAAGATCTCTGAGCTGACAAGTCCAGGAGAGCTCACAAATCTCGAGCAACCAGCAGAGAGGGAGCGTAGGATGATGGAATGGGGTGAGCGGGGCGGGCAAAGTGCATTTTCTTAGAATTTCTTTTTTGGTAGAACACCCAAGCCCTGGGACAAAGGTCTAGACTAGGAGTAAGAGAGTTGCCCTGAAGCTTCTGGTATCAAAAATTCAGGATGAGTGGCCTCTGACTTGAGGGTTACCTTCTGTGTGCAAACTTTTAGCCAGTCCCTAACAATGTCTACATCAAAGACCCCTTCAAATGCTCTGACTAGCCCTGGGTCCGCATCTTCCCAGACTGTCATAGACCTCTGAGAAAATGTCCAGAAGGGGCCTGTGGGTCTTGTCCTGGTCAGGAGAAAGCAAGGCTTAGGTTTTCAGTATAGCTATGACTGAGGACGCTGCTCAGAGGCAGAGGAAGTCCTATCCCAAGATCTCCACGCCACCGAGGAGGATGGCCTCGGAGCAGGAAATTCAGTATCCAGATAAGGGATGGATTCTTGGTGATATGACTCAGTTTATATTTTAAATCCAGAGCAGAACTTGTGAATTGAAATCCCCAGATTAGGAGTCTAGGCCATTAGCCTAATAAACACACCCCACCCTAGGTGGTTTACAACTTTCCAGAAAGCATTGACTCAAAATGAGTAGGAATTTTGCATGCAGATCGAGTTATACCCCAAGGCCTCACTGCAATACATTTGGATTTCCACCATCATCCCACTGAACTGTATTAGTACATACACACTTCTGATGGAAGGAAGCGTAGGACGGGGTGCGGGTGTTTTGAGTTTGGGAAAATGGGTATTTCTGAACCTGGGTTCGGAAGGGTATGTTCCTTCAAGCCCAGAATGGAAAGAATGGATAGAATTTGAATCCAAAGAGACGACCTAACTTTGTTCTTGAGTCCGATGTCTCCAACAAGCCAGAGACTAAGTCTGGAACCCCCCAGGCTCCCACTGACAAGCTGGCACCCGTGGAACAAGACCAAGCAGAAGCAAGAAGGTGAGATTTGGGAGAGGGGCTTTGTCGTCTTGGAGTTTTGTTGATTTGTATGTTGTTGAGGCAGGATCTCACGATGTAACTCAAGCTGGCCTGAACCTCACTGTGTAGACCAGGCTAGTCTCAAACTGTGATCACAGAGATTGATTTGCCTCTGCCTGCCGAGTACTGGGGATAAGACATGCCACCGTACAACCACCCACTTTCACCTGTTTTAACACCAGCAACCTGGCACCAAAGAACTTTTCTCTTCCTCATCTGCCTCAGTTTCCCTCCTTCATTGTAAACATCTCCCTATTAGCCAAGAAGAGTCTGTTTTAGGGTCCCAGTCCCATCAGTTTCTCCTGATTAAAAAAATGCAGGGCAGGGCAGGGCAGGGAGTAGGGAGGAGAAGATGAAGGCAGGTCAGTGCTGGTCTGCCTTCTGTTCCTACCCACTCACAAACTTCATCAGAAGTGCGTATGTACTGATACGGTTCAGCAAGATGATTGTGGAAATGCAAATGTATTACTGTGGGCTTTTGGGTATAACTGGACCTGTGTAATTTTTGTCTGTGAGTATACATTCATGGGCATGACTTTATGAGGGTACATGACCAACGTATGACTGTGAATGTGTGGCTATGGGTGTGAGCGCAAATGACTATCAGGAGATGCCACAGTGGATCATGGCTGTCCTGAGCTTCTGTAACACCAGCACCCCCCACACACACACACACACACACACACACATCATTCGCTAGCTCTCTCCCATCCTCTCTGTTCAGGGCGTAGAAGCCCATGGGGAAATAGTCCGGGAAGGGGATAGGGTCACTGACAACAGGCCAAGAGTTAAAGCTCAGCATCACAAGATAAGCAAGGCATCACCACCTGTGTCTGACTCACCTCGTTGCCCGAGGCCAAGCACAGCTAGATAAAAGCTAGGAGAGCGGAGGAGAAAGGAAGAAACCTCTAGGGTGAGCAGCATGGAGGGGCTCTCCCCCATCGGCAGCCTCCAGCTGATATTGTTGCTTCTGAGCCCAGCTCCTGAAGCAGGTAAGTTTTCAGAGCGTGTAGAATGCTGAGTGAGTGGACCAGAAAGAACAGGGCCCAGAAAGTCGGCCCTCTAGCTTTCGAGAGCGGCTCGCAGGTCCAGACCTTTCTGAAGTGCTGCCCTGTTGTTCTTCAGCCTTGCCACTGCCCTCCACCACTAGCTGCTGTACTCAGCTCTATAGACAACCACTCCCAAACAGGCTCCTGAGGAGGACCGTCCGCGTGGAACTGCAGGAGGCTGACGGGGACTGTCACCTTCAGGCTGTTGTGTGAGCTCTGCCCCCCAACCTTGATACTTCTAAATCTGCCCTCTTCCGAACCCCCGGTGTTCATCCCAACCCTAGCCCCTTTACTAATTCTAACACCTACTTGGATTTTCATCCGGTGTTTGCCCCTTATCCCTGAGCCCTGCCTAAGCTCATCCCCTGAATATGAGGCTAGCTTTGAACTTTTCCCTTCCCAGGCTTCACCTGGCTCGCCGCAGTGTCTGTGTTCATCCCCAGAACAGCAGCTTGGCTCGGTGGTTAGAGCGCCAAGGGAAAAGGCTCCAGGGGACTGTACCCAGTTTAAATCTGGTACTACAAAAGAAAATGTACTCGAGCCCCCAACAGCAAAACTAATAAAGCAACATTAGACGATAATCTCTAAAAACTTCCGTCTCTTTTATTTCAACTCTTCACACTCCCCAGAAGGGCCAAGCCCAAGACCACACACTCTCCAATCATCTGTACACACACATCCAGAGAACTTACGCTCCCTGTCTCACATACACACCGTCACAGAAACACAGACTTCCGTACACATTCCTCAGGTGGATTTCCACCTCAAGGATGATATCAGGTCCAGAGAGCATTCAGCCGGCAGCAAGTCTGGAGTAGAGGTGTCAAAGAAAAGGGCTCCACACTTCCAGCTGAGACCTCCATCCACAGGAATCCACTGCCCTGCCTCTTTCTGCCTGTCCATTTAACCACCCAAGTCTGGCAGGGTTACGGATGGAATCAGCTGAAGTTCTCTGGGGTCCTCTGCAAGTTTGGAATTCCTAAAGGAACGGAGTATGATCAAGAGATGTGAGGACTGGATCCAGACATCCTGAGACTAAACGGGGGTCATTTCCAAGGCAAACACTCTAAGGCGGAACAGAGGTAAGGAAGTAGATATAGCTCTGGGCCACGGGTAGGGGTGGCAGGATGCTCGGAGCCACATGCCAAGCAAGGGAGCCTAATGACCTGTGTGTAGTCCCCGGAACTCATGTAAATGTAGAAGGACTCCAAACACATGCTATGACACGTGTGCCTCCATACACATACCATGCACATGCACAACACACAACAGTAATAAGATTTAATTTGTCAAATCAAGGAGAGGAGCAAGCATTGATCCAAGACAGTTAAGTGGTAGTGGTGGGGGTAATATCAGTTCTAACACCTTGAAAATGAAGGGAGCTACCTGTAATTCCCAATACTGAAAGGGAAGAGACTCATTTCTGAGAATAGACACTCAGGAATGAAAGGCCTATCTGCTCTCCCCCTAGCCTAGATATAAAAGAAGACCCAACTCCAGTGATTCCTGGGACCCACACGATTAATAGGGCATCTGGTTCTTAAGTCAGACACTCAAGCAAGCACTTAGATTACCAAGTGCCACTCACCTGGAAGCTTTTCCACTGGAATCATTGGTGCCAAGAACCCAGGTTTTTGAGGTCCATCCTTCCCACTCCATCTCAGCCTCAGCCTGAAGCAAAAAAGGGCAGTTGTCTCCCTCGTACCATTTCTCCTCCAAGAGGATGTATTAGCAAAGGATGAGGAATCATGACAGAGGACAGTCAGGTGGGGTGAAGTGGTTCCAAAATCCGGCAGGTTCAGCAGGCAGTCAGCAGAGGGTGGGAATGGACGTGGTCCCTGCGCGTCAAAGCAGCTGTTGGGCAGTACAGCTAAGGAACCAGTGGCACTCACTTACCATAGCCCCAGTGCCAGGGCTCCAACAGCCAGGCCAAGGAAAGAGAAGATTCCTAGAGATGCTAACACAGCCACTTGCTCCAAGGGGTCCCTGTGATCTGAAGGAAAAGGCCGCGTCACTGGGAGAGCAATGTTAGCTATTCTTTTATTTTTAAGATTTATTTATTTATTTTATGTATATATGAGTACACTGTCACTGTCTTCAGACACACCAGAAGAGGGCATCAGATCCCCTCATTACAGATGGTTGTGAGCCACCATGTGGTTGCTGGGAATTGAACTTATGACCTTCAGAAGAGCAGCCAGTGCTCTTAGCCACTGAGCCATCTCTCCAGCCCCAACGTTAGCTATTCTTGAAGCCGCCTCCTGTCTAGGACTTCCATCCTCCACACACTTGGTCAATCCATCAAACTTACCTAGTGGCCTTGGGTCTGGCTGCAAGGAAGGCCTTGGAGGAGTGGGGCTGTCCTGAGCCACCGTCTCTAGCTGCTCTTCGTGTCCCTGGCTGCCATCAGGTATCTCATCCTGCAGGGGAGCTGAAGAAAGATGAAACCTGAGAGGTGCACACCGAAGCTTCTGCCTTTCCAAGGCAGGGGCAGGGCTAGAACCTACATCTGCGGTAGGGGCCTAGGAGGCAGTTTCAAAGGGTGTGGCCAGCTTCTGGCTTGTAGATTTGCAAACATATGGTCTATATGTGCAGAGCTGGAGTCAAGGGACTAAAGTCAGGGGAGGGCTGCAGGCCAGCAAGGCTATCGAATAGGACAGTAGTGCTGAAGCCCCCTAGCAAGGGGATGTGTAACACTGTCTAGTGGATGGGTGCTTTGGGGTGAGGGCCCCACCCTTTGTTTTGTCTCTCACCAGTGCTAGGAGTACCCCAGGCCTCTGGGCTCCAGGCACTCCAGCTGCCAGCATCCAGAAAGTCCCTGGCACTAACTCGGACCGCATGGGGCAGCCCAGCCACAGCATCTGTGATCACCTCCTCCAAGCCAATGGGCTCCACCTGGAGGGAAAGACGGCTCCTCAGGGTGTGGTCGCAGCGGTAAGTAGAGAACCTACCCAGCCACAGCCAGCAAAGAGCAGCCCTCTCCAGTGCTGCCATCCCTATCGACCTGCCAGAGAGGGTCTAGGCCCCATGTTGGGTGGGTGATGGGACGAAATCTATGTCTGGAATTTGGAAAACAGAGGCATGTATAGGTTACTTAGAGGGCCTGTGGTGTCAGTCAGTCTGTGTTCAAAACTTAAGTGACTCGCTGAGTGGACTGTGGGCCACAGTCTCAGCTTCCTCATCTGTAAAATAGGGGTGACTATACCTAACAGAGCTAACATGCCAAACGTGCATCAAGGTACCGAGCAGGCAGACAGCTCTAAATGCAGATTACAAATTCAAGGGGCAGCTTCCCAGGACAGATGCCAACCAATCTTTGACATTTTTGGATGTGGAGATAAACTATTTTCACCTAGACACAGGAGTATGTTTATGAGGAGAGTTCTCTGGACAAAAGGTACCCCCTTTCCTAGAAGTTATTCTCTCGCTCTCTGGGGGAGAATGGGGGTGTAGTAGTTGTGTGTGTGTGGTATATGTGTATGTGATGGTGGTGTGTGTGTGTGTATGTGATGGTGTGTGTGTGTGTGGTATGTGTGTATGTGATGGTGGGGTGTGTGTGTGTGTGTATGTGACGGGGTGTGTGTGTGTGTGGTATGTGTGTATGTGATGGTGGGGTGTGTGTGTGGTATGTGTGTATGTGATGGTGGGGTGTGTGTGTGGTATGTATGTATGTGATGGTGGGGTGTGTGTGTGTGTGTGTGTGTGTGTGTGTGTGTGTGTGATGGTCAGAGGACAAACTCAGGAGTAAGTCTTTCTGCCTTTCTGCACTGTTTGAAACAGGTTCTATGTTACTCTCACCTGCATAGCAGCCTGGCTAGCCCATGAACTTCTAGGTATTCTCCTGTCTCTACCTCCCCTCTTGCTATTGAAGCACTCGGGTTACAAACTACTGTCTCACCTGGCTTTATGTGGATTCTGAGGATTCAAACTCAGGTCCCCATGCTTATACAGCAATTATTTATACACTGAGCCATTTTCCCAATCCCTAGAAGTGATTTTTTTTTAAAAAAAAAAGCCATTTCTGTCTTCCACAGACAGGCTTAAATTATAGTTAGTTACCCAGGTCAGGAGTCCTACCAGTTACAACTCCAGTGCCCAGCTCAACACCTTGGGAACACTTATATAGAGAGGGAATCAGGTCTTCTGAGACCTGCCAGTGCCTAGAAGCGATGCAGAATATTTGAGCTCTCAAAACCAGGGACAGCACCAGAAGATCAAGCACACTGCAGACCTCACCGTGGACCAGGCTGGATGCTGCACTGGACGGTATTGCAACCGGAACTTGAGCAGGAAGTGGGGTTGGCGACGCCAGGAGGCAGGGTATGTCCAGCTGGCATGCAGCCGCCTCGGGTAGCCAGGTACTGATTCCACCCGCAGTCCTTGCGGGGGATCAGGACGCACTAGGGGTAGCCAGAAACAAAGTTCAGGGTAAGTAATGGGCACTCATCCCTTCCCACAGTGTGTGTGTAAAGGTGTTTAGTCAGATATGTCCCAGGACGGAGGGAAAATGTCGAATTTGATCACTCATTGAGCCTCAGGACCTGTCTGTCATTATAGTAAGATAAGCAGCAATAGGAAACCAGAATTTTGATAACTTTTGAGTGATAAGCAGATTTTTCTTTCCATCCACAGAAGATTCACTGGCCCAAATTCCAACCTAAGTTTACTGCCTTCTCCCCTCCCACACTCAGATCAAAAAAAAAAAAGGGGGGGGGAGTAAGTCTTTCCCCTAGAAGGGAGAGCATGAGATGGGGCTGCCTTCAGCATAGGGTCCAGGAGCAGGAGTGAGCTAGGCAGCCGGGAAGGATGAGTCGGTAATGACGGGAGCCTCTAGTGTACGCACAGAAACCAACCATGATGACTCAGTCTTTATGAAAAGGAAAGGACCAATTGAAAGCTGGGGCAAGGGGAGTGTAAGTCTGTGTGGAGTCTCTGTGCTGTGGGTCTGGAAGGAGTCTGCGGTACTTACAGATGCTCTGTAATCTCACATCCAGTAGGCATGTGCTGGCACCCAGCGGGTTCACCTCGGTCACATTGATCCGGTACTCACTCCAGAACTCTGCCCCATGGACCACACATCGGGAAGCCTCCAGAGGGTCCTGTGGACATGGCCAAGGCCCGGTGGATGGACTTTCCCTAGAAGGGAGGGAGAATGTCGTCTTGGGTTTTGGAAAAAGGTCGCAAGTTAGAGTCCCCACTCTCTCTCTCATGTCCTACCTCTGACTCTCAGCTCCTGGCAGGGTCTTCTTCCTGGTTTTAAAAAAAAAAAGTTACCATTTGAGATCAAGAAGAAAAAGGGCCCCTATCTTTTCTGAGAATTTGTCAGAACCTCGCTCCCTGCCTCCCATACCCATATCATGCCAGCAACCCCAATTCCATAGGCACAGATACCAGACACACCCACACATACCTGTAGGAAGTAAGGTAGCGGGTGGGCAAACCGCTGACCTGGCCTGGACTCCAGGTACAGGAGAAGTTTTCATAGTCCACTGCTTGGCAGGAGACCTCGGGACGCACTGGGGGAACTGGAGACAGAGGGCATAGCTGGAGACTGAGACATCCCTAGCTCCATCCTACCCCAGAGGGCTTGCTCGGGTCCCAGATCCCCACGGCCACCTTCCCTAACTCACAGCCCAGCTTCAGGGTCACCATGCCCCCCAAAACACCATCCAGGGTCTGGCAGACGTAAGTGCCTTCGTCAGGGCTGTCCGCCTGGGCCAAGACCAGTTTGTGTCCTAGCCCAGAGTCAGGTCCCTGGAGCAGCCTCGAGTCACCATCCCGAAACCAGGACACTGGAGTCCTGGAGGAGAGATGAGATGAAGCAGAGAGAGACTAGGTCAGGCTGTGCAATCCTTCTCCAAGGGCATCTGAGCACACCTGCAATCAACCCACGATTCCGTGCCCCAGGTGTGGTGGTGCCTAAGAATCATCTTGAAGGCCAAAGCAGGAAGTTCATGAGTTGAGGCTATGTAGTGAGTTCCAGGCCATTCCCAGGTACCAAAATGAATACATAAATAGGGCTGGAGAGATGGCTGAGAGGTTAAGAGCGCCGACTGCTCTTCCGAAGGTTGATGAGTGATGTCTCATCAACCACATGGTGGCTCACTACCATCCGTAATGAGATCTGATACCCTCTTCTGGAGAGTCTGAAGACAGCTACAGTGTACTTACATATAACAATAAATAAATTTTTTTAAAAAATACATAAATAAAAACAAGAAGGAAAGGAGACTAAACCCAAGCCCAAATTCCCTTCACACAGTCCCTTGTGGTCCACTGTTGCCTTCTTTTCCTTTATCATCCCAACTTCCTTCTGCACAGTCCACATTCTCTTCCTTCTGTTCCTTAGCTCTGAGGTCATCCCCACCCCGGGGCTTCTCCACAAGCTGCTGCCTCCGTCAGGAGTGTGTCTACTCTAACCTGGGCATTGCTGCTCCTTTCTGACCAAGTTTCTTGTGTGCTTGCTGCCTGCCTTCCCCACTAAGATGAAAGCTCTTGAAGACACGCATCTTGCTGTGTCTCAGAGCCTACGATAGACCCGGCACTTAGCGGGTACTTAAACATACTGGCTAATGATGATTTTTGGTACTAAGTACCAAACCCAAGGCTTTGCACATGCCTGGCACCAAGCTACATCCCCAACATTGGCTGTATTTTCTATTGAATAAGTACATTTGGAGGGTTAGGATACACGACCAAGGATTAGGGCCAGAAGAAGCGAGTTTAGGAGGGAACGTAAGATCTGGGCAGGGTCAGGAAAGGGTTGTGAGTATGAGATTAACAGACAGGTGTTGAACACTTACCCAGCATTCACTCCAGGACAGCACAGCATCACGGGCCTGCCAGGCTGCCCATACTGGACCCCTGTAAAAGGCGGCCATTACTTCTTTTATACCCACCCCCTCCCACTTATGAGAATGACCGGAGGAGCAGGCTGCCAAGCCTGGGTGGGGTCACTGTGTCAGAGCACGACATTATACTTGGGAGCCAGAGAGGCATTTTCTTACCTGGAGGACCCCAAGCTTGGGGGCAGGGGGAGGAGGAAGACACCAGGGCTGTAGCCACAGCCACCAGGACCCTGCTCAGCCCTGAGCAGCTGCTGCTCATCTGTGGAGAAAGAGGACACTTAGGACTTACCCATCCATGAGCAAAAGCCCCGCTTATCCTCTCTAAAGCTGGGGCTTCAGTAAGGAAAACTGAAGTATCAAGAGAAATGAAGCTATTGGAAATAACTGAGGAATCTAACCTGAACTCTCCTTTCTCACCATATACCCAATGCTGTATTTGTCCTTGTGTATGTGTCCACATGCACGCACACACACACACACACACACACTCACATACACACACACACATGCTCACACACACATACACACACATACACACACACTCACATACACACACACACACACACATGCTCATCCCAGTCCTGAGAACAAAAGCCAGAGGCAACAGACTGTGCTAGCATTCACCCCCCACCCCCACCCCCACAACACAACACACCATCCTTGGCACCCACCCCTGGCACCAAAGATTGGCACCGGCTCAGCCACTCCCATTAACCCATTCTATTTAGCTGCTGGGAATTCTGGCATTCACCCCCAACCTGACCAAGGCTAATGATTGCCTCTGGCCAGCATATAGAAAACCCTCATCACCCTTAGATAGGGAGCTGGCACGATGGGCCCCAAATGCCCCCCATCATACCAACATGAGGCCCAGCACTGCTCTGGCTGCCAAGCCTCTGGCCTAGGCCTGGCTTCTTGCTCTCATACTTGGGCTACTCAGATGGGCCTGGCTTGAAATCTTGTTGGTCTCAAGCCTGTGAGGCTGGATGGAGCTAGGGTGCAGGCTGGGGCTGCAGAATTAAGCGGATCCAGATGCCCTGGCTCCTGCCAGAGACTGGGAGCGGGCGAGAAGCCAGCAGATGGAGATGGAGACAGGGTGGCTGAGAAGGGAGGGGAACGGGGAGCCTGCAGGAGCAGGCGCCTGAGGTGGGGGCCACAGCACCAAGTTCGGGGAAGGAAAAGTGTTCAGGAGAGAGGCAACCGAGCTGGGGGCCAATATGCAAGAGGTCTGGGTTTGGTGCAGCAGGGACTCAAGGTTTGAGAAATGTACATATAGGGAAGGAGTTGGGTGCTGGGGGGAAGGACTCGGGTGCGGAGGAACAGCAGCAGATTGAAGGTGGTAAGAAAGGGGCAAATGCCACACCCTCAAAGTGCCACAAGACGTCTCCTGAGTAGAGCAGGATGAGGCCTTCACAGATCTGTGTCCCCCTGACTGTCTTATTGCCCCCTCACCCTGGGTCCCAGCCCCATTTACCCTGGTTAGTCCCACCCTACCTTGATAGTCACAGTGACTGAGGGTCCATGGCCTCCAGACTTCCTCCTGCAGGCTAAGAACTGTCTCTCCTCGCGCCACTGAGTCAGTGGGACCCCAGAACCATCACCTCCTTCCCACGTCGAGCCCCGCCCCCTCTGGGCCTTAGAGCTGAGCAGGCCCCCTCCTCCACCTCTTCCTCTTCCCTCTCTCATTCCCTCCCACCCTAGGGCCTGAGAAGGAGAGAGGCCTCCCCCTCAGGCTGGAAAGGAAGCCAGAGACACAGCCAGGACCAGAAAGAAGGAGAGAAGGATAGCTTCTGCTTATGTCCCTGTCGCTTAGAAGATTTCCTTTGTTTTCACAGAACTACCAAAGCTCTATTTACTCAGGGACTCACTAGGTAGTTAACTAACCCAAAGATATTCACTTGAACACATGTGGACATAATAAAAAGAATTAACACACAGACACACTCCTTCCTGTTCCTTCCACTCTCCAGCAATGTTTCCTTGGGGTACAGTTGGCTGTGTCTCCAGGGGAAAACAGGCTTCACACTGGAGAGAATATAAGGAAAGACCAGAGACCAGTTCCTACCCCCCTTCCCTGGAAGTTCCAGCCATTTCTATTTTCCCCCTCCACCGGTTGGGCCCCAGCACCAGGAAATGCCTTTGATCCCTTGGTGCCAGATATACAAGACACAGTTACCCTCAGACTCATGTTCTCAGATACAGTCACACACAGATACACACACTCAGACACATTTAAACAGCTTAGCCTACTAGAGGTCCTACTGACACAGAGACACACGCTTTATGTATGTGTGTGTGTGGGGGGGGTGCTACTCTATAATCCCTAAAAGCAACTCCTTACAATGAGGAGCTCTTAGTAAAGACAGATCAGCGTCATATCAAGGCTACAAGTCCTTGTGTGGCCAGAAACAAAAGAGTAAGCAGGAAACTCAGACAGAGGGTCATGAGACACCTGGGGGGGGGGGGCCGGGGGGCGGGGCAGTGAAGAGACATAAAAATCTCTCCAGGAAGATAATCATGGGGACAGAGAAAGAAATGTAAAGAAACGGAATCAGGCATGAAAACAGAAATACCAGAAGATCAGGGACCTAGGGATGTAGCTCGATTGGTAGAGCTTGCCTAACATGCACAAAGCCCTAGGTTTGATGCCCAGCGACATATGAAAGCAGATGTGCCACATCTGCAACCCCAGGAATCCAGAGGCTTAGGATACATGTGGCCCTGTCTTAAATAAGAGCAGTGGCCCAGTGATAGGACTTACTGCCTCAGCCCTGGAGACGGAGTCCAGGCCCTGGCTCACACCTGACAAGCACTCTATCGCTGACCATTCCCAGCCCCCATCAGCTCATGAACAGAGGAAGAAGAAAAGCCATGTGCTTTGGGGGGTGGGTCTGCCTATTGCTGCTGGCTGGGTAGAAAAGTCAGTCTCCCTCGACGACGTAAGTAGTTCCTGAATAGATGAACACAGCTTCACTCCCACACAGTCTAGGTTAGGACACAGGACACATCACGGTCACAAGTCTCACTCTTGCTCTACTACTGAAGTTACACATTAGTACACACACACACACACACAAACCCCGCCACCCTGGCAGACAAAATCTAGACCTCACAGAAGCTTTCCAAAACACATTCCCTGGTGTGGTCACAGCCCTTCTCCCAAACAAACATCTAAAGAAAAATTGCCCACTGACAGACACGTTCCCCCAGTTGCTGTACCACCAGCAGACTCAACTCTCAAACACAGCCGCTGACAGACACACCAGATGACACCAGTTTCAGAGGCTCACACACACTGACATCGCCACACACACAGACACACTCATAGCCCATCAGTCACTCCCTGCCTTTCGGATCACACACCACCCTGCCCCGCCCCCTCTTGGCAGGACTTGGGAGTCAACACCCGGGTCCCAGCAGGGCCTCACCTTCTGCGGCAGCCGCCGCCAGCGCCCTCCGCCCTCACCCTCTGCCCCGGCCTCTGCTCCCTCCAGGGCTGAGCTACGGCAGTGGGGGCGGCTCCTCCCAGCGCCAATAGAACGAGAGAGGTGAAGCAGGGTGGGGGCTTTCGGCCCATTGGAGCCTCCAACTGCCAATCACTTCCACCTCCTCTGGACACTTCCTGTCCCGTCTGGAACTTGGAGGAGGTTGCCAGAGTAGGATTCAGAGGACAAAACCTGAAACTGCATTCCTCAGACCTCTCCTGAAGACCTGTCCTCCCAGGGACAGCAGGCCTGAAAGTGCCCAGGCCCTTCCTCTCCCTGTTGTCCACACAGCCTCAGGTTCCCTGCTGAACCACTGGGCAGCGGCCGTATTCGATGAAGGTGCCCCGGACTCCAGATAAGATAGGGAGCCAGGGGGTTGGTCTAGTTAGTTCTCTTAAACTTTTCAAACAGTCAGGCCGCATCCCATGCCAGTGAAATCAGAATCTCTTCTGGTTGCATATTGACTCTTGTGCTGTTTATAAACTTCCCAGGCATTTCCAAGCCTTAGGCAAGGTTAGAAACCCTAAGAAACCAACCACCTACCCAGCAAGCAAGGAAGTGCCTACTTTGTCTGATTTTCCAGCCCCAGGCAACATTCCCAACCCCAGCACCCATCCCCCTTCCAAGGTCTCAAGAATGGTCCCAGGTTGGAGGGCAAGAAGAGAAAGGCAGGGTTTTCTAGGTCAGACCCAGTCACTTGTCCAGGCTTAGTGTGACTTCTGGACCCTAAGACTCAGTTCCCCTGGAAAAGAATGGATGAAAGGCATTCTAGCCATCCCCATGTCTGTCACAGCTCTTACATCTATTTGCTTTAGAATTTGGAGGCCACTATGTGGTATCTGGTCTCAAATAACAAATGCCCCATAGTTCTCCACTATCACAAAGAAAAAAAAGATCCAGAGAGGAGATAGAGTCAAGATCATTCTAGGCCCTGGAGCTATCTCTGGCTGTCCTCACCATGCTTGGCACCGTTTTCTGCTCCATGCAATCCTTGTAGCATAGGTACAGTACTGAAGCGACATCTGCTGCACATGGAAATGGAGGAAGCCAAGAACACAAAGCCACATGCACGCTCCCAACCCGCCCCTTTAGCCCCTGTGGTCTGTAGCAGCGTCTAACTGTGGCCACTCACAAAACCAGGGTTCTGGCCAGCCGCCCAGTGTCTGGGATGACCATGGGACTAGGATTCTGCTCACCCTCTCCCCACCAAACTTTGAGGCTCAGACTTGGTGAGCTGAAAACGGGCTCAGTGATACAAACGGCTCTGGCCTTCCGGAAGACTCTGCCAAGCTAAGAACACAAGATTTTAAAATAGTCTCCTAAATTAGTGTGCTGTTTATATCACAAGTGAAGAGGATTGGCAACAATACTGAATATTGTTCAGAGAGCAGAGGTGGAATTTCTTCTCTATACTTAGGGCTGAATACAGGGCCTTACACATGTCAGACACACACTCTATCACTGACATTTCTCAGGTCCTTTGTACCAGACGGTCTCACCAAGCTACCCAGGCTAGGCTTCAATTTGCAATCCTCCTGCCTCAGTGTCCTGGGTAGCCAGGATTACAGACCTGTAACATGAGCTCCAGCTTGGCTTTGGTTTTAGAGACTAGGTCTTGCTAAGTAACCCACACCAGTCTCAAATTCACCATCCTAATCCAGCCTCCAACGTGGTGGAATTACCAGCGTGCACCATCTTGTCTGGCTTGGTGAAGCGGATTCTTGCACCAAATTTTTGAAACTCCATAGGCAAGAGTGTTTGGAGTCACACTTAGCCTTTACCCAAACTCCAGAATGTAAGAGTCCACTCCTCTGGTGTCAGAAAACATGGTTAAAACGTGAGACACAGTTTTATTGATGTCACATCTGCCTGAACTCCAGGTCCCAGGTCTGTCAGGTTCAAAGATTCAAGGCCCTGCAGTGGTCACAGTCAAGCGACGGCTGCTGTTTCCCGGTCTTTCTGTGCCAGGCAATAGTGTACCTCAGGAAGTGCTCTTAATCTTTCGGCAGCCTATAAAGGGACAAGAAGCAATCAGGGAGTGTAAGGGTCACCAGGAACTGTACGGAGGAGGAGTTCTGGGCCCAGGAAATTCTGAGGAGGGCTTATGGGATGGCGAGATTAGTTTGGGATAGCTGGAGTCACCAGGGGGTGGAGTTGAGCAGTGACCGAGTTCTAGGAATGCAGAGATTTTTATGAGAGGCTCTTCAGGGTCGTGACTGCAGAGATCCCATGAGGAAATGAGGTGAAAGGATATGATGGCCCAGGATGTGAGCCCTAACCTGTTCAGGAGTGAGGTCACGCTGGGCCTGGGCAAGCATTTCATAGCCAACCATGAACTTCCGGACAGTAGCAGACCGCAGGAGTGGGGGGTAGTAGTGAGCATGGAGCTGCCAGTGGTCACAGGTGGCTCCAGTCTGTAATCCCGTGGGAGCCCCTGACAGGAAGAAGACTGAGATGATCCGGGAGACCCTCCGTCAGCCTTCAGCCTAGCCCCTCCCCTAAGCCAGGCCAGGTCCCTGAATATTACGTCTCCCAGTATTTCCCACCAGGGTGCTCAAGCATTAGGGAGTAGTCAGTAACAATGTCACCAAATCTCTCTTCTCTCAGTTCCAGTGCCCCTGCTCTGGACAGTTTTAAGGGCAACAAGTGCTTTAAGGCCTTGTAGTTAATCCTTATATAATCCTTGCATAATCCTTAGGGATTATAGTTCCCTAAACCAGAATCTAGGAGCCCAGAAATACTGTTGGGGCTACCCCAACACTAAAAGCCTTACCATGCCAGCCCATGGAGTAGGGAAAGGATGTCTCAAATAGGTTGTCATACTTGGTCAAGAGCTTCTTCATGACGGAGGCTAGATCTGGAATCAGAGCCTGATTTTCACCCCTGGGGAATAGATGCTGGTCCCATCATGGCTATCCTATCCAGCACCCAGTCCCGCAGTCCTACCCGGGAGACTCACCATCACGCTCAGTGGGGGTCAGCTCAGGCAGTCGCCGCACGTGCCGCCGGGGCAGCAGTAGTGTCTGGAAAGGCCACATTGCCCAGAAGGGAACCAGAGCTATCCAGTGCTCACTGGTTAGGACCAGACGTTCCTGGGCGTGCAGAATGGAAGTGAAGTGTGCATGTGAGAGGGGGAAGGGCGCAAGCAGCCAGAAAGCAGAAGAGTCTGAGTCTCTCCATGCGTACTAGCACCTACTGTAAGCCACCATTATATGGCTTTAGGTGGCTGCTGATGTCCTATCCCCCTTTAAAGCACGTCTCTCTGTGAGGGGGAAAGGGCTAGAGACTCCCTGGGGACACAGGGCCCGGCTCTGTCCCACCTTCCTGAGGAGCTCCTGGTGACCATATTCCAATAATAAAGGCTTTCCGTGCTGGCTGTGATAGGTCTGCTGGGATCGCTCTTCACGCTGAACAATATCTGGCAGGAAACTGCTAGCCCAAACCTGTCAAGGGGCACAAAGAAGAGCGGGCGAGGCCATTACCTCTAAGCCTCCGAATTGCCAGTGTGTTTCTTTTGCCCTATCCCTTAATCCAGTTGTCCGGTCCACAGTGCTGGCAGACTCAGCCAAGAAAGCCATTACAGTCTGCTGCGTACTTGCCTGGCAATGGGGATGAGGGTTCGAACAGCCCATCATGGCTCCTTTGTTTTCAAAGATCTATTGGGTAAAAGGAGAGAGATTCAATAGTCACACAGACATCAAGTCAACTCCTCCTCACCATACCCTGTGAAAGCAGTCATGCTAGTCCCCCAAACCCAAATTACACCTCCCCCTCACAGACCTGGACCCAAGGGTACTGGGCACCCAGCTCCTCTGTGACTGAGGCCCATGCATCGATGACAGCCCGGATCTCAGGGACAGACATGAGTGGCAGCGTCACATCCGACCAGGGGTGGAAGCACATGACCTTACTTAAGGTGGTGAGGGAAAATGACACAGTGAGAGGGATTGGGTGTTCAGGGCAGGGCCCAAGCCCAGGTCTTAGTCTTCAGCCCTGGGTTGGAAGGTGTAAGAGGGGAAAGTCGTAGTTACCAAACTCCTCTGGCGGCCTCGGCTCGGAAGAGAGGGTGGTCACTGGGTCCTGGAATAAAGGAGTATTACTCTCTGAAGCACAGGTTCCTCCGCTCAGATCCAGTCTCCCTTTTCCCCAACAGTGGTTATATTGAGGGTACCTGGATCTGGTGCATCAGGCTGCAGAGCTGGGAAGTCATTGTCGAATAGAAAGGTGCCGTCATAGGGGGGATTCACCTACTGACAAGAATAGGCTAGAAATACCTGTCGGAATTCAAGGGCTACACAGGCTGCAACGGGGGCGTGGAAGCCCATTCAAAGGCTCAAAATTGCTTGCCGGGAAATGACCCAAAAGGAGGCGCACTACTCCCTCTGGTGGGAGAAGGGCAGTAATAAGGAAGAACTATTTCCTTCTCTTCCACTTGGTGGCTGTGTATTCGTGCTTACCTCCCCATTAGCTCGCGTGGCCCCGGGACACAGAGGGTTGAGTGGATCATGGCGGGGCACCGTCTTCAGAATCTGGGGCTCCACTTGTCCTTGCCAGGGCCGCTTCATGCGATGGGCTGACACTAACACCCACTCATCTTGGAGTGGGTTATAGCGAATATGCTGGTGTTCTGGGGACAGTCAAGCAAGGATCGATGAGTCAAGCAAAACTCCCTGTCTCCCTCTTCCCCGAATGGCTCTAACGCCCTTTGCAGGCCCACGTTCAGGGACGCTCGGTCGGTTTCTAGAAGCTAAAGGCTGGCGGAGGGGAGTTAAAGGGTTAAACGCTTTTAGTGCCACTGGGCCTGCAAGTCCTTCCTTCGCTCGCCTCCACCCTGGCCTCGGGTCGGAGTGCCGACCTTGACTCTGGGACTTAGAACTTCCTACGGAAAAGGAAGGCTCGGCCCCACACCGCAGCAGGTCCAGGCCGCCCAGCAATTACCGCTCGCCCGGAAGGTCGCTGCCATGGCGTCCGCCTCTGAAGCCTGCTGGCGCTGCTCAGGATCGGCTCCGCTGAGCGACATGAGGCCACAGGAATTGACCTAAGGTCAGTCAAGAAAGTACCCAGGGTAAGCGCACCATTCCATTCCCCCCCCGCCCACCCTGGATGATTGACTAGCCGCCAACACGTGACGAGAGGGACCGCCTGGCACTTGAGGGCGGGTCTCGGGACCCGCCACACACCTCCCCGGCTTGTTTTGATAATTCCCCTGCACACCGGATTGGAGCCACTTCTCTGGAGAGCATCTGTGAAAAACTGGTTGCTGTATCCATTCGTCCGGTCACGGATTCAGCAAATAATAGAAAATTATTCAATTAAGCGAAATTTTCATACGCGTACATAATAACTTTTGGTCCTAGTCACCTTCCTTAGTTACTATCTCCTTCTCACCCGCTGAAACTTTTCTTCCCAGTAAGCCCCACTATTTTCGTGTCCATTTTAGGGTTGCTTGCATGAGCGTAGGGCTATTTATTGGAGCATGGGCAACATATCAGCTTCACCACTCAAGGACATTCCTGCCAGCAACCCTTAACTGCCAATAGTCCCTCAGAAAGGGCGGAGCCTCATAAGTCCGTCCCCCACCCCACCCCCGCCGCACTATCCTCCCCCCCCCCCAATCCGGTATGAAACCTCGATGGGTCCATTCTCATGTTTTGTGCAGGTAACCACGGGTACAGTGAGTTCATATATGCAATGGCCCTGTCATGTTCAGAAGACATCGTTTTTTTACTGAGCACCTTAACCTCGTGTCGGGCACCTAGGTTCTGTGTGGAGCATAGAGATGCCCTGTGCAAAGACCAGCAGCATCTGGACCCATAATGATCACTGTGGAGCAGCTGTGGTTAACATGCAGGTTGTGGAGGGGGTGGGGGTCCGGGGCTTGATCATACTATAGATGATCTGCAGCCTGGCCCTTCAGGCATTGCCTGGAGGTGTGAGTACTTCACTATAACTATTTCTCCTCTATCCTCAGGAACAGAAATAAGCTTAGAGAAAAAGAACTAAGTATCTGGTGTGGTGGTATACACCTGTAATCCCAGAACTCCAGAGACAGAGAGGCAATCTTACAAGTTCAAGTTCAGCCTGCACAGTTCTACATAGCAAGGCCCAATCTATATAAAAAGTAAACCAAGCAGGGTAGTGGTGGTGCACGCCTTTAATCCCAGCACTTGGGAGGCAGAGACAAGTGGATTTCTGAGTTTAAGGCCAGTCTGGTCTACAGAATGAGTTCCAGGAAAGCCAGGGCTATACAGAGAAAGAAAAAAACCTGTCTCAAAAAACAAACAAACAAACAAACAAAAAAGGAAGTAAACCAAAAGACAGTAATATGTGTGTGTGTATGTGTGCATGTGCACATACACACACACACACACACACACACACGCCAGGCACAGCGGTGTATTTGCCTATAGTGTCATCTACTCTAGAAACTGAAGCAGAAGACCATTTGAATCCACAAGTTCTAGACCATCCTGGACAATATAGTGAAGCCAATCTCAAACACAAGCAAAAGGCCTTCAGTGAAAGACAGAGACAGGTATCTCTATGAGTATCCTGACTACATAGAGCGTGCTAGGCTGTTGAGGTTTGGCCTGTTGATAAATGCTGCCGGGGCTGGAGAGATGACTCAGAGGTTAAGAACACCAACCGCTCTTCCAGAGGTCCTGAGTTCAATCCCCAGCAACCACATGGTAGCTCACAACCATCTGTAATGGGATCCGGTGCCCTCTTCTGGTGTGTCTGAAGAGATCAAAGGTGGTATGCAGGGGTTGCTCTGGCGTGGGCCGGCAGAGGGAGACCCTGCTAGGTGGGGTGCATCCATTGGCCTGTTTTGGTGCAGACCCGTGTACCCAGCTAGCGGGGCTGGAGTCCTTGATCTGGTTCAGCTGTGAGGCCTGTTCCATTGCTCCAGCACGGCGGGTTTAGGTAAGAAGAGACAGCCCATGATTTTAAAGCTTTATTATAGAAAAGTAGGAGGAAAGAAAAGAGATAGAAAAGTAAAGAGGGAAAGAAGAGATAGAGAGGTTAGAGCTGGCCATGGCCACATGGAAAGAGAATGGAGAGAAAGAAGGGGAACAGGGGGGCAAGAGACAAGAAAAGAGGGCAAGAGAGAGCGAGGAGGGGGTCACATATCCCCTTTTATAGTGGGCCGGGTTACCTGGCTGTTGTCAGGTAACTGTGAGGGTGGAGTCCAGCCAGAACACTAGGGGCCTGGGGCGTGGCCCTACACGACTGATGGCCACAGAGTTATGTCCAACAGTGGTGTACTCACATGCATAAAATAAATAGATAAATTTTTCAAATATTGGCTCCCATGGTCTGGTGGGGTAAGGGATTGTGAGAACTGACCATGAGGGCAGGCCAGTTGGAATAAGAGTGGCCCAAATGGAGCATAGCAAGTCACATCTCAGCGTTTAGACAAAATAGCCACAGAGGGTTGAGATCCGCCCAGCTCTAGTGCTGTCCTAGTCTTATTACAAATATAAAGGTTTAGTGGGTTTTTACCTGTGTAGCAGGAACAACAGGGCTGCCTCTATGTAAATGCTGGGGCCCACACAGCCCCAAAAGCATCTCCTGCAGGAGGATCTAATTGAAGACTGCTTGAGAGAGCAAGGATTGCTGGTGTAGACAATGCCCGCCAATCAGGAACTGCTGTTTAGAAGAGACGCTTTCTTGGGACCAATGGGGCGTGGGTGGAAGGGATTAAAGGAGTTTGTGGCAGCGTTTCCGCCTGCTCCCACAGTCTGTTTTGTTGCCTCTGTGCCATCTCACCTTCAACCCCCAAGGGCAGGTAGGGTGAGAGGCCAGCAGTCCAGAGCTGTCACCCAGCGTGGTGAATGGATGACTTCATCCTCCTCGTTTTGTGGCTGCTTGTGAACCTCCTTTTCTGGGGGCTCTTTGTTTTTTTGTTTTTTGTTGTTTGTTTGTTTGTTTGTTTATTTTCGAGACAGGGTTTCTCTGTGTAGCCCTGGCTGTCCTGGAACTCACTCTGTAGACCAGGCTGGCCTTGAACTCAGAAATCCGCCTGCCTCTGCCTCCCAAGTGCTGGGATTAAAGGCGTGGGCCACACTGCCTGGCTCGGGGCTCGGTTTTTTGGGGTTTTTTTGTTTGTTTGTTTTGCCTGTCGCTGCAGTAGGCGGTTTGACCTGATCTGCTCTCCTCCTTTCCCTCACTGTGCCCTCTCTGGTTGCTTCTTCGGTGGGTTGGCTCCTTAGTGTTTTATGTTGTGGGTTCCACGAAGGTGAGTACCTGGACCTTATTTTGTCTTCTTTATCCTTTCTGTCTGCCCATCCAAGTGACCTTGCTTTTGGTCTTGGTTCATTCTGAGACTGAGCATGCTGTGGTGAGCGTGCGGTGGTGAGCGTGCAGTGGTGAGCGTGTGGTGGTGAGCGGTGCAGTGGTGAGCGTGCTGTGGTGAGCGTGTGGTGGTGAGCGGTGCAGTGGTGAGCGTGTGGTGGTGAGCGGTGCAGTGGTGAGCGTGCGGTGGTGAGCATGCGGTGGCCATCTTTCCTGTCTTCTTTGTCTTTGTCTGCTTGTTTTTGCTTTTGGTCTGGATTCATCCTGATACCCGACATAGGGCTGGTTTCCCAGGTGCTGTCATCAGGAATCGACTCCCAAATGCCTTTTGCATCCTGGGTACACAGTCCAGACACACGGCCTGAGGGAGTCCCCTACTTGGCACGATGTGACTTTTGTCACATTTGTCACATTTGTTCATCACTTGTTTCCTTTATGCTCGTCATCGTGGGTTCCCTCCCCTCCACCATCAAGGGACCCCAGATTAGAGCTCTGAAAACCCTTTTGGTTACTCATGGTCTCAAGGTTAAGATTCACGACCTGGAGCCGGGCAGTGGGGGCCACGCCTTTAATCCCAGCACTTGGGAGGCAGAGGCAGGTGGATTTCTGAGTTAGAGGCCAGCCTGGTCTACAGAGTGAGTTCCAGGACAGCCAGGGCTACACAGAGAAACCCTGTCTCAAAAAACCAAAGAAAAAGAAAGAAAGAAAGAAAGAAAGAAAGAAAGAAAGAAAGAAAGAAAGAAAGAAAGAAAGAAAGAAGGAAAGAAAAAAGAAAAGAAGATTCATGACCTGGATCAATTTTGGGAGGAGGCTGCTATATTGGTCCCCTGGATATCGCCGGAGAACATGTGGGACCCTGACCTCTGTGTGTGTGTTCTCTTCCTTGCCCACAAGTGCGAGGTACAGTCTGAGATTGCCCCTCCCTTGTTCTTTGTTCCCATCCTCCTTGCAATCATCGCTAGTCTCTTCCTCGGCTGCCCTTTACAAACACTGCCAGGATCAGGCTAATAGTCACCTTTCCATTACTGACCCTGTCTGGGCAAACAGGTTGATTTTAGAGAAGAGGATGAGGGCCCAAAGTCCCTCACTCACTAGCCCTTCCACTCCTGCCCCATCAGAGGTAGCCCCAGCTTACCCCTGCGGTGCCTTAGGGGGACTTTGCTTTCCATCGGTCACTCCTGCTGTGATCGTTCCCACGATGCCCATCCCTCGTGCTAGACTGCCTCTCCCCAGGGACCTCATTCTCCTCAGGTGTATCTTGGCCCTGATGCAGCCACTAGGCCCTGGATTCCCACTCCTCTAACAGACATGGCACTAATCACAAAAAGTGCCAACATTCTGGCCCAGATTCCTCTTAATTTAACAAGTACTGAAACAATGGGCCATGCACCCCAGACCTATCGCGATTGGTATAATCTCCTTAAGGCGCAATCCCCCCCTTGCTGTGTTTCTTAATTGGAGGTTTGCTTGGCTTGACTGAGAATTAGGCTAGGGTTAACCTGGAATATAACCTTAACATTCCTTTTGATATGCTAACTGGCCACGGGGTATACATTAACCCTGTCACTCCGGCCACTATTGGACTGTAAGCTTACTTTAACCCTTAAGGCCTGCACCCCTCCAGACTCTTCTGCTTACTTTCTCAATCTTGTCCTGCAGTCTGGGGAGTCCTTCACGGAGTTCCTGTCCTGAGGCAATGGAAAGGCAGGTTGATGCTGGTCCAACCAGAGACTCATCAAGCAGCTGGCATGGGAGGGCCTTTCTGCTTCCACTCACAGTGCTGTGGTAGCCATAAGGAAAGATGATATCCATACATGGGTTGCTGCCACTCATGATTTGGACCCTGGTGCGGAGCCCCATTGCAGCCCTGATTGCCTCCACTGATGCCTTGGTCATGGAGCATGTACGGAGGACTCGCCGTCCCCCTGAAGGGCCCCCCCCATCACATTGGGACTGTGGCAAGCCTGGTCACCTCAGACGGACAGGACTGCCCCTCAGCTAGGCCCAAGATCAGATGCCCTCGTTGTAACAAAGGTTTCCATTGGGCTAAAGACTGTCAGTCTCGAAAGCAGGAAGACAATTTAAACTCCAAAAGGGGTGCCCCTCAACCCCACCAGTAAGAGGGAGCTCTGTTCAGCCAGGAGTCTTTTAGACCTTGCCTGTGTTTCCTCACTCCCCAATGACTATACCCAAGGCCAGCCTGGTCTACAGAGTGAGTTCCAGGACAGCCAGGGCTGTCCAGAGAAACCCTGTCTCGAAAAACCAAAAAAAGCTAGATATGGAGTTCTTATCCAAAGACCTGGGAGAAAGGACACAACTCACATATTCACATTCTCCCTAATCCTGGCTCAGTGCAACTGGGTGAATTATGTGGAGTCCTGAAAATTTTTGAGTGTTGCCAACAGGAGCCAGTTAATATTTTCTCAGATAGTCAATATGCAGTACAAGCTATCTTTACCCTGTACCCTGTCCTTCTCCTATATTAAAGAGCAAAACAGACCTATACATATCTGCATGAGCTCTGTCCAGAAGGCTCTCAAGAATATGGCACATCCCTGGCTCATCTCACACATAAGATCACATTCTAAATTGCCTGGCATGCTAGCAGAAGGAAATGAGAGATCTGATGCCCTCATTATGACTGTAGACGTGGAATTGCTAGAACAAGCCAGAGTGTTACACCAGCAATTTCACCTTTCCCCTCAGAATGTACATAAGGTTTTGCCCGAATTGCCTATGTCACAATATAAACATCTTGCAATGTCCTGTCCAACGTGTGTACCTCTTGTACCATTGGGTCCCCTTGACAGATCAAGTCTTAACCCTAGAGGTCTACTGCCCCAATGCAATCTGGCAAATGGATGTCATCCATTACCCAGACTTTGGTAATCTGAGGTATGTACATGTTGTGGTGGATACTTGCTAGGCCTTTGGATAAGCAGTGGCCTTGACAGGTGCAAAGACCTCTAATGCTATTAAGGCCACGAAATCAGCAATGCTGATAATGGGAGTGCCTTGGGCGCTAAGACTGACAATGGACTTGCTCACTCATCGTGATGGTTTGTTTATGCTCAACCCAGGAAGTGGCACTATTAGAAGGTGTGACCCTGTGGAGTAGGTGTGCCACTATGGGTGTGGGCTTTAAGACCCTCATCCTAGCTGCCTGGAAGCAAGTATTTTCCCAGCAGCCTTCAGATGAAAATGTAGAACTCTCAGTTCCTCCTGAACCATGCCTACCTGGATGCTGCCATGCTCCTGCCTGGTTGATAATGGACTGAACCTCTGAGCCTGTAAGCCAGTCCCAATTAAAGGCTGTTCTTTATAAGATTTGCATTGGTCATGGTGTCTGCTCACAGCAGTAACACCCTAACTAAGACACTCATCTCAGCAGGTCAGCGCCTTCCTATCCTCATGGAGGATCAGTCTCTCCTTTGGGATACCCTATAATCCTCAAGACCAAGCAATTGTAGAAATAGCAAATTGTTCCTTGAAGGAAGCCCTTGCTCTGGTCACCTCCCCGGAATCCAAAAGAGACCCACACCTGGCCTTGGTGGAAGTCCTGTTCCATGTGAACTTTCACTGCTTCAGTGAGAAAGGGCTGAGCCTCCGCTTACAAACATTGGGCATTTTTGCCGAGGGACACTCCCCTCCCATTGGTTAGATGGAGAGACCCAATAACCTCTCAACAGCAACTGCCTGCTCCCCTTCTGACAAGGAGCAAGGGTATGCTTGTGTCTTCCCCCAGGATACAACTACACCACTATGGGTACCCTCAAGAGATGTTCTGCTGGCTACGGACCAGCGATGAAGGAACCAGAAAGTCAGGTCTTGGAGATGTAATGTACATACTGTGTTTATTAGTTTCCTTCAGCCTGGGAGGGCCAGTGAGCTCTGGGCTTTGGTGCCCCTGTCCCCCATTCCTTTGCCTGTGTCAGTTAACTCCCTGCCTACCCTGTTCTTTTCTCTTCCAATTTGAGTTTGGGTTTGCCCTTCATGGCCTTGTCACTACTACATGACGATTAATTAGAAGGCACCACCGAGGAAATTCTCTGCTTTACCACCAACGTCTCCTCCGTCGGCCCTTGTATCCAGCTATGCATATGACCACAGGGGACTTTCATGGTAATCTAACCTATAGCACCATGTTAGGCATGAAACTTCACATTCCCCTTACGGCTTGCAAATCCCCAAAGGATCCCCCAAGCATATCACGTCCACCCCTGTCTCATTGTCCAAGGGTTCCCTCAAATGCCCACTTTTGTGGGACTTCCTATCCCTTGGGAACACCACCAGCCTGCACTAGGTGTAAAATTTCCCAGAGACTACTCGATATTGTCATCTAACTTCACACTTGGTATGTGGAGGTTTACCTCACGTGATGCTTCCAATATTACTCTCTATGTTAACAGGGATCTCATTAGATTCCGATATGATCCCATTATGAGCAATGTGGCCCCTCTAATTGTCTTGATTTATGCCCCCTACATAAACCAGTTGGTGAAAATGCAGACTGGGGCAACCCCTATGAATGTGGCCATTGGCAGCCAGGTTGGCTAGAAAGCCACCCCAGTCTGTGTACAACTCCCCTTTTCTTTCTGGCCACTAATACCTCCATTGTCAGAGACAGCCTTGATTCCTTTAATGAGAAATGTCTCCTGACTGCCTGCTGGATGGGGTATTTAACAACGGCTATCCTGATGAGGGAACCAGCCACTATTTGAATGCCTGTGGTAAATACCCCCCACTTTCATACCATCACTCTGATGGCCCAGACTCACTTATAACCCCTACACCGCAGAAAGAGGGATTTTGGTATTACAGCTGCCATCATTGCAGCCATCACTGCAGTCATTGCTGGGGCGACAAAGCTGCTGTTGCCTAGACCCTGACTGCCACTACGGTGGAGACTGTCGACACTGTGGTCTCCAAGTCAGCCGAGGCACTGCAGGCACAGGAGGTGCTAAATCAACATCTTTATCGAGCCATCCACATTTACAACAACAGATTGACTTACTGGCAGAAGAGTTGGCCCTTGTTGGAGACATGTCTCTATTGGCATGCAACTCCGGGTTCACTCAATCTGCCTAACCCCTTACCAGGTACATAATGGCACTGGAGGCCGACAACAATTGGCTCAATATCTTGAAGGTACCTGGTCAGATAAATTCCTTAACCATTCTGTGCTGCTAAGGGAGAACATAGCCAACCTCAATGTGACCAGGGTAACTGCTCCCCCTAGAGGCCGGATTCTTTTTTTTTTAAAGATTTATTTATTTATTTATTATATGTAAGTACACTGTAGTGGTCTTCAGACACTTCAGAAGGCGTCAGGTCTCATTATGGATAGTTGTGAGCCACCATATGGTTGCTGGGATTTGAACTCAGTACCTTTGGAAGAGCAGTCAGTGCTCTTAACTGCTGAACCATCTCTCCAGCCCGAGGCCAGATTCTTGAGGAAAGTGTAGGACAATATTAAGAGGTTGTTTGAACCCTCGTGGATAGTCTCTTACCTATGACGGGAGGAATGGTCATACTAATAGTTATTTTATTTAAGTGGCTCGCACAGCATATCTCCAGGCAATGTTCCATAAATAAGGTGACCTTCCAGGTGCTGATGGCTCCCGAAAATCCTGATTGCAGTCTCCCTAAGGAAGTGATCAAGGCATGGATGGCAGAGATCTGGGAGACCACCATGTAGGCTGTTCCTCATCTCCCCCTTGTGCGACATGCCTCTGGAGTGATATCTCTTTGAGGGCTGATAGTCATTGATGGGGAAGATCCTGGAAGACAGGACAACCTAAGACAGGCACAGTCCAGTATACTGGGCATCCTCCGAGGTGGGGTCAACAATGTTGCGGCAATGGCACCCAGCTCCCACTAGGCTGTCAATATCTAAAAGCAAAAGGGTGGCTAGGTAGCAGGAACTGCAGGGCCACCTCTATGTAAATGCAGGGTGGGGGGCACGCAGCCACAAAAGCACCTCCTGCAGGAGGACCTAATTAAAGACTTCCTGAGAGACCATGGATTGCTGGTGCAGACAATGCCAGCCAATCAGGAACTTCTGTTTAGAAGAGATGCTTTATTGTGGTCAATGAGGCACGGATGGAGAGTATTAAAGGAGCTTGTAGCAGTGTTCAGAGAGCTTGCTGCAGCATTTCTCACCTGCTCTCAGAGTTTGTGACGTTGGCTCTACGTCACTTCACCTCCAGCCCCCAAGAGCAGGTAGGGTCAGGCAGCAAGTAGTCCAAGGCACAGGCAACATATCTGGGGACTAAATGATCCAAGGCAGGAAGAAAACTCCAGTTAATATTAAATATTTAATGCAGAGCTGGGCAGTGGTGGTGCATCCTTTAATCCCAGCACTTGGGAGGCAGAGGCAGGAGGATTTCTGAGTTTGGGACCAGCCTGGTCTACAGAGGGAGTTCCAGGACAGCCAGGGCTACACAGAGAAACCCTGTCTCGAAAAACCAAGAAAAAAAATTACTGCAACACTAGGCAGCTAAAACTTCTTAGGAGAGACCCTGTCTCAAACAAAAGGGGAAAATAAATAAATAAATAAATAAATAAATAAATAAATAAGAAAGATGATCCCTAGACTGTAAGGTCGTCTCTATCTGGAAGGTATCAATATATTTTCTCTTTTTATGATTTGTTTTCTTGTGTGTGGGGTGTGTGTATGGGGTGTATGTGTGTGTGTGTGTGTGTTGTTGTTGTTGTTGTTGGGTTTTTCTTGTTTTGGAGGGAGCTTTTTTGGCACTTTGTTGTTTCCTTTCCATTTGAGACAGGGTCATATATCTCCCAAACTGGCCTTGAACTTTCTATGTAAAAGGACAAGTTTAGACCTCTACTCTCCTAGCTTCCATCTCCTGACTGCTGGTATTAAAGGTAGTAGGCATCGCCATTCTATTTTTGCAGGCTTACTGGCAGCTGGGCTACAAAAATTGGGTCATTGGTCATTGATCTCTGCCCTAGAATCCTCAGACTGAAATCTGAAGAGGCCATTAGGTGAGGGCAGACAGCAGGAACTGAAATATGAGTTTTAGCAATACAATGGCCACTCAAAGTACAGCAGAGAATGAGGGCAGGAAAGCAGGGCAGACATTCCTTCCCGCAGTCTTTCAGTGACTAGACTGTGGTACTGTATCTCCGCAGGAATGCCCATGCTTCAATGTTACTCCCTAGATTATGCCAACTCCTAATGCCTTTCAGGTGACATATCTCTTCCTTCTCTGTGTCTTTCCGGATCCCTTGTCAGGAGAAGAGAAGAATGGTCTAGATCACATCTACCTGGTGCTTTCCCTCCCAGAACCCAGATATAGGACCTCTGCTGTGACATTTGGAGAAAATGGCTGTCATTCTCATTCCCTCAATTCCCTCCTGGAATCATTCAAAGCCATAGGATTGTTATTATTATTGCTGTTGTTGTTGTTGCTATTTATTACTATTATTACTATTATTATTATTATTATTATTATTATTTAGTGGACTGTGTTTGAGAAGGTGGCTGAAAGAGAGGGAAGTTGTAGGTCTGGAAGTCTCAAGAAACTGTTTCTGCATGGAATGAAGGGCAGAAGCCTGCTACAGAAAGGCCCTCTGCACTCTGGGTATTGTTTGCATTGTGCTAGGAGTTGCCACAGCAGCTAAGGTTACATACCCTAACTCATATAGACTGGAGCCATGTTACTGTTTATCACACAGCTAGTGGTTGAGGCTGAGAGGACGGGATTATTTATTTATGATGGAATATGAAAGAGGATTGAACTAGAGGGGTCTCAATGGTCTTAGAAAATTGTCAACTTCGGGATGACTTAGAAGCCAGTGACTGTTTCAAAGCATGTTATCTCAACCTTTCGTCCTCCACTAGATTACTCAAAACAAACAAATGCACAAAACAGTCCGCCCCGCCAGCCTCTGCTCTCTGCTGTACAATATATTGCAACATGGACAAATAAGAGGCGACAGAGCAAGGACTTATTAGAATGGCTTACAGAGCCATCATGTTATCTTCCTAGTATTGAAACAACCCATCCTGCAAGAAGCTCCTTGAGCAGGAAGGTAAACGACTCAAAACAGCTTCAGGAAGTTCCTGAAACTGATCAAATTCACTAGGTCCCTTTCTGCCATAGTAAGCAATAAATGCTGAGAGCCCCTTTCAGACAAAGTGAAGCCAAGCTGCAAAATAGTCTCTTGAGACCAGGCCAGCTGTCCCGAAGAAACAGAGACTAGCCAAGCTGCTTGGAAGAGGTTTAGACTAGAGCCTCTCGGAAAGGACACTCTGCAACCTGTAGAGCAGCCTTTAGGTTGTGCAGTGTGTTCCCAGTTCCCAGCTTTTGTGAGTTGTCACCTATGCTGGGCTTTGGTGATGCAGCCGTCTTTGACTCTGATTTCTGTTCCTGTATGTAACCCCTCAACCACAGTCCAGCAAGTAACCCCAATAAAACTTATTGGCTCACCAAATTGGATTTTGGTGGTTATCTGTACTTCAGATTGTCACGGGTTCTCTATCTGAAGTGTGATGTGTCTCCTCAGGAAACATTTTGTCACACAACAGTAAGTCTTCTGAAATTGGCAAAGGTGAAAAGAGAGGGGACAGAATTTCCTTTTTTTAGGTTATATGTATTGGTGTTTTGCCTGCATGTATGCCCGTGGACCATGTGTGTACTGTTCCTACAGAGGCTAGAAGGAGTCAAACCCCCTGGAACTGAGCTACAAACAGTCGTGAGTCATCACATGCACGCTAGGAACCCAGCAGGGTCTTGCAGAAGAGCAGCCAGTGCTCTTAACCACAGACGCATCTCTCCAGTCCCAAGATTTCACGTATTTTTAGAAACTAGACCTGAAAATGTCATACGGCATTTCTGTTTCCATTTTATTGTCCAGAGTAAAATCACCTGGTACATGGCCCCATCTATAGAAGAGATAGAACGTACTTTGATCGCTCAAGAGCAAAAGGAAATGTCTCTTCCACATAGAAATGCCTACTGAAAACCCTAATGGCCATTCCCCATGTTTTGTGAATCCCTTGCTTACATTTGACTGATAGATTTCATTTCGTCAGTTCTATGAGTAACGCTAGTTTCTTCTAGTTCCTTTGTGGGTTTGGTTGCTGTTCTTGTTGCTTTAGACCTGGTCTCCTGTGGCCTATGCTGACTGTAGCTAAGGTGACCTTGGACTATTTATCCTTGTGCCTTTACTTCCCACATTCTAGAATTACAAGCAATAAAAGTCTTGTGTTGTCTTTTTCTACCTAGCATATAATCCTAACCATGTGCCAGGCACTAACTACTTTAAAATATTAGTTCATTTAATGTTAATCATAATGGAGGTATGGACTATGAAGCAGATACTTTTTTAATTTATTCTATGTTACAGATAAAGCTATCAATACATACTCTTAAGTGCTAATACATGTGGACTCTCATCCTTAGATCTTAGTCCAATTTTGCTCCCCTCCTCTATGTAGCCCAAATTCTAGTAGTGGCAAATTCTAATCCCATAACTCCCCAGTGGACAAATCTACTGGTTTTCAAGGTCTTTCACATTTTTGTGCTTCAGAACATAGAATGAACCGTAGGATCAGAGAAAACACTGCTAAACAAGCATGGTGGTGCATGCTTCTGACCCCAGTATTGGAGAGGCAGGAGGATCTCGGTGAGTTTGAGGCCACCCTAGTCTATAGGCCAGCTACATAGGGAAACCTTGTCTAAAATGTTACATATATATGTACATATACAGATATGCATTATGCTGTCTCACCACCACCACCTCACCCCACCCCACCCCGGCTCTTTGACTCTTGGAATGGTTCCTATCGGCTCTCCTCTCTCATGGACACTTCAGATATCACCGCTTCTGAAAGGCCTTCCCTAAGGCTCCCAGTGGCACTATCCTCAACCTGTTTCTGTGCTAGCAATCACGAGACCTAGAAAGCTCTACTTCTGGGCTCGCCAGCTCAGGTGGGCTAGTCCATTCTGGGTCTCCTCGCTTGGGGACACCAGGACTGAACACTTCAAGGTGGCAGTCAGGAGGCGAGGCCCCACCTCTCACTTCTCCAAAGGACCGCGCCACTAAATCCTATGCTCTCCCCTCTAGAAAAATGGTTCAATCCAGAGGGCGGGTACTAGGTCACCCGGACGTTCCGATTGGCCCGAACGAGCCGTACCACGGTGGCGGGGGCGACCGTGAGCAGCGGCTTTTGAGTCTGTGAACTCACAGCCTGTGGCCCTAGTTCTGTCTTACGTTGGTGGTGCCAGGCTGCCCGCTGGGATGCCGTGGGCCGTGGGCCGGCGGTGGGCATGGATCACCCTGATTCTGACTGTTACCGCGGTGCTGATCCAGATTGTCTGGCTGTGGCTGGGTACTCAGAGCTTCGTCTTCCAGAGAGAAGAAATAGCGCAGCTTGCTCGACAGTACGCGGGTGAGCCGGTGAGGGCGGGGAACGGGGTGGGCCGACGCGGAGCGGAGCTGCGCTGCCCGAGGGCGCCTTGCTCGCCAAGCTCGGATCGCGGGCTGGTCTCACCCACGCCTCTCCTTTTTGCATCAGGATTGGACCATGAGCTGGCCTTCTCTCGGCTGATCGTGGAACTGCGGAGGCTGCACCCAGGCCACGTGCTGCCGGATGAGGAGCTGCAGTGGGTATTTGTGAACGCGGGCGGCTGGATGGGCGCCATGTGTCTTCTGCACGCCTCGCTGTCTGAGTACGTGCTGCTCTTCGGCACCGCCCTGGGCTCCCATGGCCATTCGGGTCAGTGTTGGCGGCGGGCCGGATTGGGAGGCTGGGACTGTTCAAGGGCCAGTGCCCTCCATTCCAAGGTTTGGCTGGGCCGTGTGTTGACAAGGACTTCCTGATGGTTGGTGTCTGTTTTACTGTCAATCAGGACGATACTGGGCTGAGATTTCTGACACCATCATCTCTGGCACCTTCCACCAGTGGAGAGAGGGCACCACGAAAAGTGAGGTCTTCTACCCAGGTGAGTATGGAAGTTCTGTCCGAGGGGGCGCCCTCTAGCTAGGGAAGGGCATAAGACGTGAATAGGGCCCGTTTAGAAGGCCTACCAGTGATTTCCTTCTTTCCTCTGCCTGGTAAGCCACAGGTGTTTCGTTAGGGTCGAGCTGAGGAACCATGATGCTTTCGACTGTTAAGGGAAACAGAACACGGCAGTTTCCAGTCATAGAGAGCTGATTTTTATCAGCCTATTTAACCCAGCCATTATTCCAGCAATTGTTTGGGAGACAGTCATACCCAAAAGTTTAAGACAGGCATCAGTTTCCTTTTTAAACTAGAGAAGCAGTTTGGGGTTTTTGTGTTTTTGTTGTTGTTTTCAAATTTGTACTTGTATTTATGTGTCTGGGTATTTTGCCTACATGCACCAACCACTTCACTGTCTGGTACCTTAAAGGCCAGAGGAGGGCATCTGATCCCTGAGACTGAAGTTATAGACTGTTGTGGATGCTGGGAAATGATGTGGTGCTGGGACTGATGTGGGTGCTGGGAAATGAACCTGGGTCCTCTGGAGTAGGAACCAGGACACAACTGACCCATCTAGCTAGCAAGCAAGCTCCTGATGATTTTTTAAATGGACCTCTGGATCCATTTAAAAGAAAACAAGTTTGGACTTGCTGGTGGAAGGTTAAGCATCAAGCTTTGTGGTTGAACAGGCACATTTCTCAGAGAGCCCAGCAAGCCTTGTAACCACACAAAATTTCCACTAGATATGACTGAGGTTTGGAAATGCAGATGCTGTGAATTCCATACATTAGCCTGTAGCTAGGTTGGGTAGCCTTCCAGGCGCCAGGTAATGCCATAAAATATTTAGGTGTTTTGGTCTTTGTTCTCTGATCAAACAGATAGGCCTGTGGGGTAGAAGAACTTTTTCTTTTCTTGAACCTGTCTTTTCATTCCCCACCTCTCCATAGATAGCCCATAGGCTATGCAAATGCAGGATGGAAGGCCAGGGCAGAGCTGGGCTCCTCATGGCTTCTTATCCTGTCTGTCCCCCAGGAGAGACAGTTGTGCATGGGCCTGGAGAGGCAACGGCTGTGGAGTGGGGACCAAACACATGGATGGTGGAGTACGGCCGGGGTGTTATTCCGTCCACCCTGGCGTTTGCACTGGCCGACACAGTCTTCAGCACCCAGGACTTCCTCACCCTCTTCTATACCCTTCGGGCCTATGCCCGGGGCCTCCGGCTTGAGCTCACCACCTACCTCTTTGGCCAAGACCCCTGACCAGCCAGGCCTGAAGGAAGACCTGTGGAAGGACAGGAGCGGGCAGGACCACATCCATCTCTCCACTCACTGGAACTCATGTTCACCGACAGCAGTGTATACCATGCAGATACTAAGTTCCTGCTGTATGAGGAAGGACATACATACTTCTACATCCAGACACAGCTCTTGGGAATCAAATGAGACACAGAGATGCTAAGACTTGTATGTACTGTAAGATCGTGCACTCACATCCATCCAGAGAGGGTCCCCTACATATATTCCAGGGGGGCCAGTCATGTTTGAACACATATCGCGAGCTTGCCTCCCTTTTCCAGAGCCTCCTGCTGGCATTCAGGGCTCTGGGATTAAGGACTGAGGTAACTGTTACACACTCTGCCTCTCACTCTGTTGCCTCATTCCAGTAGTAATTGGTGAAGGAATTCTGGTGAAGGAAAAGAGGAACTGCCCTTTGGAGGTCCCCTTCACCCACAGCTGTGATGCCCTTCCCTTCATTCCTTTCCTCACCATATGCCTTATCTTCATCCCACTCCCCTGCTATGCAAGTGCCCCTATGGCTTGTCCTCCATGCCCCCGGCAACCAGTTCAACTACGAGAGCAGAGCAATGTAGAGGATGCTAAAGGGAAGGAAGGAAGGCCCTCCACCACGGAGACCCTTGTTGGGGTTATAATGGGAAAGCTGGCCTTTGCCCGGGGCCAGTTCCCAAGGAGAGGACCTGGAGAAGTAAGCCCAGGTCTATGGAGCCACCCCATTCCAAAAGAAGCCTTTGTGTGTGTGTGTGTGTGTGTGCACACCCTATCAGTTTCCAGACATTTCTGTTGCAATCTCTGTCTTCCTGTCTCTCTCTGTTAATAAAAACATATTAAACTGTTCCATTTCCTTGTGTGTCTGAACAGCAGGGAAGACGGCTGCCTCCTGGGACACTTCAAGGCCTTCTGTACAGTTTGTAAGACTAGTTTTAGACAGAGGGGAGTGTGCTTAACAATTACTTTGGAGTCAGCCTTCTAGGGGTGGCAGTGTTAAAACCTTGACTAGACTCAGGTCTGCCTGCCATTGCCTTCTGAGTGTTGGGACCAGAGGTGAGCACCACCACACCCAGATTTTTTCCCCCCATATAAGGCTGACCTAGAATTTACTATGATGCTGAAATTCACCTTAAACTTATCCTGCCTCCACTTCCTAGGGCTGAGAATTAAGGCCAGGGCTTTGTGCAGTCTTGGCAAGTGCTGTGCTAACTACACATTTAGAAGGTATCTGAGTCTCTGGCTGGCTGAATTGCATCTATAGAAATAAGTTTGGTGTTTTGTTTTGTTTTGTTTTTAAGATTCATTTAGTTTTTTAGTTGTATGAGTACATTGCAGCTGTCTTCAGACACACACTAGAAGAGTGCCTCAGATCCCATTACAGATGGTTGTGAGCCATCATGTGGTTGCTGGGAATTGAACTCAGGACCTCTGGCAGAGCAGTCAGTGCTCTTAACCGCTGAGCCGTCTCTCCAACCCCTAGAGATAAGTTTTTGAATATGAGAAATTGAGACCTGTGTGTCTGTCTGCTTTGTTAGTTCTGTCCTAGGGGCGATCCTGAGGACTTAACTGCACACGGCCATGGGGTGGCACTGTGCCCCTACATTTGAGCTGAAACAGACCTCCACTAATACTTCTAGGCTGACAGTATAAATACACCACTGGAACAAGAGTTCCTCAGCTCTGGTTTGCCTTTGACCCAGCACTTATTAGGGAGCTCCTGCCTGGGGCAGGACCAGGTATGATGCCCAAGGGAGAGCCAAAAGTACGCTCATTCCTAAGGACCTTGCTCATGACTTCTTTGCCCACTAATCACCAAGCTCACACCACTTTCATCCTGGTCTACAAAGGATGAATAAGGTCCAGACCTCTCCTATTTCTTGGAGTTGTTAAACTAATATTAGAAGAAACAAGGTTATGTAGTTAAACATTCTAATGAACACAAATACAAAAGGCTACATGCATAACCTTATTTGACAATGACATCAAAGGTCTACCCAGGCATAGTGGCTCATGCCTATAAGCTCAGCATTTGGGAGGCAGAGGCAAAACGATCTGTGCAAATTCCATGCCAGCCAGGTGTACACAGTAAGTATAGACCAGCCTGGACTACAGGATGAGACTCTGTCTCAAACAACAAAAAGCATCAACAATTTGAAACCCAGGCAAATTTGCTATCTTGATACCTTCCCTGAGCCCTCAATACCACCAGGTTGGCTGTGACAAGTCCTGGCTGAAGCCTCTTGATCTTTATAGACAACTTCTACATGGTACCCAGCTCTACCTCTAGTCTAGGAACACATGTATATCAGGGATGCCCAGATGTCCCATCACCTGTCTTATAAAGGGCTATCCTCCCTGCCTTCATCCCTATTGTTAAAGCCAGTGGTCATTCCATAGTTTTTAACATTTGTTGTTGGTACTGGGGCTCATATATGAAGTCTTGTATGTTCTAAGCACGTGTTCTACCACTAATCTAGTCCTGTGGTCCTCAATATTGTTTCAATACCGATATATCTCCTAATACAAATTTGGGCTTCAAGGATTCTTTTTTCTTTCTTTTACACATATATGAGTACACTGTAGCTGTCTTCAGACACACCAGAAGAGGGCATCAGATCCCATTACAGATGGTTGTGAGCCACCATGTAGTTGCTGGGAATTGAACTCATGACCTCTGGAAGAGCAGTCAGTGCTCTTAACCACTGAGCCACCTCTCCTGCCCCCTGATTCTTTTTTCTTTATTGATACTCTCCCCCTACCCTTGTTCCCTTTATTTGCAGATCCCCATCTCTTTGTAACTTTAAATGCCATCTACAGGGCTGAAGGGAAGAAGGGAATGGTAAATAGGTAAAAGTACATGCTACGAAACATAAGGCCCGGGTTTCAGATCCCAGCACCCATGTGAAAGGCTGAGCATAACCACCTATGTGCCTATAACCCCAGCGATGTGCAGGGTGTAGACACGGGGATTGGAGGGAACTTAATGGGGTTTGCCAGACCATAGCCTGCTTTCAGGTTCAATAAGGCACCCTGTCTCAAGGAAATAAGGCAGAAAGTGTTAGAGAAGGACCCATGTGTTCTCCACTGGCTTTAGCATAGATGTGTACAACATACATTCAAAATAAGTAGTTATCTATGTATCCTTTTGTTTGTTTGTTTTTTGTTGTTGTTTTGTTTGATGAGTCAGGATTTCTCTGTAGCCCTGGCTGTTCTGGAACTCACTCTGTAGACCAGGCTGGCCTCAAAGTCACAGATCTGACTGCCTCTGCCTCCTGAGTGCTGGGATTAAGGTGTGTGCACCACCACTGCCCAGCTATATATCTCTTTATTTTCCTTTTGTTTGTTTTGTTTGTTTTCTTGTTTACAATACATCCCAATGGCAGTTCACCGTCTTTCCACTCCTCCCAGTAGTCCTCCCTCACCTCCCCTGTCCCCCAGATCCATTCCTCCTGTTTCCCTTCAGAAAAGAGCAGGCCTCCCAGAGATACCAACCAAACACAGCATAAAAAGATACAATAAAGCCGGGCGGTGGTGGCGCACGCCTTTAATCCCAGAACTTGGGAGACAGAGGCAGACAGATTTCTGAGTTTGAGGCCAGCCTGGTCTACAGAGTGAGTTCCAGGACAGCCAGGGCTATACAGAGAAACCTGTCTTGAAAAACAAACAAAAAGATACAATAAGACCAGACACAAAACCTCATATCAAGTCTGGACAAGGTAACCGGGAGGAGGAAAAGGGTCCCAAGAGCAGGCGAGAGAGTTGAAGACAAGCCCCTGCTGCTGAGAGTTGCACAAGAACTTCAAGCTGCACAGCTATAACTTATTTTCAGAGGACCCAGCAAAGACCCCGCAGGCTCTGCAGTTGTCACTTCAGTCTCCGTGAGCCCCTAGGAACCTGCTTAGTTGATTCTGTGGGCCGTGTTCTCCTGGTGTCCTTGACCCTTCTGGCTCCTACATTCCTTCCTCTCTCCCTTTTCTCTGAACTACATACATCTACGCATCTTGACTCCTATTTGTGAGTTAGCCTAAATCTCTTCCCCAGGATTTAGCTTTAGATACCTGACTCCTCAACATCTCCGCCTGGTTGTTTAATAGGTGTCTCAAACTTGAAATGTCCAAAGCAAACTGATTTATTTCCCAAGCTATGTGACTCCACCACCATGCAGTCTTTACCATCTTGCACTTAGAAATTCTTATACACCTCGTGGTCCCACATTCAACCCATCCGCAAGCCCTCAATTTTATCTTGAAAATGTATCCAGACTCCACCGGGTATGGTGGCACACAGCAGTCATGTAGAAGCTTGTAATCCCAGCAGACTTCTGGGTCCAGGTCTTACATGGCCTACACAGCGAATTCTCTCTCTCTCTTTTTTTTTTTTGTTTTGTTTTTTCAAGACAGGGTTTCTCTGTGTAGCCCTGGCTGTCCTGGAACTCACTCTGTAGACCAGGCTGACCTCGAACTCAGAAATCCACCTGCCTCTGCCTCCCAAGTGCTGGGATTAAAGGCGTGCGCCACCACTGCCCGGCAAAAGATTTATTTATTTTATATATGTGAGTACACTGTAGTTGTCTTCAGATACACCAGAAGAGGGCAATCAGATCCCATTACAGATGGTTGTGAGCCACCATGTGGTTGCTGGGAATTGAACTCAGGACTTCTGGAAGAGCAGTCAGTGCTCTTAACCGTTGAGCCATCTCTCCAGCCCAAAGATTTGTTTATCTTTATTTTTTATTTTTATTGTTTTATAAGATTTATTTATTTATTATATGTAAGTATACTGTAGCTGTCTTCAGACACTCCAGAAGAGAGCATCAGATCTTGTACAGATGGCTGTGAGCCACCATGTGATTGCTGGGATTTGAACTCAGGACCTTTGGAAGAGCAGTTGATGCTCTTAACCACTGAGCCATCTCTCCAGCCCTACACAGCAAATTCTGAGCTGTGGTGGGATGAATATAAAAACCCTGTCTTGAAACAACAATAAAACCATCTAGATTCTAAGCATCTGCTGCCTGTACCATTGTTAGCAGTCCAGTTCAGGGCACCATCCTTTGGTCATGCTTTCCTCTTTAGTGGAGGTGCCCGCAAAACCCACAAGCAGACATTCACTCTCAAATGTTTTCACTGGCTCTCCACATCATTGGGTCCTTTCCTTCCACGAATCTACTCCAAGGCCCAAGTGACCTGTGACCAAACATCCAACTGCTCACCCTTAGTTACCCCATGGCCTCTGGTTTTCTTTCTTTTTTTTTTTTTTTTTTTGTTTTGTTTTTCGAGACAGGGTTTCTCTGTGTAGCCTTGGCTGTCCTGGAACTCACTTTGTAGACCAGGCTGGCCTCGAACTCAGAAATCCTCCTGCCTCTGCCTCCCAAGTGCTGGGATTAAAGGCGTGCGCCACCACCGCCCGGCTTCTGGTTTTCTTTCAATACATCAAACACCCTTCCACCTCAGGATATCTGCATTGGCTATTCTAACATCAAAGATCTTATGTAGATGGCCACATAACTTTCTTTCCCTCAATTTCTCCTAGAAAGTCTTTCCTTTAACACATGGTAACATGTAATATCCTTCCTGTGGTGGGTTCCAAATACTTCAGTGCATGTGCGTGCCTGTGAGTGTGTGTGTGTGTGTGTGTGTGTGTGTGTGTGTGTGCATACAGTACTGAAAGTGAACTCAAGTATGCTAGGCAAATTCTATGCCACTGAGTTGCACCTCCAGCTCTCTTAGTAAAAGTCTGCATGATGGGAGAGGGGCATATGTACATAAGTATGGGTGCAGGTGTGGGTGTACATCTGAGTGTGTGTGTGTGTGTTTGGGTGGCTTTTCAGTCACTCTCTACTTTATTTTTTGAGACAAGGCCTCACACTGAACCTGGAGTTCATCTATTCAGCCAGACTTGTTGGCCAGAAAGTCCCAGGGATTCTCCAGTCTGCCCCTGACCCCACCCCCTGCCTACCAGGCTGGGATTACAGGCATGTGCCAACACTCCTGTTTTTCTTTTGTTTGTGTTCTTTTGTTTGTTTGTTTGGGTTCTGGGGACTGAACTTGGGTTCTCAGGCTTCTGCAACAAACTCTCCTCTCCCCAGCTTCTCCTCCCCTGAGAATAATTTTTGACACTTCCTCCTTCGAGAGCTAAAGCCCTTAAGGGCTGGGGAGACGGCTTCATGATTGAGTGCTTTCTGCTCTTGAAGATGTGAGATGTTCTCAGCACCCGCACCAGGTAGTTTAGTCCAGCTCCAAAGGGATCTGATGCCCTCTTTCGAACTCTGAGGGTTCCAGGAATGAATGCAGTACATGCATTTGGGTTTTGTCACTGTGAAAAGATACCATAAACCAAGGCAACTCTTACAAAGGAAAACATTTATCGGGGGCTGGCTTACAGTTTCAGAGGTTTAGTTCATTATCATAATGGCAGCGTGCAGGCGAACTTGGTGCTGGAGGAGCCAGGAGCGCCGCATCTTGATCTGAAAGCCGCAGAAGGGGACTGTCTTCCGCAGACAGCCTGGAGGAGGCTCTGGATCCCACTGGCCAAACTTGATCATATATATCAGTCTTCAAAGCCCCACCTCCACAGTGACACATTCCCTCTAACAAGGCTACACCTCTTCTGATGAAGCACAACTCCTAATAGTGCCACTCCCCTTGGGCCAAGCATATTCAAACCACCACAGCATTCATAAATATTTATGCACATGAAGTAAAAATAAATTTAAAATTTAAAAAGAAACAGCAGCAGAAACAAATGCTTATTCAGGTTATTTTTCCTTTTTCATTCAGTCTGGGGCCCCAGGTCATAGAATGGTGCCTACATTCAGGGTTGGTCTTGTATGTTCTGATGTTCTGTTAAACCTTTCTGGATGCCCTCATTCGAGCTCTCAAAGGTATGTTTCCATGGTGATTCTTAGTTTCTCTGGCTGCTATGCCTGTGCTGGGAATCCACCGCAGATCCTCTGTAAGAATGGCAGTGCTCTTAACAGCCAAACCTTCTCTCTGACTCCTCATCCCTGCTTCTTCAAGAGGATACAGTGTGACCAGCCGTCTACACTCCACCCCCACCACATCCCTGCCGCAATGAACTGGACCTTTTCAGGGAAAGCCAAACAAACCCTTCCCTTGAGTAGCTTTTTGTCAGGTATTTGTCATAGAAACCAAGAAAATAACTAATAAGAACCTCACAAGGCAGGCAGAGCGATGGCTGGAAAGTTAAGAGCCCTGACTACTCTTCCAGAGGACCAGGTTCCATTCTCAGCACCCACATGGAAGCTCACAACTGTCTATAACTCCAGCTCAAGAGGATTTGATGTCCTCTCTGGCCTCCTAAATATCAGGCATGTATGTGGTATATAGACAGGCACACAGGCAAAACACCCACACACACAAAATAAAATAATAACTTCATAAGCAATGAGTTACAACTCCCTGCCGGTTAAACCATTCTTGAATCCCTATCCACAAAAATATGAGAAAATAATCACTTCTTGTTTGGTTTCTAAACTGGAAAGAATGATAATTTCCTATATGACACAAAGGTAACTACCAATATACTCCTTCCCTTTCTAGTCTCCAAATGCAAGCACTAATTTTTTTCTCTCCTGATACTTGGGATTGAACCTAGAACCTTAGTATGTTAGCAAAGTACCACCAAGTTACACCTCCAGTCTTCTTTTTACCTTTTATATCGAAACAGATCTTGCCAAGTTGCTCAGGCTGGCCTCGAACTCTGTTGCCCAGAAGGCCTTTAGCTTGGTGATCCTTCTGCCTCAGCCTCTCAAGCAGATGGGATTGCATGTCTGTGCCACCAGGCAGAGCTCCAATTACATTTTTTCCACGACAGATACCTCTACCTGACACGCATATATTTCCTCCACTGGAATAATACCAAGCAACAGTGACACTGTTTTATTTGGGCCTGTGCCCTACAGTGCCTGCCATAATGCACTCAGTAAGAGTCCGTTTCTGAAGGTCTAGGTCATTTTGCCTTGAGGTATAGGAAGTCGAATGTGGAGGGATAAGAGGCAGCCTTCCTTTAAAACCAGGTCCCAGTCATCCATAGCTCCTCCTTCACTGCGTCCCAGCTGTACTTCTTCTGGCCCCAATCCCAAAGGTGGGTTCATTTTGCTTGACTCCCAGTATTTGGAGGTGAGGGAGGTTGCCCATCTCCATGCCCCCTCCCATCAAGACCCACAAAAAGTCACTTTGAACCTCTCAGAACTACAGTCTCCCAAGTCAGTATACCAACTTTCCAGAAGGACTCTTACATCGCTTTCTCCAGGTACCTCTAAACAGCCAGCGGAGAGACAGGAGCAAACTGGACCCAGGGTTCTGTGTACATACATCTCTACCCTTCACCTTCCAGGCATCCACAACACCCCAGGACATGACCGTCTGCCCCTGTGTTTGCACTAATTCCACTAACGCACCGCTCTGTGGTCCTAGCATGAGGTGGGGGGCGGAGCTCTTCAGGGAGAGAGTGTATATCCTCAGGCACCCTTGAGTATGGAGTGAGGGCATCTCAGTGCTGAAGATTAATGGATCACTAAGGATTGAAGTAGTTGGAAGGGGTTGTGACTGGCTGTGAGGTCTGATACAGAAGACGAACGATTGAAAGTAGACAGTGGAATGAATGGTGAGCCCCAGCCCAGCCAGGGACAGCCACAGAGAACAGGTGTTCGGTCCAGCAGCAGGAGCTGGATTTCAGAGTGGGGTGGAGGGGAAAGGCAGGGGATCAGGGGAAGCACCCCAACATGTGGTCTAGCCCAGGGCAAGCTGAGACCAGGAGGAGCTAATGAATCAGGAGGATGTGAGGGAAGAGACAAAGGTCATGCCCAGACTCCTGCCCTGTAGGGACATGTTTGCCCCGAGGCATATGTGTCCCACTGGGTGAAAGGGGTTTGGTGTAACCATGCATATGTCACCCCCACAGACACCTGCAGCTCAATTAACTTATGGCCATCCTCATGCCTTTAGCAAGTAGATCTCCTTAACCACAAAGAGAGGCTCGGAATGTGTGTGTGTGTGGGGGGGGTACCTGAAAGGAATAGGGTCAGGCTGCTCAAAAGAAACTGTGACCTGCCAATCAGGACCCCCAAAACAGAACAGCATCAGGGGATTGGTGGTGTAAGATAGGCCCAGTTGGCTCAAGGAGTCTGGACACAGAGATTTGGAAGTCATTGTGCATGGATGGAGAATGTGCGTGAACATGGGCAAACTGCTGATCACTGGAACAAAAGAGATACTGAGAAGCCAGGAGTCACTGTGGTCTTCACTCTTCCACACATACTCAGAAATCGTTAAGAGAATAAATGTCAAATGAGGTTTTTTAAAAGAGAGGTGCGTATGCCTGTATTTCTCATACGGTGTGCATATCCTGATGTGTGTGCATGCAGGAGACTCAGAGATCTCTGGGGATGTAAGTGCATAGATATAGGGCCACTGTCCTGTGCCTACCTGTGTACACCTGTGCACAAACTGACTCATATTTGCAGTTGGAGATAGCACGTGGGCAGGGCATGTAGGAAGGCAAAGCACTGTTCCGACCAGGTGTTCCACATCCATGCCAGCATCCCGCAGAGCGATTCCAGGGTGGCCACAGCTTGTTCAGGCCCTTGACCCCTCGAGTGACCTTTAAACGAAATATGTAAGATTGGGCCCGAACTTGTGACAAGGTGTGTTAACGTGATAACGGCAGGCTCTGAGTGTGGGTTGGGGGGGGGGGGGACACGACCTGTAAGGCTGAGCGGGGCCTCGGGTCGGAGTTTACTAGCTGTGGTCTCCTCTTTCTCCCACGGGTGATTTCCCCATAGCTCTTCGGCGCCCCCTCCCTCGAATCTGGCTGTAAGGAAGGTGGGAGACACCTGTTGGGGGGTTAAGAGGAGCCGAGCCCACCCCAACCTCTTCCGCTGCGCCCTCCCGCCCGCGCCCGCCCAGCAGTGCTCGGGTCCCGCCCCCGGGACCGCAGGCAGCCAAGCGACCGCCAGTGAGCGCACCGCGGTCAGAAGAGCGCAGGGCGGCAAGAGCGCACCGCGGGGACCCTGCGCAGGGAACCCAGCTGAGACAGGAGCCGCCCGAAAGGCGGCAGAGCAGACGGACCGCCGTGGAGAGACCCGGTGCTTCGGGCGGTGCCAGGCAGGTGAGTGTAGCTGCAGGGCGCCCAGACCCCGGGATCCGGGCTCAGTGACCCACCAGCTCATGACCGTCTGGTCCTGTCCCCGTCCCAGACCCAGACACTGCTGCCCTCTTCTCCGTACCTCTTGGATTCCTGATTCTTGTCTTTTATGTTTTTACCCCGTTTTTACACCAGGGTCTTCTATTTTCTGTCTCTTTCTAGTCTTTTCTCTCTCCTGCTGCGTCGGTCTTCCCGCGTCTCTCTCAACCCATCTTGCTGTCTCTTTTCAGGTCTCTCTCTCTCCCCCCCCCCCACCTTCCCTCTCTATCCCTGTCCTCCTCAATCTCTATGTCCCTGCTCTTATCTCTCCTCCAGTCTCTGTTTCTATATCTCCCTACCGTTGTCTCTGTGTGTATGTGTACGTGTGTGTGTGTGTGTGTGTGTGTGTGTGTGTGTGTGTGTGTGTGTCACATCTCCCTGCGCCACTCTTCCTTGGTTTCTGTTACTCTTTCCAATTTGCTTGGCCTCTCCCTATCCTCAGTGCCTGGTCATTTCTGACTCCCTATGTATAGTCTCTGTCTCTTTTGCTCCCTCTATCCCTCTGTCTCTGTTTTCTTGATCTATTAATCCTTCCCTTATATCTCCATGTATGTCCCTGAGCATGTATGTCTATGAGCATCTCCTCTTGTGTTGTAGAGTGTGGGTGCAGCAAGGCCCTTCACCCATAATTCCCTCCCCCACAGACGGCCCTTTCCTCGGGCCCCCGCCTGGTACCAGGAGCCCCCCCAGCAGGGGGACTGCGCCTGGAAGCTGTAATGGAGGCCCTGCAGAGGCAGCAGGCAGCACGACTGGCCCAAGGGGTGGGGCCCTTGGCCCCTCCACGCCTACCGCTTCCACAGCCTCCTCTGCTTGGCGCCCGGACCGTACAGGCTCCTGAGGGAGCCGTAGGGGTGGTTGGGGCTGAAGAAGAGGAGGATGCTGAAGATGAGGAGGGAGAGACACCCGTAGCAGAAGAGGAGGCAGCTGAGCAGAGCCATCCAGGAGCCCGATGTCCCACCTCACCTGCCAGACAGTCCCCTGGAATCCAGCCACATGAGTGGACCTACGAGGAACAGTTCAAACAGGTAGGAACCCCTCTCCCCACCAGTGCCAGGCTGTCCCTCCTCCTTCCTCGCTCTGGCAAAACTAGTCTACACATCCCTACCACCCTCTGCAGCATGTAAAAACAGAGACCTAGAGAGAAATAGGAAGACTGGAAGATGGATAGTGATGAGTCAGCAGAGACACCCAGATATGTAGAAAGTACATTAAGTGGTAACCGCGACCCTCAAAACATAGGAACTGACCATTGGTCACCATAGGAAGCCATTGGTAAGTTTGAAAGGGAGATAGAAAGGGTGTAAGGGTCTTTGAGAGAAGGGGATCTGGAATCCGAGGAACCCACAGCAACCACTACCCCATCTAGCCTCTCACGTATCAAGTCACAGGTACCAAAGGGAGTGTCTCAGGCTAGCTACTGCCTTTGGAAGGGGAATAGGGGGAATAGGTTGTTGCCCCTTTTGCAGGCTGGTACACCCATCCGCTCTCCTGCCACACTGCTCTGCCATCCAGTGTTTTTACCTGGCCTAAATTTCACCAGTGTCAGTCCCCAGCTTGTGCTGGTTACTCCAGCTGCAGTGTAGTTGAGCCCCGCCCCCCAGCCTCCCTGGGCAAACTAGTCTACACATTCCTTTATGTACATGACTTTAATCCAAACCCTTCCGGACTAGGGACAGTAGACCAGGCTGTCACCATGGTGTTACTCAGGGCTGTGATCTCCAGCTGTGGCATGCTAGTGGTATTACCCCATAGGGTGTTGGCTTGGGGTATTTTCTAGAAGTGCTAATATGTAGCGAGTGTTCTGTAGCATTGGTGTCAGACCATGACGTCACTCAGGGCCTTGTCACTTTGGAGAGTCAGTTCTAATGACTGTTTCTCCAGGGCACTGCCCTGGGCTCATGGTGGACAAAGCGTGGGTATCATTGCAGGTGCCCACGTGAGACTTAGAACTCTGGGTCATGTGTGCTGTGTGTGTCTCCAAGGCTGGGACTCTGGGGGTTTGATACTCATAGGAGGATTTTACAAGGTTCTTATTGAGGGATAGAGTGTTACTTATATGTGTGCCTCATCGCAAGCTGAGGCCGAGAATCTGTTACTCTGGGTCAATGACTCCATTATTCCGGAACTGTTCGTTTTAGACTTGGGAGGCAAGGTTGGGGGTGGGGGTGGCCAACAGATTCCTAGTGTTCTGACATTGCAGGTTCTGTGTTGTGTGGCCAGTTGCCTGTGTGATAGCTCCTATAGTAGACACTGTAACCTCTGGAAGGAGATCAGACAAGATGGCTCCTGTAAGGAGTTCCCCAGCATCCTGCCTGCCTGAACTCAGCCTAGTTCATGTCCTGGCCCACAAGAATATGAATTGCATGAAGCCCCTATACAGATTAAAGGGAATGAATAAGTATTCACCAGTCTACTCAGTGTGGAGCACAGCCCCAGTCTGCCTTTCCTCCTGCAGCTCTGGATGTCCATCCTCAGGACAGTCAAGACTGCCCTGAAGAGCGGGTTGAGCCACAGAAGCGCCTTCCTGCTTCTTCTCTCCCTATATATCTGCCACACACAAGGTCTGAGCTGCCTAGAAGCATCACTGTCCCTGGGGTGGGCCTGGTGCCAGAGAATTTACATTCACACTCCATTCACGCTTTCACCCAATACTCTTGCCCAGAGTACCACCCGAATTGGAGCTCCAGGGGGAAGGGGGGCAGTGGGGCTGGAGAATAACCTTGGTCCTTCCCCAGCTATATGAACTCGACTCGGACCCCAAGAGGAAGGAATTTCTGGATGACCTGTTTAGCTTCATGCAGAAGAGGGGTAAGCAAAGGGATGTGGGGAAAATATCTAGACATTTCTCCTACTGACTAGGTTTTGAGGAAGACCTCAGGATGTAGTCCCGAGGTGAGGTTCTCCCTGCAGAGACCTGAGGTTGGTGGCACCTGTCCTTTGGGCCCTCAATAGCATCTTTAACCTCTGACCCTGCCCCCCTTCTCCACCAGGGATTAATTAGTAGTGGACCCACAGGCAGGTTAATGAGTGTGAGATCAATTAGGAAGGTGGGAGGGAGAACGGGTCAAGACTGGTTTGAGATAGGAGGGTCCCAGGAATGGTTGTATACAGTGTAGCCTTCTTTCGGCCTCCTCTCCCCTTCATTTCCTTTTGCTTTAGCCCAGGGCATTCCCCACCTGTCCCGCAGCAGGAGGGAATAGATAGACTGAAGGAAGGCTTTCCTAAAGGACGGGGGCTGAGGCCGCGCTTGAATTGGGTAGCGGAGAAGGGATTTCTCTCCAGGAAAATCTCAGTGTCACAAGCAAACAGAAGGGGTCCAGGGGAGACGAGGGTGGGCGGCAGTTCATCACTTCCGCTTCTCCCCAGATTCATGGGTCTGAACACTGACTCATTATCTCTCTCTACAAAGCTAATTAACTCACTCAGAGCGCAGCCTGATAAGCTGCTAATTAACTGGCTGCACTGCCCCCCTCCCAGGACAGCTTCTGGCCCAAGACTCCCCAGTCCCCAACACAAACGCTCAGCAATGCTTTCTGGTCCCTTCCTTCCCAAAAGCCTCTGGTGAGGTCCCTAGGTTTACTTGTTCCCCGAGGAGATCTAGTCATGGCAACCCCAGTGTTCCTTCTCTGCACCTTCCTGGGGACCTTTTCTCTCCTGGTAATGGGGTGGCGTGGTCTGACAGCATAGCCCACACCCCGACCTCTGCCTCCCTCTGCTCAGCTGCAGTGGGAGGAGGTCTCGCGGGGCCGATAATTTCCCCCCATTAATCAGGCCGCAGCTAATTGTTCGGGTCCAAAGGCGCCGGTGGAAGGGGCTGGGATCGGTAAGGAATTAACTGGGGCCCATCGCTCAGCACAGACAGGCCCCTTTGTCAGGACTGGCTGGCGGGGGTGGCTAGGCTGAGGAGTTGGCTGGCCCAGGCAGGATCTGATTCTTCTGCACCTGCTGTCCCTTGGCTTCCTGCAGCCTCTGGGGGTTGCCGACTTGGGGAGTATAGTGTTCTTCAGCATATACAGAAGTCCTTCCCACAGTCAGCCCAGCAAACTAAAGCTTTCTGGCGAATCTGGCTGTCCGGTAGATTAGGATGGCTTTTCCTTTTTACATATTTGGAAAACAGAGTTAAAACAGGCGTAACATTTCCAGGCTGTGAGATTCTAATCTCAGCGCCTGTGAATAAAGTTTCACTGGAGAATAGCCATGCGCATCCTCTTAGATATCATCTAAGACTGTCCTCGGATACAGTCGTAGAGCTGGGTATTTGTAACAGGTACCCTTTGGCCCACAAAGTCTAAATATTTACCTGCTGACCCTTTACAGGAAAACCAAGCTGATTTCTTGTCTTAGTCTCCTGTCTTTCCTGCTATAGGCGGGGTGGAGGGTGGAGGGTGGGGGATGGGGGTGGGGGGAGGGTTTCTCAGCCTATAATCCTACCCTTCCTCCGCAGTCCTTTCATGAGACTAGTCCTTACCCAAGGACATACCTAAGATTTCCTCAGAGGCCCAATCTTACTGTCCTGACTTTGACTTTCTACCTACTTCACACCAGGGACGCCAGTGAACCGGGTACCCATCATGGCCAAACAGGTGCTGGATCTGTATGCGTTGTTTCGCTTGGTGACAGCCAAGGGAGGTCTGGTGGAAGTCATCAACCGAAAAGTGTGGCGAGAAGTCACACGCGGCCTCAGTTTGCCCACCACCATCACCTCTGCCGCCTTCACGCTGCGTACCCAGTGAGGACAGCAGAGGACCAGAGGGACTGGGTGGGGCGCGGGAGTGAAGTGAGGGGCGGGGTGGGACCATCTGCTGGGTCCAGCCTCCCACCGTCCATCCGTCCACCCCTAGGTACATGAAGTATTTGTACCCATACGAGTGCGAGACGCGGGCACTCAGTTCCCCAGGGGAGCTCCAGGCTGCCATAGACAGCAACCGGCGTGAGGGCCGCCGCCAGGCTTACACCGCGGTCCCGCTCTTCAACTTAGCAGGGCCCACACCTCGGGGCGCTCCTGGCCCCGCCTCGAGTCATGGCCCCGCCCAGACCGCGACTCCAAACTGCCCGGGTCCTACCCAGGGTTCTGCTTCTGGCTTACCAGCGCACGCTAGCGCTCAACTGAGCCCGAGCCCAGTAAAGAAAGGTGCGAGGGGGGTGGGGCGGAGTTTGGGGTACGGCGTCTTTGAGATCTGTGTACAGGGAATATCAAATGTAGGGACTCAGGTGTGGGATGCATTGTGATACAAAAGCAGCAAGACCTGATGGGGCTGAGGGGTTTTGGAATCCCTAAGTTAGAGATCCTGGAGCCTGTGGAATCTCAAGTCCAGGAGAAGGCCCTTCATCCACAGCTATCCTCAGAGGGATCCCATTTGGATGTAGTTTGCAACTTCTGTGACTTATTGTAACAACAAAGAGCAAAGAAAGCTTGCACATTCTCTGACCTAAACTAGCCCAGACCTATATATGCTGGTCCTTTTTTCTCCACATCTTCATTCTTAAGCCAGAGTCGTTGGATTGGAGGAGAGACTGGACCTAATTTATCTACCTGTATGACCTCTATTGGTCCCAGGTCTAGGGGAGAATCAAATGCAAACACGGGTTGGTTGGACCAGAGTGGTCTGTTTTCTGTGTGTTTGTTTTTTCCAGAGGAGAGTGGCATCCCACCCCCTCGTCTGGCGCTTCCTGTGGGCTTGGCCTTGGAGACTGCACGGGAGAAGCTGGCACCAGAAGAACCCCCGGAGAAGAGGGCTGTGCTGATGGGCCCCATGGACCCACCTCGATTGGGAGCACCCCCCGGTTTCCTGCCCCGTGGCAAGGCTCCCCTAAGGGGTGAGGAAGGACTTGTTAGTGAAGGGCTTTGGGCTAGTGTGCTGAGGGAAGACTCTTCACCCGATGGATGTTGGAGGTGGTACAGACAGATCCCCTTATAGACAGTCACGGTAATTATGGTATGGGGTTCAAGTGCAGGAATAAGGAAGGAGGCTAAGTGTGAAATCCGATTCCCCCAAATGTGACTTCCCTGCCTTCTTCTGGACAGAAGAGCGGTTGGATGGGCCCCTCAGTCTGGCAGGCAGTGGCATCAGCAGTATCAACATGGCGCTAGAGATCAATGGGGTGGTCTACACTGGTATGGGAATTATAGGCTGTCTATATTGGCATGAAGTTGGGGTTTACACTGGCATGGGGGATTTTAGATTTTCTCTATGAGCATGAGGTTCAGGGGTATCTGAACTTGCATGGGGGTTTAGAGTAGTGTTACATTAAAATGGATTCAAGAGAATGTCTACACGGCATGGGGTCCCAGCATGGTCTATGCAGCACGGTTGCCGTGGGATGTCTGCTTTGTCATGGATCTGTGAGTGTCAGTATTTATTGTGCACCCACTTCAAGCTACCCACATTGTCACAGGAGCTTCTACTGACTGGAGGGACTTGTCGTCAGTGGTTTGTGGGGGTCCCACATTCTCTCGTTTATTTTCGAATTTTACATCTCTTCGACCCTTTATCAGGTATCCTCTTTGCTCGACGCCAGCCTGTTCCAGCTTCCTTGGGTCCAACCAATCCCCCACCTCCACCCTCTACCGGGCCCCCTTCCAGCACTTTGCCCTGAAGGCAGCTACTGAGGACCAAGAGTCCCAATATCATTGCTTAGGGGGGAGAAGGCATCCTCCTACCTTGATTCTTTCAGGATGTGATGCCCGCCCTGGTATCCAGTCCTGGTTGATGTCAGTGTGCCACCTCCACACCAAAGGGATTTATTATTACGTTCCATCTACCTCACTGTAAAAGGACACTGCCTCCCTAGTCAATTCCAGCAGCATCTACCAAAGAGCTTTCCCCCAATAACCCCTATCATCCCCTCATGTGACCCCTATGTCAATGTCACCTTTGGTACCCCACCTCTTTGAGACAATTCTGCTCCTTCTCAGGAAGCAGGCAAAGGATTGGATTTGAATATGAAGATATCCCTTGGCTTGCATCTGGAAAATAAAGTTGTACTTCCTGTGTCTCCTGTGCCTCCTCTTCTTGCTTGGGTCTGGGAGGTGGGGGAGACACAGACTACATTGAGCTGTCCAAGTGGAAGGCAGAAGAACAACGCTTCGTGAGAACAGAAGAGCACTCTTTTGGAGGGAAGCAAGCTTTCTCTACGTTGTTCCCTGACTGGTCTTGAATTCACTGTGTAGAGCAGCAGACTGGCCTCAAACTTACAGTCATCCTTCTGTCTCTCCTTTCTCTCCTGGTACCACCACCCAGAGCGCGGTCTCAAATCACACTGTTTGGGTGTAAGTCCTGACGATAAGAAGCTTAGGTGCAATTTACTTGCTCTTTAAAAGATTCCAAAAATTTACGGTGTTTCCCTCAGGAAGCTGCCTACTGATCTATGGGTATGAACCTATCTTGGAATAATAGGTCTATTTATACGCTAAACCTCAGGGAATGGGTGTGGTGGTGGGGAAATCTCTTTGTATCCTGAATTTAGAACACTAAAAGTCTTGACAACCAGGTCCTGGAAACCAGGATAAGGCTAGGACCCAGGACGTTACCTAGGTAACCAGATTGCTTTGACATCGGTTATTTCCGACATCCAAAGACTAAACGTGACGTCACTTCCTACAAGGCGTGATGGTGCTCTCGGATTGGCCAGTCTTCTTATTTGGGCGGACGTCCCACCCTCAGGCTGTTCCGGGCTGCTGTGGCCTGGCTGCAGAAACGATGGCGTCTCTGACCGATGTGCAGCGACTGCAGTCCCGAGTGGAGGAGCTGGAGCGCTGGGTGTACGGGCCGGGCGGGACCCGAGGCTCCAGGAAGGTGAGAGGTCCGGTCTATTGATCCGTTTCTGGAGCAGGACAGGACAGGAGCGGTCCATTGGTCCCGCCCTAGAGTCTGATGCTACCACTTCTGTCAGGTCGTCCTCAGCCCAGGCTTTGAAATAACAAAGATCTAGAACCTCCTGGTACGAATCGGACCCTCGAGGTCCGTTCCCGAGGGGATTGGGATGGGGGAGGGTGTGCTTAAGCCTTTTTGAGATGTGTTCGGTGACAACTTTCACAAAAACTCCACGCGCTCACAGGCGTACTAAGGAGACCAGACGCATCTAAAAACTGATTAATGGGAGTCTCAGTAAGAGCTGAAGTCCGCAGTGGAGTGTCGTCCTAGAACCGTGTAAAATTGCTTGCTAAATGAATTGCGCGGGGACAGGAACCTTAGAGGAGGCAGAGCACAGGTGGATACAAGCTCCAAGGGGTGAGCGGTGAGGTCTGAGCAGGCCCAGATAAGGAAGGTTAGGAATTGGGCCCAGGTGTTCAGATGTGGGCGAACATCGTGTCTGAGTTTTGACAAGAACTTAGAGGTGCCCTAAAATCCCTTTTTACGATGTTGAATCCATTTACTGGAGCGCTTCGGGTAGTATCAGGAATGCTCTGGAACTAAGAACATCAAAGGTAATGATGTGTCTGTTGTGTACTTTTTGTAGAATTGTCACCAGCACATTCTGTTCCACTTTGAGAACCAACTTTTCGAAACACTCTCCCCCTTTGGCGTCTATTTGTGTGCCTTCCCTGGGGTATTAGTCCCTAAAGTATTAGTACTCCTCTTTTACAAAGACCTTGAGTGAAGTCCTTCATTTCCTCAGCCGGCCCCTCCAGCTGACTCTTGACCGTTAGAACATTGTACTGAGTCCTAGGCAGACTCATTCACTGCCATAATTTCAGTTACTCACTTCATGTATTTATGTCTCCAGTGTGTATCTCTGTTCCAGACTTTCTGAGAACCCGATTGATCTTTGTCTACTGGTCTCCTCCACTGGGATATCCCACAGACATCTCACGCTCAAACCCTTAACTCTTAACTGTATTCTGCCTCTGCCTCTAAACTGATTTTCTTTTGTATTCTCCACGATGGGGATTGTGCTGTCTTTGGGAACCTAGAGAGTGTTCCATCTCCTGTGCTAGAATTGATATGGAGGATCTGGGGCTAGAGGTAGGCCAGCTGGTCTGTTCCCCAGCCTTGAGCTAAGAAAGATCTGGGTGAGGGTATTTGCATATTTCATGCCCAATATAGGGGTTAGGAACCAGGAAATATATAGTATGTAAGGATGCCCCATTAAACCCTAAATTAGTTCATTTCCTCCCCAAGCAGACAAATACACCCCCATCCTGCAAAGGAGATCATGATTTATCCCTTCTCACATTAAAGGGTACCTAAAGTTAAAATTATACCTTTTATAAGAGAAGGGAGACCTTCAAAGGCTTGAAAGTCTAGAGAGAGGTAAGAATCTTTTTCCAGGTCTTTCTTTTCTCCTTTTTCCTTTCTCCTCTTTCTCTCTCTCTCTCTCTCTCTCTCCCTCCCTCCCTCCCCCTCTTTCTCTCTCTCTCTCTCATCTTCCTTTCTCCTTCCTTCCTTTTCTTTCTTTTTTTTTTGAGACACAATCTTTATTAAGTAGCCTTGGCTGTCCTGGAACTTGTCACTTGAACCAGGATGGCCTCAAATATCACACAGAGATCTGACTGCATTTGCCTCCGGAGTACTGGGATTAAAGGCATGGGCCACCACATCCAAGTTCTTCTAAGTCTTAAGCCAAGTGGTATACCTTGGAATTAACCTCTGCTTCCTTTCAGGTGGCTGATGGTCTGGTCAAGGTGCAGGTGGCTTTAGGGAACATTGCCAGTAAGAGGGAGAGAGTGAAGATTCTCTACAAAAAGAGTAAGTGCTTCTGTTAGGTGTCTGACTGTACTGCCTCCCACGTGTGCCCTTTGAAGCCTGTCCCCGCTGTCCCCGTCAGCCAGTGTGTCAGTAGGCATCTTGAGGATTGAAGGCATATTACTGCTGATGTGGTAAATTGGGGGTGCTTTCTTGTAGCTACCTCCCAAGCCTATGCCCATTGTCCAGAGTTGGGGGCTGAAACTTTTTCTTCAAAGCTGCCCTTGGGGGATAGGGTGTCCCCTTGGGGGATAGGATATGACATTTCTCTAGGCAAGTTTGAGAAGGAAATTAATCAGTCAGAGCTCCAGTGTTGGTTTAGCTAAACATTGTAGATTATCAAAGCTAGTAACTAATTAGAAATTAGACAAGAACCTTAGCTCGTCATACGACATTGAATAGAAAAGTACCTTCTACCTTGGTGAGAATAGGTGAGCGGGAATGCTGGAGGCGGGGCAGGGCAGAATGGTGGCAGCACTTGGGTTTCAGGTCCCCAAACATGAGAGCAACCAGCAGATGATGATAACCGAATAATCTGGGGAGTCGAGTAGGGGACCAGTGGATGTGCTGATCTGGCGCTGTGTGGTCAACTCATATTCAAGGATCTCCCCAAAGATTAGTACTCCCCAAACGTCACTTAACATTTATTTATTTAGTGTGTGCGCATATATGTGTTTGTTAGAGGACAGCCTGTGGGACTCAGTTCTCCTTATATCATGTAGGTCCCAGGGATCAGACTCAGGTCATCAAACTTGTGAGCAATTACCTTTACCTGTTCAGTCATTTTGCCAGCCTCTAAACTTCCTTTATAAAATAAGGTTCCATTTCTAAGCCTTTTTTTTTTCCTGTCCTGCCTCTTTGGTAGTTGAAGACCTGATCAAATACCTGGATCCTGAGTACATCGATCGCATTGCCATACCTGAGGCCTCGAAGCTGCAGTTCATCTTAGCAGGTAATGCTAGACCTCAGTGCACAAGCACTGAGATATCAGGTGGAGGAGTCAGGCACAGTGATGGCTTCCCTCCCCCATTTTGCTATACCTTCTTATTCTGGCCTGGCTCCCGACTGAGGCCCAAGGTGGGTTTTGCAGTCAGCACTGGGCCTAGTATATACCTCTTGGCCAGCTGCGCACCACAGTGCCAGGCATCTGGACGCGATTTCAACATTCTATCAAGGGCCCTGTCCTGGGATTTCCCTTCAAACTCTTCCTCAGTCCTGGCTGGGTAGAGGATCTTCCTGGAAGGCAGGCACAGACATAAAGAGCGTTAATATTCGGGAGGAGGGAGAATACTGGCAGGAGAGTCATCCTTTTTCTCTTTTTTTTACGGTCTGTATCTTTTTCTTTTTCTTTTGTACATTAAGTCACCATACATTCACAGGGAACAGGCTTGAGCTGCTCAGCCCCCCCACCCCCCACATTCTCATGAAGTTTGCTTCCCTCGGGGGGAGGCAGCCTGGTGCTTCCACTCACACAGGGGCCTTTCTCTGGCGTTTTGTTTTGTTTTGTTTTTTGTTTTTTTAGCCTTTCCCTTCACTCATTTCAGGAAGCTGCCTCAGCTCTTAGAGTGCTACATATGCGGGTCACACATTGATTCTCTTGACCTTTGCCCTTTCCTGACCACGACAATGCCAACAGTACGCGGAATGGCCCTGTGTCTCTCCCTGGCTTGCCGTAGCACAGGGTATTCCTTTTTGAACTGTACCCATTCTCCTGATGTCTACAATATCACCCTTACAGACTCACATATATGTGGCCAAAGGAACAACCTGTCAGTGGGATCTTGTTTTTTTAAAAATTTATTATTGTTTAACCATGTGTACCTGCCTGTTTGAGGAAAGGCATGCACACATGAGTGCGGTGCCCACAGAAGTCAGAGTCATCGTATCTCCCTGGAGCTGGGGTTAACAATAGTTGCAGGTGACTCAGCATGGGTGCTGGAAACTGAACGGGGGCCTCTAGAAGAACAGGGTGCCCTTTTCCGCTGGCCGAGCCATCTCTCCAGCCCCTCTGCTTTCTGTAGAGCACACCCGGCAGGTTCCTTTCCTTTTCCCCTTGGTGTTTGCCAGTGTGGCACATTATGAAGGTGGTGCCTCTCACTGGGAGTCTTTCTCTTCCAGGAGAGATGGCTGGGACTCCAGCGTTCTAGGCATTCTGTCCGTCATTCTGTGGGCAGTTTTCTGACTGCCTCTGTCTGTTCATTCATCCAGTGGAAACCAAGCTAGGCACAGTGGCCATGTGTCTTGAGTCCTAAGAACTCCTAAGGAAGAGGATTACAAGCTGAAGGCTAGCCTGGGTCAACATAAAATGATCATGTCTCACAAAGGGATATGAAAAGAAAATAAACTTAAAGGGAAACAGGAAACATTTATTGGTCATATACTGTGAGCCAGGCTTTATTCTGGGCACAAGGCATACAGTGGTGAACCAGAAAGTCTCCGTCCTCTGGAACACAAGTGTAGGTAGTTGTCCCTGCTTTAGGAACCTGTGCTTGTAACCTACCTGAGAGAATGAGTGCTGTGTAACACTGTGTGACACTGAGGACTGGGGAGGAGAGGCAGCTCCTGCTGAGAGGGGCTATCAGAGTTCCCGAAGGGCTCCTAGATACATACATACATAGCTCAGACTCCAAGTTGAAGGACTCTTCCAGCCTCCCCATCCCCTCCTGGGCCTCAGGAAGCATGTATCCACTCACACACAGACAGTTGTACACTCAGGCTAACCAGTCCTTTCTGCACGTCACGTCTTCACGGGCATTTCCATCATATCTTGGCCTACTTAGGAGCCCCAGTGTCTCCTTCCTAGGATAAGATCCTAACACTTCAGCCTTTCAGTCTCCTGGACCTCTCCCCTCCCACCCCCCCCCCAGCTCAGTGGATTCTGTCTGACTGGCAAGTATCCCTTCCTCCATTTGTTTGCACACAATGGCCTCGTCCCTGAATACCTTCAGCTCTGTGGATTTTAATACACTGGAACCCCTTGTATATGGAGAACCCAGATCCTGCATCTGTCCACACTGGCCTCCCCCACTCTGTCTCAGCTCCCCTGACATTTGTGATTACCTGTGCCTCTGAGAGCCAATGAGCAGAACTCGCCTGCTACGGCTTGCCACACGTCTCCTCTCTCGGATTGTCCCTGTCTGAAGTACTCTGTCTCCTGTGGACCAGGGACATTTGCTAAGTTATTGGCCACAGTGGAAAAGGAGAATCTGGAGTTAAGACTCAAGGGCGGGGATTGTAAGACCGAGATGCACCTTAGGTTCAGAGATGAGTCAGGCAGAAGCATCCAGGAAAGGCGGGGCAGGGTGGCAATGAACCCCCAGGGGAGGGCACCAGTGGGATGGGCTGCCGAGCTCTAGGCCGGCCTTCTACCTGCTGGTGCGTAGCTCCACGCATAGGTGTGTCAATGCCCATGGTTGCTTCCCTGCTGTCATCTTCTCTTTGTGCTTCAGAGGAACAGTTCATCCTCTCCCAGGTGGCCCTCTTGGAACAAGTGAACACCTTGGTGCCTGTGCTGGACAGCGCTTCTATCAAAGGTACCCCTGTGGGATCTCATTCCACTCTCATGCTGGGGGAGGTGGTTGGGGGGGGGGCAAGGCTTTCCTGTGCCAATGCTGGATCTGCTCCTTATAATTCTACCCTGTGGGAACCTACTCTCTGGCTATGGTTACAATTTCCAAGTAAGAGCCTAGATCCGGGGCCTCAGGGGCTTTGGCCTAAGCCCCACGCATAAGCGGCAGCAGTCCCAACCCCAGATATCCCTATTGCTTCCCCCCCCCACCCCGCTCCTTCATGTCTCTCAGGGTGCTGCAGAGCCCACATTTTATTGTCAGAACTCCTGCCAGGCGTGTGACGTTTTCCTGCTGCACTGCTAAGAATCCCTGGGCCTGGGCCTTGACAAGCAGGCAGTGGCTTTAATTGAATCCAGATATCCATCTTGCCTGTCTCTAGAGGTATTTCTCTCAGCTCCTGTCCCTTCCCTGATCAGCTACCCGCTTGAGTATCTGACAGCCTAAGGCTGCAGACATAGCATGGTGGGCAAGGCTCTCAGTGTGTGGGGGAGTCCAGGGGGCGGTGTAGGGACCTGGTATTCATTTCCAGCCCACCTGAGCTCCCTGTCCATTAGCCCTGCTGGGCTGACAGCAAAGTGGCAGGGCCTGTAGTAAGTAAAGCTCTCTTTACCTGGCCTGCTCATAGCAAGCAATACTGAGGACTTTAAGGTTCTGTCTTCTGGGCACCCGTTCTACCCACCCCCAGCTCATGGGTCCTGGAGTAAGGCTGGGGTAGGTAGGGAGCCCCCCTCCAGCTACAGCAATCGGTCGATGAAGCCTGGCGTTTGTTTAGCTTCTCTACTCAATACTCTAATCCTGCGGAAGACCTAATAGACTATTGAGCAGTCCCGGGGGAGGGAGCAAACACCATCAGGCAGTGTGCGCTGTGTTTTACAGCTGTTCCTGAGCATGCTGCCCGCCTGCAGCGCCTGGCGCAGATCCACATCCAACAGCAGGTATGGAAGGGGAAGGTAGACATGATGAGACGCGGTGTCAGCTGTGTCCCCTCCCCACTGTCCACTGTCACCCCTCCACTGCCCATGGTTATACACACCCCACCACCCACTGTCACCCCACCACTGCCCACTGTTACAAACACCCCACCACCCACTGTCACACACACACACACCCACCCACTGTTACAAACACCCCACTACCCACTGTCACACACACACCCCACCCACTGTCACACACACCCCCACCAAGAGTCCTAGACCTTCGTGTTGTCCGTGGAGGTTTATCGTCTATTTCCAAATGCCCAGGGAGGGGAAAGGACTTGCCTAGGGCCACATGCAGGTCTCCTGCCCTCCAGAACAGAGCTTTTCTGAGATACTAGAAAGTTGACATTGAGAGGTAGGCAGTAAGTAGTGCCAGGGGATCTGTTTTTGACTGCGGGTGAAATATCTTTTCTCAAGCTCAAAGACTGTTTAGAAATAGAGACTGAGGCGCTGGAGAGATGGCTCAGCCCTTAAAGTTACTTGCTCTTTGCTGAGGATATGGGTTCAGTCCCGAACACCCACATGGCCACTAACAACCAACCTGTGTAACTCCAATTCCAGAGGATCTGATGCCCTCTTCTGGCATCTTTGGGTATTGCATATACATGGTACTGCATATACACGGTGTGCCCACATACAGGCAAAATACCCAAAATAAAAATACCCAAAATAAAGCCTTAAAAAACATAGGGACAGAAGAGGAGAGGGTGTTAATGTGTGGAAGCAACCTCTCCTGTCAGTCTGTGGGCGGCTGTTTTGGGTGGGCCTACGATGGAGGGCGCCTGATTGGTAGTTCGCTCCTCCTACTCGAGGTTATTCAAGCACCATCTCCTTGGAGAATGGTTGGTTTGGAGGGAATAATGAGGCGGGAAGTTCGGTGGGTCGTGGGGCTTTGCTCAACCCCTCAGCTGTACTTTGGCTTACAGGACCAGTGTGTGGAGATCACCGAGGAGTCGAAGGCCCTCCTGGAGGAGTATAACAAGACTGTATCTTTTGTGCTTCGTGCTCCTTAATGGGTATTCTCCTCCTCCTCCTACACTCTCACCCCAGACTCCTCCCACCCTCACCCCCCCCCCCCCGCTTCTTCATTCAGACTCCTGTTGTCACCTTGACTTGTCACCAGACAATGCTTCTCTCCAAGCAGTTTGTGCAGTGGGACGAGCTACTCTGTCAGCTGGAGGCTGCCAAGCAAGTGAAGCCAGCAGAAGAATGACGGGCACCACCACACCCCAGTGGTCCCCACGGGGGGGGGGGGGAGGCAGGCCGGCTCCAGAGCCTCCTCGCACTAACCGACTTTATAAGACAGAGACAGCTTTGTCTGTGTTCAACTGGCAACTCTGAGGTCAGAGGTCAGGTTTACCTTAGAGTCATGTGTTGTACTCCCTGTCAATGTATTTATTCCGGTGACAATAAACTGTAGAGACCACTAAGGAGTGTGTTGGTTTGCTGATGTAGGACAGGCTTGGCTGTGAGGATCTGGGTAGTGAAGGGGAGAGCTGTCAACCCCGTGGGGAGGGCCAGAAGCTAAGCTCCTGATCTGGTTTGCCAAGAGATGGAGCTCTCACATCATTTGACTGATACAGTGGGGCACTGTATATTTATTTATCCCATATTTGCCAATTACCCTCTAAATATCATATCGGATGGTAAGTAAGGAGGGCACAGGTAGGGACGCCTAATCTCTACACAGGGTTTGGGGAAGACCAGGTGGGCCCACCTGTCAGATGGACATTGAAGAGCAGGCAGGGACGTTCAGAGCCAGAGAAGGAGCCCAAGAGGTTTGGATGTAGGAAATTTTAGGATCTTGGGGAGAGAACAGGAAGAAACAGTTTAAGTACCGCTCTCCACCAAGCGTATGCTGCCCTCTTGTGGTATAAGGGAGTGCCTTAGCTCCTTCAACTGATCCCAACCTGCTACAAGCACCCAACCTGTAGCATCCAAAATGCAGAGTCCAAACTAATCTGGATCTAGTCGTCATTCTAGACAATTCTACCCGAATAGTCGCCCGCTCTTCCCCAAAACTTCATACGAGTTTTCTATCAAGTTTCTACCATTTCTTCTCAATTCTTGCTGTTTTGGTGGTTAACATATCATTGAACAAATATTGGAGGGTCTATTTTACCCTGGATACCAGACTGGGCTCTGTGGGCACGCCCCCGTGGTCGAAGCGCTATGATGATGTTGAGTACAGCCCCTTCCCAGGGCCACCAGTATCTGTTGACCCGACTACCGGATCCATCCAGCTTATACACCAATCCTTTTGGCCAATAAGTTATGCATGAGCTACGGCTTAGACACTACTGAAAACCGCCGGGGTCATCCAGTGTCCCAGGATGAGAACAAAGCTCAGAACTCCGTAACTAAGGGTCTCACCTGCTCGTATCCACCAGGGGCTTCGCCTTCGCTGCAGCGGTGTGTCAACAGGTGGCGCATGCCATCCATCTCTTAAAGACACAAATCTGCGTTCTTCAGGCGCAAGACTCCTCCGATAGCTGTTCCTTTCCCGGGTGGGCCCTCTGCAGGTACGGGGGTGCTCCGGGATCACCGCGCCGACCGCTTCAGGCCGGTCAGTTGCCAGCATTGGCGGCGCTGAGCCGAACCGCTCCCGGGATTTCTCTTAGGTCCCGCCCCCTGCGTGCGCGGCCCCGCGGCTCCGCGCGCTCCCGGGCTGCGCGCCATCTTGGCTATTCCGTGAGGCTTGAACGTCTACTGGCGACGGTGGTAAGAGCCAAATCCCAGGAGATGGGGACTCAGAGCTGGGGAAAGGGAATGGCTGCTGCCTGGGACAGCGGCCCACGATCGGGGAGCCCGCCAACCGCTCACGAGCGGTCCGAACAGCTCTCCGCGGGAGTCCTCACTCGCGACTTCCCGAGTGGCCCGGTTCAAGCCAGCCTACTCTGTTCATCTGGGGGTGAGGTCTACTCTGCCCCCCTGTCCCCGTCCCCGTCCCTGTAGGCAGGGTCGATTCTTTCTTTGAGGAGTACTTTGTGAAGGCTCGTGGCTGTGCCTCAGGGAGTCTGGGACCAAGAGTCTCTTGGAAGCACAAAGTGAGGGAGCCTTGTCCCAGTCGTTGCAGCCTAGTGACTCCGGAGAGCCCGCCTGTTCTTAGCGAACTGTGGGCGAGGGGCCTGGGACCTAGCCCCGAGGAGCTTGAGATCATGAAGCACAGCCTGGTTTGGGGGAATTTGGCTTTGACAGTGTTAGAGCCTCGTGGATGTGTTTGGAAAGGGGTCTAAGGGATAGATAATTCTTGGCCCCAGCCTCGAGACCCTGGGGTGAGGAACAGGACCATATCCTGGAGGGAGTGATGGAGGATGGACCTGGTCATGTTCCTGCCACTCATCTGACTCTTTCCCGCAGTGCGCATCCAGAGAGATTCACCACAGTCGCGAGAGCAGAATGGAACACTACCGGAGGGCTGGCTCTGTGGAGCTCCCAGCCTCATCACCAATGCCCCAGCTACCTCCCGACACTCTGGAAATGCGAGTCCGAGATGGGAGCAAAATCCGAAACCTGCTAGGGCTGGCGCTGGGTCGGTTGGAAGGGGGAAGCACAAGGCATGTGGTGTTCTCAGGTTCTGGCCGGGCTGCTGGAAAGGCTGTCAGCTGTGCAGAGATTGTCAAAAGGCGGGTTCCGGGCCTACACCAGCTCACCAAACTTCGCTTCCTGCAAACTGAGGACAGCTGGGTCCCAACCTCACCGGACACAGGCCTAGACCCCCTCACAGTCCGACGCCATGTGCCTGCAGTGTGGGTACTGCTTAGTCGAGACCCCTTGGACCCCAGTGAATGTGGCTACCAACCCCCAGGTGCACCTCCTGGCCTGGGCTCCGTACCTAGTTCCAGCTGTGGTCCCAGACCCCGAAGGAGGGCTCGGGACACCCGGTCCTAAAGATCTGCTGGGCCTGACTGTACTCTAGACCTGAATATCTGTGCCTTCTCTAAGGAGCGCTTGTGATTTGCTCATCATGTCAGCAAGGTTCAAGTCTACAGAACTTCCCCTCCCCTCTGGAATGTGGGGTGGGACTGTTAGAAAGACTGGTGTGGGTCAGTGCTGAGTTAAAAGACTGCTTGAGAAGGGCTTCCTCTGTCTCTATATCTCACTTGCCTTTTCTGACGCCAGACTAGGGACGGGAAATAAAGGTTATGCCTGTTTGTTCGGCCTGTTGTGTAAGTGGAACTGAAGAGAGTGGGGGGCCTGGCTTTATCCCAGGAGCTCCTGGGCTGGAAGCAGGAAGGACATGGATATCCTGGGCTGGCACTGGATGACAGGTCTGGGATCAATAAAAGTTCCAGCAGTAACCTGGATGGCTTTTAGCCACCTGCTGTAAGCTGGGTTGGGGTGCGGCCAGCCCAGGCATTTCTCCCATCCGTGGCGTGCTGTGGCGTATGCTTTAGTGGGATCGTGAACTCAGGCTTGGGGGTTCGGCGTTTTAACCCTTGTTCTCCTACTCCCCAGTTCCTGTTCTGTGGTTTTTGGTAAAGGTTGCTTCTCCGGGTCGTAGCACTCCTATCCATAAAGTGGGGGGTAGGGGACTTACCGCTTTAGAGTTGTAAAGCTTATAAAGAGATGTACACATTTGACACCACCGAGCACGGAAGCTCAAGTTTACAGACGTGCTGTTTCCGTGAGAGTAGACCTCAGTCCCACATCTTTCATGGCGTCCTTGCCTTTTTCCTCCCTTGCTGTTTCTTTTCTGCCTCCCTTTGGCCTGTGATTCAGATTTACCACAGGCATCTGAAGAGACGACAAGTCAGGTGGCTCCACGCAGTAGAGTGGGATCGGAAGCAGCCGTAGTCTCAAGGATTGATCAGCTCCACTCGCTGTGAATTAAGGTTTTCTCCAGTGTGTCTAGTAATCTGGATGTCCAATTATGAGTAAATAAAATTGGGGCTCTTCCAGATTCGGGTTGTAGCAGGACCCAGCAAGTTGAAGGTGTTGTGTGCTGTTTCTCTCAGATCAGGGAGGAGAGATTGGGATGATGGGAGAAAAAGTTGGGGAACTTAAGGACTTGATATGGGGTGTGACCAGAAGGCTATCAGGCTGTAGCCTGAACTTCAAACGCTACACCCTTTGCTTTCCAACGGAGGCATCTCTGCGAGAGGAAGAGCTCTGGGGAAGGGACAGGTGGTGACGATTCAGGGTACTGGGAGAGGTGAAACAAGCTACTCTAGGAAGCCCTTTAAATACAGAGGGTCCTGAGAATCTAACAACTGCTGCAGACAGTAAAACCACTGATGTCTTACTCCGCCACCTGCCTGACCTCCATACTCTGTTCAGCTGATTCAAGGCTTCAGCCCCTCTGCTTCTCTCTGTCATCGATCTGTCACGTGTGTCTCCATGCCCTTCCCTGAATATCTTGTGTATATATTGCCACCATCAGTTCTCAGTGTCACCAAGTCTCCAGAACTTTGGGCCACATTATCTTGTAAGTTATTGATACATTTTGATCTTGCAATCCCATCCTGGTTGCTGCTTTGGCCAGGTTGAAGCAATCACATGTAATAAAGACAGTAACTTACACCGGATAGGCGATTCAGTAGGACGCCTTTGTGAGCTTCAGAAACCAGGAAGGGTTGTCTAATTAGAAATCACCTGAGATTTCCAAAGTGATTAGAGAGGGGATGTGAAGGGAAACGCCTGTGGTCAGAATCCCTCGAGAGGACAGGTTCTAGGGTACTCTTCCCTAGCCTGTGGTCCCTAGGGAGTCTGCCTGGCTCTGACATCTCCCGGAGGAACGCCTGGGAGAGAACCAGAGGTGAATGAAGCCTTGGAGTGAGAATGCCTGCTGAAGGTTAGGAGAGAACCTGAGAGGGACCTTTCAGAACGTAGGAGCACTGGGTAGGGGAGTTGGCACAGCAGTTAAAAGCACTTGTTCTGGGGCTACAGAGATGGCTCAGCAGTTAAGAGCTCTAGGTGCTTTTCCAGAGGACCCAGGTTCAATTCCCAGCAGCTACATGGCAGATTACAATCATCTCTAACTACAGTCCCATGAGATCTGATACCCTCTTCTGGTGCCCAGATGTATAAGCAGACAAAACGCCCATATACATAAATAAGAAAAAAGCACTTGTTTAATCCCGAGCACCCACATGGCAGCTCACGACTGGAACTCCAGTCCCAGGGCAGCGCAGGCACCAGGCACACATGTGGTTCACAGACATACATGTAGCAAAACACTAACATTTTTTAAGTAGGAGCATGGGTTGGTGAGATGGCTCAGAGGATAAACACTTGCCACCGAGCTTAACCTGAGTTCAGTCCCAGAACTGACACGGAAAAAAGAAAGTGGGCCTCCACTCACACTCACAACATACACAAACAACAACATTTTTTTTTAAGTCGGAACAAAGATGACTTCCTATAATGGGAGGAGAAGAGTTGAGGACAAGCAAGGATGCAGATGATGTGGGGGTGTGGTAGGATCTGAGAATTCAGAAGTCCTCTCCACAAAGGAACGGAGGGGAGGGGGTCGGGATGCCCGAGACGGCTGTTGCTGCTCAGAGAGATGACAAGGTCTGACACGGCAAAGCCGTAAGCCCAGTGTAGGCTGTTGACTATGAACTGGGAGTGTCTTTAGCAGAATGTGGGCTCCAGTGTGGTGCTCACACCCAGTTAACAGTTAAGTTAAAAGAGCACAGGGTTCTGTGACCTGGAGTCCTCACGCGCTATCTGGGGTGGGTGATGCAGAACGCCACAGCAATAGGAAAGTGTAGCTTCATGGAGGCTGAAAGAACAAAGCGCCACAAACTGAGGAGCTTACAAGAGCAGATAGATCCAGAGGCCAGCCGTTCAAAAGGTGTTTTTTCTATTTTATTATGTTTATTTATTTAGTGGGTGTGTGGGCTTGCGTGTGCCACCGCTCACAGGCCGAGGTCAGAGGTCAACTTGCAGGAGTCAGTTCTCTCCTCCTGTCACGTGGGACCTGGGGATCAAACTCAGGCATCAAGCTCGGCAGCAAGTGCTTTTACTACAGCCCTGCTCCCCTGTGATGTGCATTTTCACCCTCTAAGGCTGGCCTTGAACTCAGAAATCTGTCTCTGCCTCCTCCCAAGTGCTGGGATTAAAGGCGTGCACCACCACTGTCCGGCTTATAATTGGCTTCTTTAAGATGGTATTTTGGGAACCTGGAGAGGAGGCTCCATAGATAACAGCACCCAAGTTTGATTCCTGGCAACCACATGGTGGCTTACAGTCGTCTGCTACTCCAGTCCTAGAGGATCCCACACCCTCTTTGGCCTCCTCTAGCACCAGGCATGCAGGAAGCACACATCTATGCAAGCAAAATACCCATATACATAAAATATAAATGAAATAAAACTTATATTTGATATCTCCTGGTGAGAATGTGGGTGCCAAACGGGCAATGTCTGTTTTCTTTACTGAAGTGACCTGAGAGTCTTGAACATGATTTGCACACAGTAGGTGTGTACTAATCATTCTGAAGAAGGGAAGAATATTGGCCCTCCGCTGTGGACACTCTTAGTCCCGCCCCATTCCTTGTTCCCTTGGCCCTCCACCCCCCAAAAACCCAAAACAAACAAACAAACAAAAAAGGAAACCTATTCAAAAGACCTAGTATTAACCTCAGAGAACTTCTATCTGAGTCCACAGGGTGGCAGCATTCACAAAGGGATAGTCCATCTATGCTCAGTAAAATCTACTTTGGGAGAAGCCCCAAAGCAGAAGGAAAACAATCTAGTCTTGAAATTTGGTCCTCAAAAGGCTGAGCGACGCCTTGGCTGTTCAAAAGGCAGCTGAGGATAATAGACAGTGTGACAAACCTAGTCACTGTCCTTAGAGTCCCCAGCCTCAGGTGCGCTATGACATCAGCGTTCACCTTCAGGAATGTGCGGGTGCAGTAGGGGCACAGATAGAGGAAGTGCTTCACCGCAGAAATAAAGGCCCCAAGCACTTGGAGACAAGCAAAATCTCAGGGAAAAATGAGGTAATGACTGTGTAAAGCTTGAAGACTAACTGACTGGGAGAGACCTGGGAAGGACCCGGATGGAGGGGACTCATGAACTGAGACACAGGAGGACACGAGAAACATAAACGTCTGATGACTGAAGGTCAGGGAAGGGTCAGGGAGGAGTGAGTCTCAGGAACTGCTTGAGGCCACGCTGTATACCTGGCTAGGGAGTTTGGACTTTATCTTGGGAGAGATGAGAGGTTCCAGAAGTCTCTGAGGAGGAGCACAAGGTAAAATGTCAGACTGTTTAGAGTGAGGATGCTGGGTGCCGCAGCTTGCTGGGAAGAGGGAGCACGGGGTTAAAACAGCGGCGAGGAAGCCAGGAAGAGATCAGCGGGCCCAAATCATGACTGGGGAATCTTTCCCAGCCCACAAGGACTCTCAATGCCTGTTACTCTGAAAGCATTCCTAGACCCAGGCGCCCTCTGCCCCTGTATGAGCTCCTATACCCTCTCTTCTTTTGAAACCTAGCCTGGCTTCGCTGGTTGTTTTGGCTAGAACCAGGGTCTTGGTCAGCGTCTAAATTGAGAGACCACCACAGCATCTAGTTCTTTACTGCTAGTAGATGTCTCTCAGCTGTCGGCTCATCCTGCATTATGCATTTCTCAGAGACCCTTTCATGTGTCCTCAGAATGGCTAAGGGTCCTTCCAGAAAGGAAGCCAGAGTATTAGTCAACTCGCTCACCTTCAACCACTTCCCACCAGACCGAGTACGCTCCTATGCCTACGTGTGCATGCATATTGATGTCCAGAGGGCCATTCCACCAGGAAGAGAGTCACATGCCTAGAGAAACGCCTTGAAGTGGGAGAATAAAAGGCACAGCTGGGAATGGGAGGAGCTGGGATGGGAGGCGTATCGTCTGCCGGGTCTCTGGTTCCGACTGGAGCCACAACCGTACACAGCAAGTAGGGGGCGCCAGAGCCAGACTTTGAGTAGGAGTTGAGGAGTCACCTTCATTCAGTCTCATGAATATGCACAGAACCTGTTGAATTATGCAGATAGAAAGGATGTAAATGTGTATGCAAATTTGGTGCTGCCCTCGCTGTTGCTATGGAAACAAGTGACTAGCAAGGAGGGGCACACCCTGGGGAGACCTGGGTGGAGAGACTGAGACCAGGCTGGGCCACCTGCTCTTCTCAGTCACGACGTTTTGATCTTTCTTTGCTTCCTTCTGTCTTTGTCTCTCTCTGCCTGGAACCCCGTCCGCTTCTGTACCTCTTTTAACCTCTCTCTTCTCAACTGTTTTATTCTCTCTCTCTCTCTCTGAATTTCTCTGCCTGTGTTTCTCTGTGCTGTTGTGTCCCTGACAGAAACATCACTTGGGACTTCCGGCCTGCCCCTTGTCTGTCATCCCATGACTTCCCCTCCTGCATCACCCTGCGACTCTGTCTCATATCTCTGGGCTTTGTTTCGGTATCTCTGAGATCTTTATTCTGGGTTTGTCTTTCTGAACCTCCTATCCAACAACTTGTCTCTGATGGGAAAGACAGGATGCTGCACATCTGCCCTTGCCTGATGGGATACGCCACCCCGTCCCTGCTGCCCACGTGTTCAAGGATCCCTAAGCACCCCCCCCCCCCATAAAACCCTGCTTTGAATCTGGCCCCTGTCACAGTATTGACACAAGATTCCCATGACAGGCCCTGGCTGGCTGCCAGGATATCAAGTCTTCTGTCCCAGACCCTGCCCGCCGTGTGACTATGCCCAGTGTTCCTGCCTCTCTGAGTTTATCTTCCTAGCTCTCCTTGAAGCTGGTGGGCACCTTGAGGCAATGATGTGTTCAGAATAGGAAAATGAGAGAAGAGCCTTAATTAATTCGCCCATCTGGCCCTCTGCCCAAAAGCTGACGTGAGGGGTCTGGCTTAGGCCCAGGTGTGGGGGTGTTTGGGACCAGTTGAGACCTATCCTGGTCCCCAGTAAAGCCTCCTTGCTGAGCCACAAAACTGTGTGGCAGCCACTCGGTGGTCTACCCATGCTCCTTCCTGCTATGGCCTCAGTCATCCAGTTCCTCGTTCAGGGCCCTCTAACTGCCTCTCCCTCGTCCGCGAGCACCTGTTCTTCTATGCCCTGCCCCCTACCTCTATAGGTCCTCCCATTACACAGAAATGAAACTTGGGGGTTTTGTGCCTCAGCCCTAAGGAGGAGGAGGTCTTTGGCCAGACGGAGAGTTGCTCAAGCTCTCCTCTCTCTGTCAGTGTCAGTTTGGGAATGTAAACTTAATGCAGGTGCAAAAGTCATGGCTCACACGTGAGCGAGACGGGGGCAGAAGAGAAGGATGCTTCCATAAGGTGTCTAGAATGGGCTGTGGGAGATTGCAGAGTGTTTTGAATGGAGGTAAACCACTCTATATGAAGGTGGAGGGCTTCCCCCTTTTTGGTCTTTGGCTCTGGGCAGGTTGCCTTACCTCCAGGAAGGCATTAGTCGTGGGGGATCTGGCCTGAACCCAGGTGTGGGGGCGGCCGAAGCAGTCAGGACAAGTTCCTCTCCTCCAAGAGGTGTGGGGCCAAAGCCCCCAGCTCTCCTACCCAGCCAGGAAGGACCACAGACCTGTATTCCCACCACCAATTGTGATTCACCCATGATCAGGCCCAGGCGTGATCCTGCTACCAGGAATCCTGTTTGAAGTTTTAAAAGTCTTTCCCCTTGCCCCGGCCCACCCTAGCTGTGCCAGGCCGTAGAAAAGAGTCACCTGTGGGTGAAACTGTGGGTCTAGAGAGACAAACACAGGAAAAGCGAAAGATCGGGAGACTCAAGATGGAGAGATAGAGACGGTCAGAGACAGAGGTGAGAGTTAATATAGTCAGCGAGAGAACAACCTGACAGGACATCTGCGTGGGAACAGGCTTTAGTACTGGCCAAACCGAGTGTTAAGTGCTTGGCTGAATTGTCTCATTTAACTTAATCTTTATGTCTTAGGAAATAGATGATGCTGTTATGATCCCATTTTACTCCTGGGATAATTGAGACTCATTTTGCATAAAGTAATTGAGACCTTAACTCACTTGCCTGAGGCCTCAAACCCAGAAAAGCTGTGGAGCAGGTATTCGAATCCTTCAGTTTGACTGAGAGCCAAGGAGAGAGACAGGCGTAGAGCCAGAGGTGGGGACAGATAGATTCCCATACCAACCCTCTTGGGTAATCTGGAAATCTGGGAATCTTCAGGCAACTGTTAGGGGGAGGGCCTTCCCATCAAGCTAACAGAAGAAAAAGAACTTCTAGGTCTTCTTGTCAGCTATGGAGGAAGGAAAGAAAGACTGGGGAGAGATATCAGGGCTGGGGTGAGGAGCAAAGCCACCCCCCCCATCATGGAATTCCTTAGCAGACCCTTCTCCTCCCAAGATGCTTCTGATTAGCCAACCAAAGCCTCCTTGTGAGCAGTCACTATCACCACCCCCACCCCTCCCCCACTCCCACCCCACCTCCACTTTGAGAATTCTTCCTTCTCCATGTGTTTATTGAGCACCTGCTAGGCGCAGGGCACCCCTGCCCCTACCCATCTCTCCTCCCCCTTTTTCTCCTTCACTGTGGAAAAACCCTTATTGTCTCTTTTCAACCTCCTAGTATAGCCTCTGCAACTAGCAATTAAGACTAGAATCTGGGACACTTCAAAATAAGGAAGTTAGCCTAGTACACACCAAGGTTCTCGAGGCACAGAGAAGAGGACCCCCAAGGTCTGGCTTAGGTGTCTCTGCCTGGAGTTTCCTTCTAGTTAGTTTGGAGAGGAGGGTCAGCAGCCCAGCTGGTGGGGGCCTGAGAGAGCCAGGCTGTCAACAACAGGGGGATCGGGGTGAGAAGAAAACCAGGAGCTATCCTGGGGGAGTCCGGGAGTTGGCGTTATGGTTTCTAATGTCTTAGCCCTGGTTTCAATTACTCACAAGGTCCCTAGGGCTCTCTGTCTGCAGACTCCGGAGCTTGAAGAAGGCTTGGGAGCCTCTTGGGAAGACCAAGAAACTAGGGGCTCAGGGGTAGAAGTGTACAGCCTGGAGGGAGCCTCTGCATACTCTTCCACCCCTGTGCATGTCTGTGTGAGGCCCCCCAGACCACACAGAGATCGCAGAAATAGTGGGAAGCTGGGGAAGAGCAGTGTAGACCGCTGCTTATGAGCTTCTACACAGGGTCCAACCAGTCCCTTAGCTCCACCTTGGTCCTGCTGCCTCCACCCAACTCCTGCCCCTGAGAGCCAAGGCTTGGTCTCACCAAGCTCTCTTTAAAGCCTCATAACAAACCCTGATCCTAGATTTTTTTTTTTCCCACAACTCTCTGGTTTATCTGTGAGTCCCAAATCTTCCTTTTTTTTTGGTTGTTTAGTTGGTTGTTTTGTTTTTTAGGCTTTTAGGTAAGATCTCATTGTATAGCCCAGGATGGCCTAAAACTCACAGCAATCCTCCTGCCTCAACCTCTGGAGCATTGTCCGTTATCTACTTTGTTACATTTGCTTTGAGGTGAATCTCATGTGGTCCATGCTAGCCTTGGGACTCACTGTGCGGCTAAGGCTTGCTTTGAATTTCTGATACTCCTTCCTTTCAAGTGCTAAGACTGCAGGTGTGTTCCACCATGCCTGCCCAGTGTTGACCTTCCCCCGTCTCTCATCTCATTCCATGCCTGGTTCCCTTAGACCAATCTTGCCATCCCCCCAGTACTGTCCTAATGCCCAGGTCAGCCTGGGACTTTGATGAATACCCAAGCCTTCCCATGTGCTGGCAAGAAGGCCCTGGGAACTGCTGAACAGAACAGCACACCTCCAGCCAGCTTGTCCTCACTCCATTTGAGGACAACTCTCCCTCTCTTGCCTTGTCTCTTCCTACCCATCATTCCACAAACCCTTCGGCTGAACATGTCAAGGCTTTGTGAATGGCACCACCGTCTCCCAGTCACCCATGCCAAAAGCCTGGGAGGCGTCTGCGCTTTTGTACACAATGTTCCCTCTGGGCCTGGCACACAGTAGGCGCTAATAAATGTCTGTTGAACTGAATTTAACTCAATTTTCTCTCTTGGAATTCCTCTTCTGTCTCTGCCTATTCCCTGGTATTGGGTGTCTCTAGCAATAAGTCTACAGACTTTTGAATCGTCTTGGTCTTCTTCATCACCATAGGTGAGTTTGTGGGGAGCTGATCCTTCCTTACCCCTCTCTTTCCTACCCAAAGAGGTCACAGGCTCTTCAAGAATGAAGCCATGGGAGGCGAAGGGAGAGAAGCAGTCTTGGGGTACCCTCAGGCCTTCTTGGAAACATCAGCCCTATTATCAGCAGCAGGGGACAATCATTTCAGGACAGATGTCTCCACTGTGAAGAACGGGGGGGGGGGGCACAGAGCCCGCTGGGGTGGAGAGGCAATTTCTGAGTAGTGAATTAGTTTCATGCGAATTTTTGCAAAATGAAAAAATCGCATCTGTGATTTTGCAAGTCTGTGTTGTGTCCCTGTTTTTGTCTTCAGGAAACACAAAGTCTCCTGATCCCAAATGTCCTTGTCCTCCCTGGCTCGCTCCACCCTCCTTCCTCTGCTCCCAGAGGCTTCTCTCTCCAAACTTAACAGACCCCAGGGTAACCATGGGGAAAATCCTTGGAAGAGCAGATACAGGATTAGATAGATGTTCAGGGTACCTTTCCTCTGTGTATACCTGACATGTGGTCCCCACCCGGGGGGTGGGGAGCAGATGGAAAAATGAATCCAAGTGACCTCCTCTACACTGAGACACTGTCCTTTCTTTCTAGCCCCAGGTCCTTGTCCAAGTCAGGACGCAAATCTGACCTCATATGCATCAGCTCACTAACAGGAGCCGGAGAGAGAGTTCAGTGGTTAACAGAACTTAACTGTTCTTACAGAAGACCCAGGTTTGGTTCTAAGCACCTTGTGGTGGCTCACAATCATATAACTCTAGTGATAGGGCATCTGATGCCCTCTTCTGACCTCCACTGGCTTCTGCATGCATGTGGTACATGTACATATACTCATACACGCATACACATAGATAAATTAGTTTTTAAAAAGATCTCACTAGTAGCCAAATGTCTTGTACTCTTACCTACTTTGCGACACCTTCCAGACCACCACGGCCTTGGAAACAAAGGGATGTTCAGATGTGGATTCTGAGGCACCACAGCCTCAGCCTGCCTCCCAGACTTTTGCTTAGTCCTCACTGAGGCTACCAAGCCTGCGCCTCATCACTAAAGGCTGAAAGGCTTTTACTAAGGCTCCTCACCCTGTGCCTTGAAGCTTAAATTTACTTCTCACAGGTTAGGGTTTGTCCCACTTACCACACACTGTGTACATATTTGGTCTATTTTGAAGGATCTATACATAAAAATTGATAAATCTATTTCAAACTGGATCTGTTGATGGAAGTTGATGATCCTGGATACTTGGAAATCAGGGACAGGAAGATCTCAAGTTCAAGGCTTGCCCTCACTAAAGAGTGAGTTCAAAGACAACTTGAGCAATTTGGTGAGCCCCTGTCTCAAAACAGAAAATTAAAAAGAAGCCAGGCAAAGTGCCGCACACACTTTTAATCCCAGCTCTCAGGAAGCAGAGGCAAGAGGATCTCTGAGTTCAAGGCCAGCCTTGTCTACAGATCGATTTCCAGAACAGCCAGGACTGCACAGAGAAATCCTATCTTAAAGAGAGAGAGAGGGGTAGGGTATAACTTTGTGGTAGATATCTCCTCTAGCATAACACACACACACACACACACACACAATCTATTTCAACTTTTAGAATCACCTGTCTTATGCCTGATCCAGTACCTCATGTTGGGCCAAAGGAAAGCCCTCACAGAGCTTAGAGCCACCACACAACTAATTAGGCAATTCAATACACATCACAGTAGCCATTAAATTAGACACCGCACTAACTGTATTAGGCAAAGGAATATGGTACCATGAGAGGAAGAAAGGGGTTTAGTCCTAGCGAATGTCTCTTAGGAGACATTTAAATATCACTTCTTGACTGAGGAGATTGGGGCGACAGATATGGGAATTTTACACGGGCTAACTGTACAATTATCTTCATTTTCTTTTTAAAATATCCATCTTTCTTGATTAGAATGTGAGCCCCACAAGGGTGGGGACTTAAAACAAGTTTGAGGCAAATTGTAAACAGTAAAGTGCACAAATTTAAGGGTATATAGTTCAAATTACAGGTTCAACTTTAGTCTCGCTTGTTCCGAAGTTTCCTAGAAATGAAATAAATTGGTGTGTCCTCGGAGTCCTTTTCTCTCCCTCCCTCTCTTCCTCCCTTCCTCCCTCCCTCCCTCTCTCCTTCCCTCCTTCTTTACTTCCCTCCCTCCCTCCTTCCTTACTTCCCTCCCTCAGTGTTACGCCAGCTGTGATTGACTCTTTTACATTGCTGTGACCATGACACTATTTATCTATCTGGGTTGTTCCTAATTTGGAATATGGGGGAGGGGTGAGTAACCAAAGCACTTCCAAGCTGATCTTCCAGGTATGGATTTGTAAGTAGAATTGCCAGGTCCCAGGATCTATGTAAGTCCATCTTACTAGACCCTGCTATTTCCTAAGCTGCTGTACCAAGTTACACATATGTGAACCATGTCCGGGATCTAAGCCCGTCAACATCCTTCAGAAGGAAGTGTCTGGTTCGCTGCTGCACTTACACCAATGCCTGGCACACAGCACAGTGCCTGGCACATAGTAGGACACACACACACTTAAGAACAGGAGGTGCCATCAGCCCTGCTACAGGCTGCTCTGGCTGCAGCATCGACTTGCTGAGTGACTCTGGCAGATGTCCGCCTGTCTTCAGGATCGTCCCCTGTCTGTAGCACAATAGCCGATACCAAGGGCCCCGCCGGTCACTGCCAGCTGGGTGCTGTGAGAACTAGCCACCTGTTCTCTTGCTTATCTCACTTGTATTGCTTAAGGATGGCACCTACTATGTGCCAGCAGGCGAGGGTGTGATCTGGGACATTCCACTTACAGCCTCCTTCAGGTCAGCCAAGGCCAGGGTCACTGACTATCTTGTCCCCAACTTGTCTTGAAAGAGCCCGCTTCTCCTCCCTGTCCAGCCCTGACCCCAGGCGGGGGGAAGGGGTCTGGACTGAGTCTGTGAATGGAAAATGTGATTAATAATCAAAAAAACATCCAAGAGGAAGAGACCAGGAAAACAACTTCAGGAAGGCTCCTTGCCCAGGGGAGGGGGGCCGTGTCCTGGGCCTCGGGACAGCTCCGGCCACCCTTTCTGGGACACAGCCACAGGAGTGGGAAATTTTAGCCAAAAGCAGGGGGGGGGGAGCCATTTTAATTACTTATTTTCAAAGATGCCCCCGATATAAGTTATGCTTTCTCTGGGAGTTTTCTTCATTCTGATACCCCTCCTAGTGGTCCCCCAACTCAGACATATTTGGTGGGGGAAGGCAGAGACTCTGGATTGGGGGTAGAGGAGGAATTTCAACATGAAATGTTTTGTTCATTAGCAGAGAACATAGGGGGAAATTCCCTTTCTTCTTGGGTCTGGGCAGCCCAATTGGACACTCAAAAGCTGTTGTGAAAAATAAGGCCTCAGGCTGCAGGGTAAGGGTTATACTGAGGAGACTGTGCCCTCCATTCGGATTTCTGACTTCCAGGGGGTTCGTGGGTCTTCATCTTTCCTCCTTCCAGAGATTTGATTCCCAAGGCTTCCATCTATCCCCAGGATTCCTTCTTAGCAAAGCAAGAGGAACTGTGATTAGACTAGAGTTAGAACTTCCTGGTGGGAGGGAAAGAGGCTTTGGCCTATCGAATACCTTGGAATTTTGATAGAGTATGTTGGAATTGGTAATCTGGTAGGTAAAAGAAATCTGACTAAGCCTGGGGCGGTAGTGGAAGCCCCTCCATCAGTGAGGACCCTGGTGGGGTGGGAACCTGGAGGATTTCAGTTCAGATGCTTAGCCTCCCTATGAGACTCCACCTTCAGAGAATGCCTGCCCTTTTCTGGTACCAGGGATTGGGAGGGTCAGGGCACAGAGAGGCAATGGTCTCCACGGTAGGATTCCAGAAGGAGGGGGTTGTTGTGAATGTGCCCCAGGTGCTGTCCCGAGATGGTGCTGGAGCTGTTTCAGGATGAGGGGGTGAGTCGCCTATGGGGGTGGCTGGGCTGGTCCCTGACTTGGGGGGGCTCTGGGCCCCCCTCCCTGGCTCGGCCCGGGGCTGTGTCGGGATCGGGTTTCTCGGCGCCTGGAGCCTCCGCGAGGCCGAGCTGTTCCCGGGCCCCGGCCAAGCCGCCCCGGGCGCTGGCACTGTACGAGGAAGCAGGGGGGGTAAGGGGGAGCGAGGGGGGGCTGCGAGGGCGTTTACGTAACTGCCTTCCAGAGCCCGCCCCGACCCGCCAACCCCAGTGTGATTGAGAGCGTGTGTGACTGTGTGTGCGCGCGCCTGTGAGACACACGTTGCACTATGGCCGTGCCTTGTGTGTGTGTGCTATAGAGATGTGCGATTCACAGATTCAGTCGGGTTGTTCCGGGAGCTCGGGCTTCTAGCTTAAGCCAGGGTCCCATGACTCTTCATGTACCATAGTGAGGCTGAACATAAGCACTTTATTCACTGAAACAGGGCGTGTGACTTTATGTGATCCCGTGTTTGGTGTGTCTAAGGCAGCCCGTGTGAGAGTGTAACTATTAACCAGGAGGTTGCCTCGCCCTGGAACCTTCTGCTTAGAAATGGGGTTTTTCTGTACTTGGAAAGGTGAGACCACATAGGTAGCTTTCCTTCCTGGGGACAGATCAGTATAAATGGGAAAGTGTCATTGCAGCCTAAAGTCCCGAAATGGCAGAGTTAACTCTGGGGGTGGGTGGGTGGGTGAGTGGGTGGGAGAGTGAGTGGGTGGGAGGGTGGGTGGGGGTTAGTTTGGTTCACCCTGCCAGGGTAGCGAAGTCCTCTCTCAGAATAGCCATAAGACCCCAGGACGGTTGGTGGTTAGTGATGTGTCTTTACTCAGTGGTAGAGCGCTTGCCTGCAACTTCCTGACTGGGTTCCATACCAATCATCGAAATAACAAATGAGCAGAGACACCTGAAGTCAAAGAAAACGCCTCCAGTGTCCCAAGACTTCTTAAACGTACTAATTCTGGGATCTCTATTATTGTGAGGCTTCCAGTCTTGGGGGGGGGGTATGACTTCCATTCTGTCACATGCACATGATGAGAACAGGTTCCCCTGAGGCACGGTTTGAATAAAGGTGTCCGTGAGTGGGGTCTACCTTAACACGGTAAGAGAAGGGGCTGGCGTAGATATTAGGTGGCCTGTTCTCTTACCAGAAGAGCTGGAAAGGGGGTGCGGCCAGAGGTGAAGGCCTGCGTAAGAATCCTAGCTCTCCCCATAGGCGGCGGCGTCGACGCTCAGCCTACAAGGTTGAGGAAGCACAGAGGCTAGTGAGTAGACAGGGCATCCGAGAGGGCAGGAATGAGAAGCCACCCGCACGCTGTTGACCCAGCTCAGTGGGAAGAACCTAAGCTCTGAGCTAGGTGACCACAGGATGGAAAGGGGACAGATCCTCCCTTGTTCCGTAGGTCCTCCAGGCCCCAGCGCCGAGCCGGAGTCGCACATCCCGGTCTTCCCGCCAGGTGTCGCTGCGGCCCCGGGGAAACGAACAGGTTTGCTGGTTCCGCTCCAGGAGCTGCCGTCCGACACACCCCCCCACCACCACCCTGGGTCCGACGTGCGTCCCTCCTCATCTTCCCCTACACTGAGTCGTATTCCTGGACTTGTGACGTCTGGTGCGAACAATGAGCCTGCATCAGGTGGCTGCGGCAGTGATGACGGTAGCCTCCCTGTGCCCTGGTGTCGTTTGCCGGGGTGTAATCCCTGACTGCCCTCAACCTGCAGAAGGAGCATCTGAAAAGTCAAGTCGACCCACTCAGGACTTGCAGATCTCCGTGTCCGTTTGTCTGTCTGCCCCCAGCCCGGTGTGAGCACGTAGTCTCATCAGCATCGGCCGCTCCTCCAGACCGTGACCTGGTCCAGGCCTACCATCAGCACAGAAAGACAGTTCGTGAGTGTGTGTGTGTGTGTGTGTGTGTGTGTGTGTGTGTGTCCATCACCAACGCTCCGTATTTCGTTGCCCTTCCTTAACTCCTTCCCTTAGCCCATTAGTTAGGGTCTGTATCCTGGGGACCTGAGGTGGGTCCAGAGAAGTCAGCTAGAGCGCATCTACTGTGGGGAATTTTGCTCTGACCTGAGCTGGGCTCATCCGCGTCGCTGTGTGTCCTTAAGACCTGGCCCACCCACTCTGAGCTTCAACCCAGCCTGATTCCAGACCGTTGCACGGTGGAGTCATGGAAGTGAAACCAAAAAGCCCCAGCAGTGGCGGGAAGGTTTTTCCTCTGCAGTAGAGTCTCTGAGGCATTTGTTGGGAAAGGGCCCGGGCACTGTAGGCAGCCTGCTGGGGAAGGGTGTGAAGAAACAGCGAGATATTTCCCTCCCTTAGCCCTCAGCTATGGAACCGTTCCCTGGAGGGGCAAGGCCCAGGGATTATGGGTCAAAGGCCAGTCGAAAAATCCAAGGGGGTGGACCTCTGGTCTTCTGCCTCTGACATCCCCTTTTCTAATGCGCTTTCGTGTGGCCTCAGAAGTTGATCAGGTTGTCTAACCTTAATCTCCCATATTGCAGACAGAACAGGGGCCTAGGTCCAGTGAAGGGAACACCCGCCCCTCCCCGTCCACCACCCCCCTCCCCGCCTCCCAAGGCCCAGGCTGCGGGGTGTGTGTGTGTGTGTGTGTGCCAGAGTCAAGCTCAGCTCACAGAGGGTTATGCCCAACCCTGGAACTGTCGGAGCAGGCAGTTAAGTCACAGTTCCCTAGCCCTCTCCTGGTGGCCGCTTTCCAGGCCCGGTGTCCCGGGGACTGAGGAGAGTAGTAGTAATGGTCAATGGTCCATCTATCCTGGTCCATTGGAGTCACGGAAGTGTAAAGTCCGTTAACCTCGGACAAGGGACCAGGAGGGGGGTGGGTGGTCGTTGATGGGGGTGGTAGGAACAGGGGAGGAGCGAACGGGCTGGTTATTGGGGACTAAGGGCTCTCTGTCTCGTACTCCTCTCGAGGATGCTAGAAGGACCCCAGAGTTGGTCCGGGGTGTGCCGTGCGCGACACTGAGGGGCAGAACGGACGACAGTGTGTGCAGGAGAGACCTGGCCAAAGCTGAGAGTGTGATGAGCGATCACTCGGGGGTGGGTGCGCGCCCGGCCGCCCTAGGAGAGCGGGAGGAGTGGGTGTGGGTGTGCGCGCGCGTTTGCAAGACCCGCGGCCCGAGCGCGCGTGAAGCACGGGGTCCATAGCCGTCCAGAGGGCGCGCCTGAGAGCGGGCGAATGCGAGGGGGCCACGCGTGCCAGTGCGGGCGAGCGTGCCAGCGGGGGGTAGGGCGCCTGCCTGCGCGGGGCGAGTGGGAGTGGGGGCTCACAGGCCTGCGCGGGCGAGCGTGCCCCCGCGAGCGTGCCGCGCGTGCCAGGCGCGGGAACGTGCCAAAGCGGAGGCGCGCGGGGGCCGTGGCGGGGAGGGGGGTCGTGGTGCGCGGCAGCGGAGGCGCGGGGAGACAAGGCGAGAGGGGGAGGGGAGCGAGGGCGCGCGCGGCCGAGCGGGCGCCCGCGGTCACATGGGCGAGGGAAGGAGGGAGGGAGCGCGCGAGGGAGGGAGGAGGATGGGGGGGTTAAAGCCGCGGAGAGCAGAGGAGCCGGTGCAGAGCGGGCGGCGGCGGCGGCAGTGGAGGCGGCGGCTCCAGCCGGCGCGGCGCGGGGTTCGGCAGTGGGATCCGGCCGCAGTGCTCGCTCCGCGCTCCTGCCTCGCTCTCCGCCTGCAGCGGCCGAAGGGCGCGGCGCGGAGCCCGGGTGGCCCGAGGGCGCGGTGAGTGTTCCGCGGAGGTCTGCGCGAGGCTTGACCCTCGAACGCTCAGGCGGACAGACCCGCGGCCCTCGTGCGTGAGGGTAGAGTGAGGGGACACGCGTGGGCCCTGCGATCGGGGGAGGTAGGAAAGTTCACGAGAAACTTTGCCCGCAAACTCGGGGGCGGGGGCGCACGAGCAGCAGCCCCCTACGTCCGGGCGCGCCAGGGGTTGGGCGTGGTGGTGGTGGTTGTGGTGGTGGTGGTGGTGAAGCTGGGCGATCGCGGCTGGAGGGAGGTGGCCAGGGCGGTTAGTCCTAGTGTCCCTGCTCTTCCCACCCTTGAGCAGCATGCGCGGGGTCTGGGAAAATTCCAGAGCTAGGGGGTTCGCAGTGACCCCCCCACGCACCCAAAGCTTGCTTCTTTCTCGAGGGGGAAAATCTGGACTTCAAAGTGCCCGGGAGTGTAAAGGGATGACTGCGCTTGTGCCAGTGTCCGGGTATCCGTGTGAATCCGCGTGTGGGGCGTGTGTGTGTGTGTGTGTGTCGGTGTGATCCTGCCTGTGGTTTTCTCATGAGTCCGCCTGGATGTATCTCCACGCTGTGAGTCCCCTTCAGTGTGTGTCTTTGTAAGTCCTCTGGTGTGTGTGATTCCAAGCCTGTGGCATATCCCCAAGTGTCTCTTTTGTGAGTCTGCCCATGTGTGCCTTCTCCGGTGTTTCTCGGTGTCCCCAGGTTGTACAGAGTAGTGTAGCTCCTAGTACGTGGGGGGCTGGGCTGCGAGGAGGTCACCAGACGGACAGCTCTCCTCGACTCCTCTCCTCTGCCGAGCTTCTCCAGCGTCTAGCTCGCTGGCTCCCTGTGCCCCCTCCCCCCTCCAGTAGCTTCAGGCGGGCAGGACTATTTCACGCCTTGTTGAAAATTCAGGATTTTCTTTCTTTCTGTCTAGTCTCTCTGTTTGAGAATTCATCCCCCACACCCCCGCATTTATGTATGTATGTGTGTGTGTGCACTCGAGTCTAGCACCTTATCTTGCCGGCAGCCACTGGGCGTGTGTCTGTATGCTGTGTGTCTTTAACACAAGTTGTTTTGCCTGTGATATATTTGTGTCTGTGTCACAGGATGTATTTGTGTGCCATATTCCCTGAGGTGGGAAGAGTTGAGAATACAGAGTGATTGTGCATTAGTCAACTGTTGTGTGTCCTGGGGTCTGAAAGATAGGGTGTATTTTTGTGTGTCTAACCCTGGGGGCTTGCCCAATTGGCTATTCATGCAGGGCTAGCTTGGATCTGGGAGGTGAGGAGAACAGTGAGTCTCATATTTTGTCCCTGTCTTCACTCTGACAGCCCACACAAATCCTTTCTGTCAGTTTCTGAGGCTCTAGGAGGGATTAGGATGGAGCTAAAGGTTCAGCCTCTGTCAGAACTGATACTCCAGTTGGGATTCTGAGTCTACCCAAAGACTAAAGAGTTTAAAGTTCACACTCAAGCCTTCCTGGGGCTCTGGAATTCACACTCAGATTCACACTGGAACACTTAAACTCATTCCAGAGACTTGGGGGGGGTTTACACTCATGGACTTGCATTCAGAGTCACACCAAGGGAGTGGGATGCACATGTAGATTCACACTTACCTTCTGGGGGTGCTCATATCGGGTCTGCTCTCATTTTGGGCTCACGCTTACATATCTGTATCCTTTAGCTCATGGTCTCACGTTTGAGACTTAGAACTGGCCCACAGGAGCTCTGTGGGGCTCATGAACTGGTACTTTGACTTTGTAAGACCACGGAGTGTCCTTGGGTTGACGATTTCATCCAGGGACCTTGCCACACTAAGACTAGAGGCCCATATTCAAACTCAAACTCACAGGAAGAACGCAGGGCTTCCGTGTGAACGCAAGGGCTCTCTCAGGACACTGCAGTTCCTGTCAGGCTGCCATGCCCTCTGGGCCAGCCAGTCCCACTCTGACTCCCATCTCTACAAATGGGGCTGGCGTTCAAATTCAACAGCACTCACATGGAGGCATGTGAGGACCTTTGGTCCACACTTAGATTCACCTGGGCAACAGAAGGGTTAGACCCAAGGGGCTAACCTTGGACTCTTACCAGGATATGGGAGACTCAGATTCACAGGAGGATCTGAGAGTTCCTACTTAGACTCATATTAGAACTGGCCACACTGTAGATTCGCACTTCTTCCTGTGATCAAGTAGATTATGACCCTGGGATTCTGGGTCACTTGGGTTTACAGAGGCACCGTGGGCTTGGTGTTCATACTTAAAAAGGGAAATCTGGACTCACACCTGAAACGCCCTGAAGGCCAAGAACTCACACTGTTTAGCAAGAAGTTGTTTGGGGGCTCAGTCAGTCTCTGAGCTCCCTTTCTGGCCCCATCCGACCCACAGGCAGGCAGGCACACACCTCAGGACTTTGGTTCATACACCCATCTTTCTGGGATCTCCAGCACTGTCAGCAAATCAAACAACCCCACACTGTGATCTTCGAGTTCCTACTCAGCCTGACGTCAGATCCTGATGCTCACACGACGACACTCACACTTCCGTCCTGTAGCTCACATTCAGACCCACACTGAGACTGTGATGTCCACAGTGCCAGGGGAACCTAGACTTTGTCCTGTTTTCCCATGCCTGTTCTTTGGGTTGTGGTGCTTTATCAGGGGACTCAAGGGGAAGAACAGAGACATGTCCCAGGTGAAGATGGACGTAGGTTGACTACGTTAATGTCTGGTTTTTTACTCAGGCTGTGATCTGGTGGGCGGAATGGTGGGAAGCACTGAGCAGGTCAAGGCTTCCTCCCAGCCAGCTGGGCTCTTGGCAGAATGTCTGAGTGGTTTGTTGGTACAGGGGCCAATTGACCGTCAGATTCCTCCACGTGCCCGTGAAATATCCCTTAAACGCTTGTGGGGACCTCTTCTGTGAAAGGATCAGGGTGGTTGGGAGGTGGGGTAAGGCTCAAGTTCTTAACATCTTCCTCCCCTCAACCCACTCATCCTGGGGGGGGGGGGGCTGGGACGCCAGGAAAGTTCCCAGGTGCATTAGTGATTCTGAGAGAGAAGAGGCTGTCTCTAATTGCACCCTCTCTCCTCTCTTCTGCTCAGGCTGGAGAAGGGTAGGGGCCATGTTATGTCTCCTGGTTCCAGTGTTTATCCAGGAATACCAACCTACCCCTCCCTACTCCCTAAAAGAACACTAGCCCACGGGAGTCTGGCCTGCAGCCAGCCCCAGAACTCTACCTGCCTTAGAGAATCAGTCTTGGACTTCACCAGCCCACTGTGGAGACTAGTGGGTGGGGCCACCTGAGGCATACTACCCCCATCCCAGCCCCATAGAAGCTTACACAGTAGGGACTTGGCTCATGGAGGGGACACATCAGGCTGAGGTGGTCGGACTTTAACTGCTCCATAGCCTTGAAAGATGTGTGCCTTTGGACACATGCTCTCCAGCCTCCCTATAGGGGCAGGAGGGGGGACTTGGAGGCAAGGCGTTCTGCACTCTGCCCCCCCATAGCGAGTTGAAGTGTAAATGAATCGGAAACATATGGAGTGAATTTTCTTTGAAATGCAGATTGGTTGGGGGGGGGGAACCATGTGTGCATGGTTTGGGGAGGGGTCCAGAAAGCAAGAAGACTGAAGTGGACTGTGGGGTCGGGGGTGGGGAGGGAGGGAGTGACAGTGAACTCCTGTGGCCCTGGGTGGCCACACCCACATTGACTCTGGCTTCCTGTGGGGAGGAACTGTGGGGTGGAGAGCAAGGGTCATTGTCCCCCTTTATTTTTGCAACAGGCAAAGGGAGCCCCTAATGCCTGTGCTGGGTTTGGGGGCGGTCACCAGAGTTAGGAACTCTGGCTACCCAAGGGCAAAAGGAACTGGAGCAGATGTTAGACCCTGCAGCTGTAGGGACCCAATTCCCAGAAGTTGAGGTTAGGCCTTCCTCAGAAATTAGGCAGTGGTGATGACTTGTGGTCTTCAGCAGGGCCTATCTGTCTCTTGGGAATGTGTTGGAGAGTCCCTGAACCTGGGGACAGATTTCTGCTGATTCCGGGCAGGGTCCAACCATATCCCTATGTGGTCTTTCCTTGCATAGTACAGCAAGGTGGTCGTGTTGCCTGTGTGGGTTCTGGGTCTGCCACAGCCACCTCTGCACCCTGCCCGTGCCGCAGATAGGACACATAATAAGAGAACAAAGCCTTTTCTCATCTGACAAACAAGTGGCTTCTTGTGGGCAGGACCATGCTCCTGGTGCTTGGCCGGAAGTCGATTCTCAATGTTGAGGCATGATTGTGGAGAGAGGAGACTCTTCGGGGTTTTAAAGTTTGGGGCCCAAGAGCTTGTCTTTGCACCGCTCTCTAGTTCAAAGGGTCTGTGAGTGATTTGCAAGATGGAAATAAGAAAAGCTTCTCTTCCCTCAGAGACCGAGGGCGGAAGCTAGACATGTCGTTAGAGAGAACAGCAGACAGTGACCTGAAGCAGTGACTGGAGGTCTTTCTGCCCTCTCCCCTCATCGGTGATGTTTCTGAAGACCAGAAGTCTCTATTCTCCTGTGGCGTTGAGTGTGTCCTTAATTCTCTGTAGGTCTGGAGAGTGGAGCTTAGGCAGGGTGGACTGTCTGTTGGTTGTTAGTGTTTGTCTGAGAACACAGGCCCTAAACATGCTCAGCTCTTCCAGATGCCTGGAGTTGCTGTTGGGGGCCTGTGCAGCACCTTAGCTGGAGAGAGAGGAGAGACTCATACACCCACATCACGGTGAGAGTCTCCTAGAAGAGGCTAGGAGTGAACGCGATTGTGGGGAAACTGAGGCAGGCTTGGGTGGGCAATGCAGGAGAGGCAGAGCCTTTGCCATGCAGAGCAAAGCTTTGTTAGGTCAGTTGTGTGTGGTTAAGAGACAGCTGTACTTAGGGCTACTGGGGATCCTAAACACTACAGGGAGTTTCCTCCTTAGCAGGCTAAGAGTACCATCTCCAGAACTAAAGCTCAATCAGTCGGCACCTTTTCAAGTTCCTAGCAAGTTCATTGTAAGTAAGCAAGAATCTTCCTTAAGTACCCTCTCCTGAGCCACTGACTATCCCTAAGCCCCTCTGTTCAGCAAGTCCTAGCAAGAATTTAAGTAACACACCCCCCCCTTTGTAGACCTCACTCCTGACCTCAGGCCTTTGTGTGGGCCCTCTCCTCAGGAGGAGGAACTACACTGCATGGTGATCCCAAAAAAGGCAAGAGGAGTCCAGTATCAGAAGGCAGATGCCACGTGACCTTGGTCTGTGAACTGACCTTTCAAAGCCCCTCCGTGAAATCACAGGATTTGGGGGTTGGGGGTTGGGGGTGGGGGGGCTGGGCCCTGGCCCAGGCCTGGAGAGAAGGCAGTTTTGGCACCCATCCAGACTCCTGACGTCAATGTCTCTCCAAATAATGGAATCAATATTGGGGGGGGGCAAGCGTGAACCAGGCCCCAGCGATTAGAAACAGATCAGCGGAGAAGCAGCTGATTCTGATAGAGATGCTTTGGTGGTGGGAGGCCTGGAAGGAGGTAGACTTGGGGGCACACAGGGCTAGTCACTGAGGAATAGGAAATCAGAGCTACCCAGTCTCCAAAGCAAGAGGGTATCAGAGTGAGTGAGCAGGAGGAGACTGGCATGATCAGAGCCCGAGTGGTGGGGTGGAAGTGGGGGAGTCCAGTCCTCCGTTGTCTGTCCTGGTGCCTTTTGCCTTTAAGCCCCTTGGGTTTCCAAGGGTAAGTGACTTGTGGGTGGTGACTTCTTCGGGCAGGAGAGTGAGTGTAGCCAAGGAGAGCTCACCTGTGTATATCTCTGGCCATATTGGAGTTCTGGTGGTACACAGGTGGTGGGGGAGGTGAGAAGGAAGAAATGCAAGGACATCTTGCTTGGCACCTAAGGGCATTCATCCAGGTTAGAGAGCCCAGGAGCCCCTGCAGAGCGGGAATCTGGCCTGTCAGCTCCCAGTCTCCTAGAAAGCTGCAGGTGAGGACAGAGAGGGTCATGGGATCTGCGATGGGGAGGGAGGGGGCTGGCCTGGCGGCGGCTGACAAAAAACAGGAAGAAGGGCTGGGGGGAGCTGCTGTAATTACAGGGCATTTATTATTAATCAGATGAGATTGTTGGAAGCAGCTGGTGTAATGTGCGTGGAGATACTGCATGCTTCCCCCCAACACACGCACACTCGCACATACATGCCGCACACGGCTTAAGCCTGGCTTGCTTTTTTTTCCTTGTGAAGGTCAGATGGGTCTGTAACTGTCTATGTGTCTGCATATCAGTGAGTATCTGTCTGTGTTCTCATGTTAGCCTGTCCTCTCTCGACTGCTATTGTCTCTCTGTCAAGCTACCTGTCATTCTTTGGCCTGATGTCTGTCTGCCTTCCCTCTCTATCTCCCTGTCTTTGGGCCTGTGTCTTGGTGTGTTGGTATCTGTCACCACCAGCCAGCCTGTCTCTCTAACACACTGTTTTAGTTACTGGCCTTCTCTTGTTAGTGATGTTTCTGGTTTCTGGGCAGGATTCCATGACAGCGTCCCTTTTCTTTCTCATGAGTGTGCATTTAGGCCCCTAATCATACCTTTGGCAGATTTATTCTGGGACCTGTTGAGGAGGCAGTCAGACCCTTAATATCTCCTGGGGACTTGTAAAAGGTGAGGGGTCTATCGAGTGGCCAGATTTCATTGAAGCTTTTCGATAACGCTGAATTCCCAGGGCCCCTGCCAGTGGCCATTTGCACCATTTGCACCATTTGCACCATTTGGGGAGAGCCGCTTTTGCTGTCTCAGTGTTCTCACTACTGAATAGAAATAAGGTTTAGCTCAGAATGCTGTTTTGATGATTCAGCACAAAAAATGTAAGTTAAGGGGCTGGAGAGATGACTCAGCAGTTAAGAGCACCAACTTGCTCCTGCAGAGGACCCAGGTTCGCATCCCAGGACCCACATGACTTGTAACTTCAGCTAAAGGGGTCTGACACTTCTGCAGGCTCCTGCACACGTGCGGTGCACACACATACACTTAGGAACATGTACACGCGTGACATAACATTTTGTTTTAAAATGTAAGTTAAGGGCTGGGGAGATGTTGTTCCGGCAGAGGACCCAGGTTCGATTCCTAGGACCCACAGGGCGGCTCAAATAATTCCAGTTCCAGGGATCCAAACCTCTCCTCTGATCTCTAAGGGCACTATGCACTCACAGGATGTCCATGGGCACAGGCAAAACACATGCATGCAAAGTACTCATGCACATAAAGTAAGTAAGAATAAAGGAAGAACATGTGCAAATTAAGCTGGGTGTACCGGCAAACACTTTGACTTCTGGGAGGCCGAGGCCAGAAAATCTCTAATCTACAGTGAGAACCTGTCTGAGGGGGAAGTTAGAAGTCAGTTAAGGACTTAATGTGGAGTCTGCTGAACCAAGGACCTGAGCAGTTGCTAGCTGATGCTGCAGATCAGGTCGATGAGAGAGTGCTCGGTAAGCATGGGTTCAGTCCCAGCACTACAAAAAGAATAAAAGCCCTTAGCCCTGTGTAAGTGGGTGAGAGCTACAGAGGCAAACTGGCATGAGGAGGGGGAGGGGGAAGGGTACTGACTCAGCTCTAGGCTGGGGAGTGATCAGACCTACAATCTTGTTTAAGTTATTTAGTATCTTTGAAGGGCAGGGTTTTTTAGCTGTCAAGTGGCAAGAACATTAGCACCTGTCTCATGGAAGGATCACCAAGGAGAGGGGATACGGCTGCTTAACCGGTTCCGGGCACATGGCAGATGCTCGGTTGGCAAGTCATAGCGGGGATGGGGAGGATGTGGGAACGGTGGGCATTGATGCCAGCGCCCGTGATGCATGTGTCCGTGTGCTTGTGCGCGTGCATGTGTGTGTGCGCGCACGCGCGTGTGCTCGAGCACGCGTGTGTGATGTGGAGGCCCTTCTGTCTGAACCCTGCCTGTGTGGGAATCTGTGGTATGTATCTGTGAGTGGTGTCAGGCCTATCTGGTGTCCTTTGTTTGTCCCTGTGGTTTAGAACTGAAGTCAGCAAAGAACTGGTAGAAGAACACCATACTGTTTTTTTCCTCTTCCAGGCATGTCTGCCTCTGGCAGAGAGCTATGATAATAACAGCTAGCCTTGGTGTGTGTGTGTGTGTGTGTGTGTGTGTGTGTGTGTGTGTGTGTGTAACCCATGCTAGGTAAGCATTCTCACTTAGCTGTTTCTGGGGACCACCCACTAGCAACTGCTCAGGTGCTGAGTCATCATAACAGTGCTCCAAGGTAACTGTTTCCATTTCACAGATGAGAATGCTGAGACACTGGTTCCTCCCCCCCCCCTCTTAAGAGTGGGCTTGTGAGTGTGTGATGGGTTCCTACAAGATCTGTGGCTTCTCTGTGACCTGATGTATGTCCTTTGCCCTTCCAGAACCCGGCCTCGTCACATCATCCTAGGAAGACTTTGGTCTGGAGAGGAGGATAATATTGATGTGCTTGGAGAACATTGGGTCGTAACGAGGTAGGTGCTGGGAGCCCGGGCAGAACAGGTTGCTCCTGGGGCATCGGGCAGGTGCACTGGGCCATGAATGACAGACCTGAGACCTGCTTCTTCAGCTCTCCTGTCCCGGCTCCCAAGACCAGGGGCCTGAGGCTCCTCATGCCCCTATATTAGACCCAGAGGAGGAAAGAGACTCATCCACCTGTCACACAGGAAAGGACAACACCAGGTCAGGATACCCTTCTGCCCGGAGGATGCTGAATGCCACATTTAGGAACATCTTGTTGTTGTCCGTGTCTTCCTCTTCCTTCCCTCTCTGCCCCTAAAACATCTCTCTGGCTACATTAGGGGAGCAGCTGAGCTAGAAGGAGTAGCTGAGCTTGAAGGAGTAGCTGAGCTTGAAGGAGTAGCTGAGCTTGAAGGAGATGGAATGGCAGGTCCAAAAATCTTGTGGGGCCAGCAGCGGGGCTGACTCTCACCCTTCTTGCCTCTCATTCAAGCAGGCAAGGCCCTGGGATTGGCAGCCCCAGGGTGGGGGCATCTGAGGAATCGAGGCACTGGAGTGGAACGGAAGGGCCTATTGTCCAAAACCCGCCAAAGGCCCACAAAGGCCAGAGGCCCACAAAGGCCGGCTGGGCTTTTCATCTCAGCTTCCAAACAGACTGGCCATTTTCCCGGCTTGGGGCAGCGGGGCAGGGAGGTTGGGGGGCGGGGGGGCACCAATCCTTCAGATCTAGGAGTGCATGTTGCTAAGGATGGAGTGGGGTAGTCCAGGCTGACACATGGCCTTCCAGGGAGCTTAGAGGGTTCAGGGGTCCAGAGGAGGAAGGAGGAAGAGATGCTGTAGTGTAAATTAGGCTTCCTACCTCATTCCTCCAGAGGGCCTAAGGTCATGAGGCGGGGTCTGTGTTAGAAGTGTATTAAAACTGAAGGGGCCATGAAATGGATTTACAGAATAATAGATAGTATTTATTGGGGTATACCTGGGAATCTGATGTCCTACCTGGAAAAACAAACTACTGGGCCATAAGCACCCCCAAATTGGGAGCACTGTAGGGAGCTAGAAGAGAGGCTTAAGGAGAGAGGGTGGTGCCCAGGAGAAAAAAAAATGAACTCCCTGCAGCAAGAGAGACTGAGGCCAGACAGCAGGAAGGACTTCCTGCCAGTGAACAGTAGCTCAGATGCCCTGACCCTGTCCCTGGGGATCTCAGAGGATCGCAGAGAGCAGGGGAGCTGGAGACACCCCAGGGGCTCAGCCTAAAGTTGCTTCTGTGGGGCTGAGGAGGGAGGGCTTGGCAGTTCTGTCCACCCCTCCCCCCCAGCAGCACCTCCAGCACCACTTTAAAAACGGCTTTTTAATTTAACAAAGTGGATGAAAAACTGTTTTTGGAAATAAAAGATATCTGCTGTCTCCCAAGCTAGCACTCAGCCCTTGCAGAGAGCCTCTCTCTGGGTTTCCGCTGGCTGCTGGTGCCTGCTTTCCTCTCGGTCTTTCTGCTTTGCTTCTGCTCTGCAGCCCCCACCTTTGCTCTGGCCTCCTTCACCTCCCTCCATCTCAGCCTCCACGGGAGTCTTACCCTCAGCCTCTCCTCTCTCTCTCTCTCTCTCTCTCTCTCTCTCTCTCTCTCTCTCTCTCTCTCTCCTGTCTCTCTCTTCCGGGCGTCTCTCTCCCTATTTGTCTCTGTCTCCCTGCCCGTCTCAATCTCTGTCTCCTTCCACCTCCCCCTTCTTCTCCCCCAACCCGAGCTCTAAATGGGTCTATTTAAAACGCGCGACGCTGCCAAGTCAGAAAAACGTCTCCTGATAAAGCGCATTAGGCGGAGGGAGGGAGGGGGAGGGAGGGAGGGAGCGGCAGGCGGACAGATTGATCCAAGCCCGTAACCCCATTAATCAGGCAGCGTGGATCCCCCTCCCTCCCCCGGCTTCAGCCCCTTCTGAGCTAAAAGCCCCTTAAATATTTATCACCCCTCCCCCACGGGGGCGAGGGGAGGGGCATGTGGCCCCTCGGTGAGAGCATCCCTAGCCGCCCGGTCCATCCTTGTGCCCGTGTGTGCAGATGTGTGCATGTGCTTCTGTGGACACGCACGGGTGTGCGAGCCTGACCGGCCCAAGGCCTGGTGGCCGACTTGCCCCACGACCATCTGAGCAGCTGAGTCCTTTGGGTAGCATCCTGGAGACTGGCCCTGCTTGGGCTTGGGCAAGTAGAGCAAGAATGGGGGTGGGGGTGGGGGAGGGCGTTTATTGGAGTGGGGGGACCTGTGGCCTTTGCACTGTCCTCCCCAGAGAGCCAGGCGGTGAATGGGGCTCAATTTCTACCTCCCACCAGATCCCCAGGGCAGGTAGTTAACTTGGGAGAAGAGTCCCAGGCCCATTTTCCTGAAGTGCACAGAGACAATGTGGAAGGCAGGCGAAGGCTGAAGTACACTCTTCTTCCTTGAGGGTAGAATTGTGACTGGGAGTGACGGGGGTGGGGGTGGGGTGGGGCGGGGGTCCTGTCATTCCCTAAAAAAAAAAAATGTGGAAAGATGACCCGGGCTTCGGCAGGTTCCCATCACTCCCAAGAGAACAGGAAGGTGGCCCAGAGTTGGGACCGAGACGCGCGTCTCCAGGCTGCCTGGCTGACTGGCTGGTACCCGGGCAGCAGAGGTCAGCTCGGAGCCCCGCATCCACACCGCGGGTTTGGGGGAGCGGAGCCCGCCACCCCCGGCCGTGCCGAGGGTCCCCTCCCCGCCCCTCCCCCAGCATCAAGTGCCACATCTCCTCCTGACTCAGACAATTAGATTCAAAGGATGACCTCACTGCATGCCGTCCCTCACTCGCTGCCTCGGCTCGCTCGCTCGGCTCCCGGCGCGCTGCCTCCCCCTCCCGGCCCGCTCGCCGCCCCGCTCGCCCTCTCGCCCTCTCGCTCGCCCGCCGGCTCCGGCGCGGCCGTGGCGCTCGTGCCCGGCCCCTCGGGGGTGGGGAAGCCCCGGGGACCGATGCCCGCAGGCTGCCGGGCGGACCCACGGAGCGCCGAGCACCGGCCGGGCGCCTGCGCGGGGACCCAGGTCAGTGCGCGCGGCCGCGGGGCCGAGAACTTGTCACCCCGCCGCCCCGCCGCGGCGGAGACCCCCCCGCCCGCGCCAGCCCGCCAGCCCGCCGCGGCGCTTCCCGCTCCTTCCTCGGCCCCCGCCCCCCGCGGCTGCTCGGCGCTCCCCCTGCCAAGCTGTCTCTCTTCTCTGCGCCTTCTCCCCAGCCCCCCTGCCTCAGCAGCCGGTGGGAGGGACTGGGACTTCCTGAGGTCTCAGGGATGGGGCCGGGGCCCATTGGCTGCAGGAGGACCAGGCCTCTGAGAGGGGAGGGGGCTCTGACTGTGTCCATTGGCCTGGGGGAGGGGGCTACCGAAAGAGAGGCCTAGGGTGTGGGGGTGACATCTAGACAGGAGGATGAGTTCCTGATATCTCTCTTCTCTCACATCCTGTGGGCCTCTTGCCTAGTTTCATTTGATCCCCGAAGCCTGGCTTCATTTGTCCACACCTCCCAGCTCTCCGTAGTCCCCAGTGCCTGGCTTCCTTTGGCTCTAGTACCGACCTTCTTTGGGGTACTGTCATCTGGGTTCCTTATCCCCCCCTCCTCCCCGCCTGATTTCTTCGGCTTTCCTCAGTCCGCGATCGCCTGGCTTTTATGGGATCGCCCCTGCCTGGCTAGTTTCCTTAGGTGTTGTGCCTGGTGTTTGCTGTCAAGCCTGGACCAGAGAATGCAACAGGCTCTGCATGGGATGCAGGCACGAGGGCCACGGCTACAACCACCGAGGCAAGTGCTGAGAATGTCAGCCCTATTGCCAGTTGTTCCAGGCTGGGAACTGGATTCCTTTCTGCCTGGACAGCGCCTTAGGACCTAGTGTCAGGACCTCCTATCCTGTGATAGGAGTTGGAGGGTAGAACTACAGTACCCAAGAACACTTTAGGACTCTTGTCCTTAGTGGTCATTTAGGTGAGAGCCTACTTTGTCCGAAGGTCTGTCTCTGTCTCGGCCTCTCTGTGGGCCTGACAGGGATGAGGGGCTTGGGTGCAGTTGTCCAGGTGAAGGCTTATCATCTCCTCCCTCCCTCCCCGCCCCCCCATCTCCTGTCCAGTCTGCGTGGAGGCCTGCTATCTGGGTGTATTAGAGACAGGCAGGGAGCACAGAGCACAGAAGGCCAGGGAGAAGATAGACTGAAAGCTGTTGCTTCTTAGCATGGAGAAATCGGGGAGGCGGTAGGGCATGGGGCACAGGCTTGTTTGGGTGCTGTGATCAGTGCCACCATCTCTCACCCCAGGGCTTCCTCACCCCTGCAGCCTTCCCGGATCTCCCTCCATCCCATAATGTTGTCGAAAGCAGGATTGGAGAAAGAAGGAGCTGACTGGGGAATAATTGTCTTGTTCTTCGCCTTTTAAAGAAGCGAAGCGCTCCTTCTTTTTCTCAGTCCTGGCTTCAGCCTCTCCTCAGGCACACCCAGGCCCCAGCACAGTGTGACTGCCATGAGTGTCTGTGTATTTCCCCCTGGGAGCGTGGCGGGCTGAGAGTGACTGGGGAACTCTGGGTTTCTGGAGGCATATGGTGGCATCTGTGTGGAGGTCTGTCAGTTTTGAGTGTGATAGTATCCATATGCGAGTCGGTGGTCGTTCTGTGTGAGGGAGTCCTCTGCGTGCAACTGTGACTTTAACGTATGAGAGACACAGAGAGAGACATGTGTGCATGCATATGCGCATGTATGTGTGTGTGCACATGCATGTGTATGTCTGTGTGTGCGCCAATGTACGAGGCTTTGGCAGTGCATGTCTGCAGGGGAGGCCACGATACATGCTTGTGACTGGATGTCAGCGTGTGTGTGAGGCTGCTGGTATGTGAGCCTTGGCTGTGTGTGTGGAGACGGGGTCTCTGGGAAGCTCTGCTGGCTGGCTTGGGAGCACCCTCTAGCATGTGCTTCCTCACGGCAGCGTGAGGTGAACACTGGGTCCTGTGTCACCCTGAATAGCTGGTGTGTGTGAACATGTGGGTATGTGTACTCACGCCTGTGTTTACCATCAGGAACAGATTGTGGAGAGCAGGGAGGGGGAGGGAGGATAGCTTGCTCTTACCCAGCAGAGCAGAAGGCTCCTCAGAAGTAGCATGCATGGTACACGTGCATGCTAAGGGGGCAGAGGAAACAGAACAGTGTTCCACAAGGAAAAAGAGACTTCTCTCCCCCCCCCCCCCCAGCTCTGGCTCTGCCAAAAAGACCATCTTCAGTTCTTCCTGTTACAAACTCATGCTTCGAGTGCCCTGCTGGTGTGTGTGTGTGTGTGTCCGAGCATGGATTTTTTTTTTTTTTTGACAGTCTCTTCATATAGCCCTGGCTGTCCTGGAACTCGCTCTGTAGACCAGGTTGGCCTCAAACTCATGGAGATCTGCCTGCCTCTGTCTTCTCAGTGCTGGAATTAAAGGTGTGTGCCACCACGCCCAGCCAATCTCTATATTTTCAAAGGTGTGTTGTACTATAGCAGTGATCTGGTAGGGGTGGGGGTAGAGAAACAACTAGGCCCCTAGTCGGAGGAGCCATTTTGTCTGTCCTGTCTCCATGGAGGGCACTGCTCCGCCATCTTCTTCCTGCCCTCACACTTGCTGTAGAACTTTTCCTTCCTTCTACCCCAGCTAGAGTTTCTTTCAACCATACTGTTTTGCCTGTCCCCCGGAGATCATGGCATCCCGGCTATCTAATCTCCCCAGGCGATGAGTGCCCCTGGAGACCCTTCACATGACTGGTATATTGGCCTTTTCTGGGTGGAGGGCTCCTTCTGGTTCTTCTGTAAACCACAAACTTTGGGCTGAGCTTGGCCAGTAGGAAGTTTGTCACCCGCGTCTCCGATTCTGTGAAGCTGTCCGGAGCATGTGCCCAAAGAGAGGACATGAATTCCTCTACCGTTTCCTGCTCCCCATGTAAGAGTCAGGGGCTGGAGCGAATGCCTTCTGAAGAGAAAAGCCCAGACTTCCTGCATCTAGAGGGCTGCTCTGAGTACAGCTTTCAGGGCTCTGAGTGGACCTCTACATGTGGGCACAGGCTGGTGGGATGGATTCCCATCTTCCCAGGACATGTCCCCAGCTGCTCAGTCAGGCCCATCATAGGAGGGCTCCAGGCTCCTCCAACACGCCTGTACACACGTGCAGCAAGCAGGGCACGCACATGCTGAACTCAGGGTCCCCACGGTACAAGAGGCTGGGGGTGGGGGGTGTGAGCACTTAGAGTCCAGGCTGCTGCCAAAATCCATCGGAATCTGTGTGTCCCCCCCCCATAGGCCCCCATCTCCGGCTCTGGAGGTCACAACAGCAGGTGCGGATACCCACCCCCACCCCCCAACTCACATCGGGCGGCCTCCTCTTCCACAACCTCAGCCAGAGGCTGGAGCTGGGAGATTGCTGTTGTTGCCTCCTTCTTGCCCCCCCCCCACCCCCCAAATGGTGCTCCGCTTATCCTACCCCTTCTGAGCAGGAGGAGGGGCACGCGTGCTGCTGTGGACTCCTTTTCCCCAGCACCAACGCTTGCCGTGGGAGGGGCTGGGGCAGCCCAGGAGGAGAAGAAGACTTGAATCCCAACCTCAGTCACAGATTCTGGATCCTGTGTCGCTTGGTAGCACCAAGAGATGAGAGGAAGAGGAGGGCTAGATTCAAAGGAAGGAAAGAGATAGAACCAGAGATAAAAGTCAGAAAGACAGGAGGGAGGCGGCACACTACTGTTGAGCTGGAGCCCCGAGCCCAGGAGTTGGCCCTGACCTGTGCCCTCCCCCTCCCCCTCCGGGGCTAGGGGACCTGCTGGCCAACTGCCAGAAGCCAGGCCTCCCTCCTTGGCCCGGCCTGTGAACCATTCCAATCCAGCCTGTGAACCATTCAGGCCTCTGCACCAGCCCCCACCGCCCACACTGTCCCGGCTGTCTAGGCCTGGTGGGATCTGGGGGCCTCTAGCCTAGACTCCTCCTCCCCTCCTGGAGCTTCCTGGCCTGTCTCTCCCAAGCTCCCCCTTGTCCAGGCCAGGGCTAATTTTCTCTGCTCACCCTATCCTATGTCCCCATGTCTTCTCTTTCTCGCTTCATCCTAATTTCTCCACAGGTTGGAGGCTTGTTGACATCCCAGACCTTTAAATCAGTGTCCCCTTCGCCTGCCTCATGCCCATACATAGGACCTTTAGGCTGCTCTGAGGAGACGGGAAGGAAATGAGGACCCAGAGCAAAGGGTCCTCATGCTGTGGGATTTTGGAGTTGTCAAAGGGACTGGAAGCTGTGAAAGAGTCACTTCAGCCCTGCACTGGGCATTGCAAGGAGTCCTGGCCAATGACCACTGGATCTCAGTTACCCAACTTGGAGATGGATTGGTAACCTTGCTTTGAGGTCCCTTTGTGAGGCGGCCCTTCTCCTTCACTGTTGAGGGCAGAATGGACATTCCTAACCCTCACATCAACCTCCACCCATATAGCTACTGCAGCTCACTCGGCACACAGCTGGGGCTGAGACCCAGGCAGCAGGCGGCGGTCCTCCAAACCCACAGCCCAACCTGTTTTTGAAAGGGATTCCCCAAACTTCTGACTGTGGCTCTGTAGACATAAAGGAGTCGTTTCCAAACAGCACCCCCTAGATTGTCCCTTTAGCTAGGCAACAAGTGAGGTGGGGACACAGGGCATCTGGGACATTGCTGGGGCTGGTAAGAGTGGTCTTGGGGTCCAGAATCCTAAACCAGACTCCAATACTGGGTAGTTAAGATCACCAGTCTGTAGCTTGTCATTATCTGGCAGTGTTACTAATGGTGACTGTCAGCCTGCATGGGTGATAGCATTTCTGTGGACTGGTATCATTCTGTGTGCCATTGAGTCTGTCAGCATCTCTGTGTCAGGACTGTATCCATGTCAACATCTCGGCTACTCTGTGTAACTGTATCCATCTCAACAGGTTATCAGTGTGTTGTTGGTGTTGTTGTGATTGCAACATTGTTACTGTGATGACTGTCAGTGCTTGTTGTGTCATTTCCCCTGACTTATTAACACTGTGTGGTGGTGTCTTTGTGTCACAGTGGGACAGGTCACGCAATTGGAGCCCTAGGATTTGTCTTCTATGTTAGTTGTATGTGTAGGTACTGATAACGCAGGATTCCACATGAGAAATGGTACTGGGAGCTTGTGTTGCAGGGCACGGGGCTTCTTTCATGATGCTTGGGCATCCTGTTCCGTCTTTATTCTGGGGCTGACCTCTTTGGGGGTCCATAAAGGAGCTGAGGCTGGGGTACAACCTTCTCCGAGGTTGTATGATATTTATCATCTAGATCTATCCTGGAGTCATAAAGTATGGACGTGGGAAAAGAGCTTTTTTCCCTGAGATGGGAGTTGGTGGTGATTGAGGGCCGAGAGGTGGTGGTGGTTTTTGTTTGGTTTCTTTGTATCAGCAGAAGCAGAGGGGTGAGGCTTTATTTCTCCCCTGTTTCCTAGAGACTGGGCTTTTAGATCCCCAGTGAGAATCCTTCCAACTGCAGGAAGAGTCTGCTCTTGCACCTTCTCAGTCCTGGTGGCTGCGTTGACTGCCTGCCTGCCCTTTCCAGCTAGAGGAGTCACCCGGGCTTCTGAGATGGTCTAGGATGGGCTTAGTGAACCTTTGTGTGTCTGTCTTCTCATTTGGAATAGCTGCAGTCCCCAGCCAGGGTGCCCTGTCTTCCTCCTCATGTCTCTTCTTCAACTTCTGTCTCTGGTCCCTGTCCCTGTAAGTACCCACTCGGCACCCTTGCCTCACCATGCCTGTTTCTCTTACCCAAGGCTCTCTCATTTCTGTGTGCCCAGACCCTGCAGTGTCTGTCTTGGTACCCCACCCCCACTCTCTGCAGCCCTAGCTAGCTCACTAGCTCTCAGCAGCACCCGTCTCCTGTGGCTGCAGCCCCGTTGGCCCAGGGCCCGGCCCTTACAGTAACTCATCGGGCTGATGGAGGCGACTTTGATGAAGAAGCCTCCCCTCCCCCTGTGGGGGCCTGACTCTGTGTGTGTGTGTGTGTGTGTGTGTGTGTGTGTGTGTGTGTGTGTGTGTGTGTGTATGCTGGGGAGGATGCATGTGTGCCTGTCTTGGACATCTTCCGCCTCCAGAGCGTGACGAGGACCTAGAAGGAGCAGAGAGCAGAGGCCTTGCTCTCTTGCTCTGACATGCCCTCTGGATCTAACCTCTGCCGGTCTGCTTGCTTGCCTACCTGCCTGCCCGCCCGTGTACTTGTTCTTGTTTCCGGGTGGTGGTCAGTGGACAGCACTGAGGCAGAGGATCTAGGAGAAAAGCATGGACAGATGGCAGAGAGAGAGAGGGGGAGGGTCTAAGGCGACCTTCCAAGGCTGGGGCTTGGGGGAGCCAGGTAGGGTTCCCGCCTGTCTCCTTTTCTCCACAACCAGTTCAGCAATTCGAGCTGACTCGGGGTCACTTTGTGATCGGCTAGTTCTGTGTCCTTTGGTCATTGTCCTAACCAACTAGACCCGAGGAGTGGCTGGAGATGAGGAATGATTGAGGGTCATAAGGAACCTGCCCAAAAAGTAACCAAGGGCCCTAGGAGTTGCTGGTGTGGAAAGGGGTCAAGATCACACCAGCAGAGAGTACCTGTGCCACAAGGACAGGCAGGCTCTGAGGGGGTTGGGGACCGTCTGGGTGGGCACTGGCTTCCACACTGGAGCTCCTTGGAAGGTAGGCTCTCTTCCACCCTGGTCGCCACAGCTCATGCCCGCCTTCCGCTACACTTTCTCTGGGTGTACCTGGCCGTATGTCAGCTTCTCTGGCTGTGTGTCTGGCTGACTCTCTGGCAGTATTTCTGATGCTATCTCTGGCTGTGTCCCTGCCGGTGTCTCTGGCAATGCTCTCAGTGGTGCAGATACTTCCTGACTGAGCATCCGGCTTCAGCTCTGGTTCTTTCTCTAGCTTCTTGTCTGAGTGTGCGCCTGTTTGCGCCTAGCATTTTCTCTCTTGTGTCAGAGTTTCCCTGGCTGTGTTTCCGACGGTGTCTCTGGCTGCTGGTGTCTTTGCCTGAGCTGCCGCTCTTCCTCGGCTGGGGCCCGGTGGGGCAGCTTGCTGTGTTTTTTGGCTGCTGCTTTGCTGGCTATACTCTGGTCACTGCTTATCTGTCTGTCTTTGTCTGATGGGCTCTCTGACAGTGCTAGTGTGGGGCTGATCGTTCGACTCTGTATCTGGTTGTTTGGGCAGTGTTTCTGGCCAAGGTTTACTGTGAAACTGGCTGGACCTGAGAGCAGCCTTGGTTAAATCTCACAGTAGCCCCTGGTGTCTGTCTTTGGATCTCTGCTTCTGCGTGGTTGATAGTCCCCCAATTCCCATCCTCAGATTGGAAAACAGAGAGCCTATGCTGCAAGAAATATTTCCCTGCCTCAGGTCTGCACTTGGGCTGCTGTGGGGGAATTGGACTGACTCCGGGAGGAAGGACATTAAGTGGGGGAAACCACTGGATTCTTCCTGGCTTCCGGGGACATATCCCAGATGTACTTTGTGTACCTGCATAAACACGTGTAGACATGGGGGCGGCTGGGGTCCCGGGCTGTTGAGATCCTGTGTCTGAGGTAAAGGGTGTTCTATGACCTTTGGTAAGGATTTATGTTATGAACAGTCTTCATTTTCTTTTGATCACTGATACACAATAAAGTCGAAGCAACCTCTGACTTGGCTAGCATACACGTCTTGGTGCCCTGAGTTTCCCAGAGCCCAGTAGGAGTCTGTGTGGAGGCCAGTGATAGATCAAAGGGGCTTTTGAACATCCAGGTTTCAGGCTTTCTCCCCAGGAGTGTAGCAGGTAGCCTTACATTCAAGGCGATTTGGAGACATGCAGACCTCCAATTAAGCTAAAACATTGCCCTTCCCACTTGTGGTGTGTATACCTAATTAGCTAAGCTCACTGGTAGAGATATGTTTTTTAATTTTGAAAAATGGCCCCGGCATTACCGATGTTCTATAACTCATCCACGGCTGACTACATTCTGTAGTCAGCAGTCTTTACTGAATGACAAACCACTGTAGTTGTCTTCTAGCATCTTGGCGAACCTTTCCTACAGGAGCCAATATATTGGTTTCCATTGCTGGATAGGGGACCCCCAAGCCCCACTAAGAAGGGTGTTTGGGGTCAAGGTGCCCTGGCCCAGGGATTGAGGTTTCCCGGCCTTCCTGGAGAGCAGTACCCCCAACCCCACCCAAAGGCGCCTGCCTGGGCTGATGCTGCCCCTCCCCCACCCATTTCTCCCAACAGATGGCTGCTTCTGTCCCATGGGCCTGCTGTGCTGTGCTTGCCGCTGCCGCTGCCGCTGTCTACACCCAGAAACACAGCCCACAGGGTGAGTGCTTGGGAGAGCTGCTTGCCCATTCCCTCCCAAAACTGTTCCTGGATCCTCAAAGGCACATCTGCACGCAGACGCCCCCAAGAGTCACGTGATGATCCTGTCCCACATACATCACCCAAAGGACATGTAGTCATGTGACAGCGATAAGCAGGGTGACCCTCTGATTTGAACAGGCACTGCCCTCACCTGGGTGATCACATGCTGATTGTGTCTCTGACTTGAAATAATTTGTCCTGAAGGGAAGGTAGAGGGTACAGGCAGGAGGATGCAGGCAGGCACGATAAGGGTTGGGAGAGGAGGCGGTGGGGACGGGGCCCTTGTAAAATATTTGGTTAGATGTGTAGGGGTGTCGGGGGCATTTACAAGACTGGGCAAAACTTACAGGTTACTCCCTGATGTCAGCTTTGTCCTTGAAGGAGAATCGTGACAGGGATGGTGGACAGACATTAAGATAGATGGGAGAAGGCTGGTGACTAAGATGGTCCAGGTATTTGGAGCCACTGGAGGAAGGAGACACTGCTTGGGAGGTTGGGTGATTGGTAGCCCCTCTACCCATCTCCCAACTGTTTGTCTAGAGAGTTCTGAGTCTCCATAGCTTATAGGACAGGGAGCTGCATCCCTGCTGGGGAAACACATACCCTTTTAACTTGACTATCAACCCTTTAACTACATTGAAGTCTGAACTTGCAAGTTGTTTCCAATTAAGTTCCCTGAGTTCCTTCATTGGTATCCAGTCTTGCCTCTACCATGGCTGGGGGGTGGGGGGGGAGGGACAGAAGCAGGGCGTGAGAGGGAGTAACTTTAGGGCCCAGGCATTTAACAGACCTCAATAGCTGATCTCTACCCTCCTCAAGACTGTACAGGGTTGGAAGGATAGTGTTGAGGCACCACTAGCCTCTTCCTTGTGAGACTGGCAACTGAGGCCCAGAGTGAGCCTGGTCAGTCGCAGAACTCCTGGCTGGATCAGCACAGGGTCTACCAGGTTCCTCTGCCTTACATGCAAAGGTCTCTATGTACATGACAGTCAGGGCTGCATTTGGGCAGGGCCCTGGCATAAGGTCACAGTTCAGAGTGTGTGAGACTCTTTCTAGTTAGGTGAGAGTGTAGCTCTGTTTGGGTGTCTCTGTGAGCCTGTATCTTTAGGCTGTGTATTACCTGAGTGAATGCTCGTGTAGAGGCTGTAATCATTGCATTTGAGACCGTGTCCTGTGTGTGATAGTATGTTTTTCTTCTTGTTAAAACTCACCCTGTCCACAAGACCCTGTCCCCCTGAGTAGTCGTGCCTCTAGGTGATAGTTCCTTCTTTGTACTTGCCCTGTGGTGTTGTGTCGGGTGTAACTATCCCTGGAAGGGCATAGCTAGCGTCCCCCGTGTGATTGAACCCATGTGTGACTGTAACCTTGTGAGGAGCGGCCGGTGTGTGCTGCTGCTTTGTGGGTGACCGTTCTCATCCTGCCTGTGTGGTGATATGAAGTTGCTTTGGACACCCCGGGGGGACCGTTTCCGGCACATAGTCCCCATGTGAGTCTGTGCGTGCAGGTGTGAGGGAGCCATCAGCTCTGTCCCTCTGTGTTCCCCTCGTCCATGACCTCATCCTGTCTCTGTCTCTCATCCTGGCTTCTAACAACCTTTTCACAGCTGATCCCGTTGGAGCATTTGTCACCGTGTCAGGGCCAAGAACCCCACCCTCCCCCTGCTGCTTGATTTAATTTCTGAAATGGACAGCGCATCAGGAGGGGCACCTACGGGGCTGTCCAGAAACAGAGGATCGAACCCGTGCCATTCCCAAAGCCGTGGCGTGGCCATGCATATTGCAGTTGTGTTATTGTAACAGTCGTGGCACCGTGTGATTGTCATGCTGAGTTGCCCCTGCCTGCATTCTAACCTGCAGTTGTTGTGTGGCTCTTTTGCCCTTTGCCATTGCTATCAGATTGTGTCTTCATGGTTGTTTTTTTTTTCCCTCCCAAGGCAGACTGTGTGATGGGGGAAGTGTTTAGCCCACTGCTATTGTATTTGTTATTAGGGGGTGTCTCCTCATCTGTGGCTGTGCCACCCACCCCCTGACCCAGTACTGAATGAAGGGCCATACCCATACCGAAACCAGGCTTGCTCTGAGCGGCTTTTGGTCAGTGTTGATGTGTTGCCGCAGGGACCCTGATGGCCACGCCCCCTCCCCAACGGTCAGTTTCCAGCCTCCTCCTCAGGCAGCTGGATGTAGAGTCTCTGTTGGGGGGGTTGTGTGGAGAGAGGGGCTTGGCACGTTTCCTGGAAGCTCCAGGTTTTTGGAAGGGAGGTTGGAAGGGGGCTCAGTGGCCGGAGCTATTTGATGGAGGGGGGGGCTCAATGGCCTGAGTCTTGGACACTGGGCCTCTGGTCAGGGGGAGGCCCCCATTCAGTCTCTGGTCCAGCTTCACAGCTGTGGCCTCCAAGGCCCCCAGCCACCGCCCTTCCGCCTGTTCATCCTCTGTTCGTCTGGTCCCAAGCCCCACAGACAAGTGGTCAGGGCTGACTCCGGTTCCCGCTTCCCCCTCCTCCGGACAGGGACAGAGAGGCTCAAAGAGGGGCAAGGCAGAGACAGGCTGCGTGAGGGAGGCAGACACAGAGACCCTGGCCAGGGAGGGTGACAGAGGCAGCACACTGGACAGATGTTCCAGCCCAGAGACAAGCAGTCCTGGGGAAGGGGCTACACTGAAGGGGGGGTGACTGAGGGGCCCATGGGGGAATCTCTTCCCCCTCCCCCCAGCAGTCCTGGTGGTGTTAACAAGTCTAATTAAGAGGCCACTGGCCCAACTTAATTGGCTCGTTAACAGGAATTGCCTCTGAAAATCCCCCAACTCAGCGGGGTGGCTCTCTGGAGGGGAGATGTGAGCGAGTGTTAACGAGGGATCCCGCAGCCCCCCCCCCCGCCCCTTCCCCCTCCTCTTCCCCCTCCCTCCCTCACTCCACAGATCTGGCTGGGATGAGGGAAGCATCTGCCCTTCCAGGCTCAGGGGGCAGGAGTGGGGGTGTCTGAAGATTCCGATCCTGCATGCTGGCCCCTCTGCCGCTGTTGCCTGTGGATCTGTCTCTGTGACTGTCCCCGCTCGCTGCCTCTTCCACCTGGTGCTCCCTCTGGACAGGTGCTCCCTTCTACCCTTCTATGCCCAGTCTCCTGGGTTCTGTCCATCACGCCTGGGTTGGCCTGGGCTGCCAGGTCCAGGGCAGGGGTTTGGTTTTAGTTCTGACAGGCCTCTCCTGGGGGCAGACGAGGAATGGGCAGATCACTCCCTCAGACCCAGCCCCCACCCCACCCCATGCAAGTTTCTGCTTCACAAAGTTGACAGTTGCTAGGAGTTCCCCAGGGCTTACTTCCTCAAGGCCTGCCTGCTCTCCTTTCTGCTGTCGCCCACAGCCTGGATGGTCAAGGGTAGGGGTGAGGAGCTTGTGTGGAGTGGGTCGTGTGTGTGTGTGTGTGTGTGTGTGTTAGTGGTGGTGGCGGATAACGGACAGAGACAGGACAGAAAGAAAGGGAATGAGACAGAGAAAAGAATCCAGAGGGGGCATCCCGCTGCACCATCTTGCCTCTGAAATGTCAGCGAGGGAGACAGACCCAGAGACCCTGTTCATGGCACAGGGAGGGTGACAGAGGCATCGAGCAGGATGGATGTGCCAGCATTAGGGCCACAGAGGTCAGGAGGCTTAGTAAGAGGTTCAGAGACAGAGGGGAACTGAATTTTCCCTTAGAGTAGATTCCTCCAAATGCTACACGCTCTCTCCCCACGCCCCTCACTCTCTCTCTCCTTCCCTCACCCCACAGAGGGTCTCTGTGTACACACATGCACGGCCCTGTCCCTCCCACCCTCGCACCTCTGTCTCACCTGTGCAGGGTCAGCTGAGGGGCTAGGAAGACTGTGACCTGTGAATTCTGTCTTGTGTCCTCCCTGCCCCCACAGAGGCACCCCATGTGCAGTATGAGCGTCTGGGAGCAGATGTGACACTGCCGTGTGGGACAGCAAGCTGGGACGCGGCTGTGACATGGAGGGTAAATGGGACAGATCTGGCCCCTGACCTGCTCAATGGCTCTCAGCTGATACTGCGAAGCTTAGAACTGGGCCACAGTGGCCTCTACGCCTGTTTCCACCGCGACTCCTGGCACCTGCGCCACCAAGTCCTTCTACATGTGGGTTGTAAGTATTGCCGGGGACTCTGACCTCCTATCGGATGCCTTAGCTTCCTTGAGAGCAGGGCCACATCCCCACATTGGGAGGGCAGGAAAGGGGAGAGCTTCTGTCTGACCTTTGCCTTCGGATCCTTCCCAAACCTGTTCCTCTGATCTCTTGAGTCTCATCTTGCTCAGTGAGTCTAAACCCCTGGTCACTTTGCCTATACATCCTACCTGTGTGGAGGTCTTTAAATCCTGAAGTCCTTTTTGTCCCCTGAGTCATAGTGTGTAAAGGAAGGCTAGCAAGGCTTGGTGGGTAGAAAGGGATCCTAGGGTCACAACTCTGAGCTGGAGTTGTCTCACTGTGTCTGCTCCCACAGGAGATAGCCAAAGTGTCTGAGGAAGGGAAATGGGGCATAAGGTTGTTATGCGCAGGAGCATTCTGGGAGGCCCCAGGGAAGGAAGAAGGCTCCCTACAGTGGGAGATGCGTGGAGATCTGGATTTAGAAGATACACGGAAACAGAATTTCTTTCAATTTGTTTCCATTTGTATTTTTGTTGTTTTTATCTTGTTTTATTTTTTGAAGCAAGGTCTCACTCTGTCAACCTGGCTGGCTTGGAACTAACAAAGTAGAGTCCAGACTGGCCTTGAACTCACAGAGATGGGCCTGCCTCTGTGTCTCAAGTGCTAAGGTGTACATCACCATACCTGGCTGGAAACATTTCTGACAGAGTTGACTAGGCCACAGAGCCATTTGGGTCGATGACAGTGGGGACAGGGAAGTGCCAGGAAATAGGTGAGTGACATGGTCTGAATCAGGTTCAGGCAGAGAAAAGAAACACAGCGGAGGGAGGGAGGGAGCGAGGCAGGGCAGGAAGGAGGCTGGCATGGTGCAGGAGACACGCTGAGGAGCTAGGACCAGAGAATAGAGCTGAAGACGCAGGGATGCAGGGATGTTGAGTGGTCAGAGACTGGTGATGGGTTGGAGATGGGAAGGTGAAGAGCGAGGGCTGAGGGTATGGTCACTGTGACTGGAAGAAGTAGTCTAAATCTAAAGCGAAAATAAAGACAAGCTGTTTATTTTGCAACCGATGGAAACCTCGTAGAGTGGTAAAGAGACACAGAGGAGGGAAGTCATTAATAAAATAGAAAATGAGTAGTTATCAGGAAAATGGTTCAGCGGGTAGACTCTGTCTCACATGACAGAAGAAGAACCAGTTCCTGCAAGCTGTCTTCTGGTGCTGTAGCACAAATGCACAGCACACACCAAATATGGTGGTGGTGGTGGTGGTGGTGGTGGTGGTGGTGGTGGTGATGATGATGATGAATTAGTTATTAGTGGGCATGATGAACATACGATAGCCTCAACACTCAGGAGACAGAAGCAGGAAAATTCCATTTTGTTGCTGACCTGACCTATCCAGTGACATCTGTCTCAAAAAAAAAAAAAATGTACGTTATCGGGTGTTTGTTGTCTCTTGATGATAAGAGCCACCAGTGAGGGCACTCTGGGTATAAGATGTAAAAGGGACTCTCAGAGTTGTCCTCCTGGGGTAAGGAAATTAGAATGTTTAACTCTCCTGCCTTTAGTGATGGAGGAGTTTCCTGGGTAGGGGCGGGGCATGCTTGGGTGCTTAATTACCTTGCACTTTCAGTGCAATGCTTTGGTGGCCAGAGAGGTCTCTCCAGAAAATAATTGCAGAAGTTGGCAATGGAGTAGGTGAGATCTGCAGCTCTGTCCTCAGCTGAGAAGGTCCTTGGGAGGGAAGCCTGGAATTGGTCCAGAGTGAAGGCCAGGGATTCAAGGCCAGGCAGCTCCTGGAGATGGAAATTCAGGGCTTGTCATTATTACAACTGAGAAGGGATGAGATGGGCAAAGGAGAGATTGTAGAAGACAGAATTGAACCCTGAAGACCATCAGTGTGTAAGATGTTGATGGAGAGGAGGAGCCAGTCTGAAGGAAGATGGAAGAACCGCATGATTGGTCTAAGGAATCAAGGGAAGCAGCGTGGTGAGGTCATCAGCTGGGGGGGCAGGTGGCAGGTGCCCAGCATGGTGAGGTCATCAGCAGGTGGGCAGGTGCCCAGCATGGTGAGGTCATCAGCAGGTGGGCAGGTGCCCAGCATGGTGAGGTCATCAGCAGGTGGGCAGGTGGGCAGGTGCCCAGCATGGTGAGGTCATCGGCAGGTGGGCAGGTGCCCAGCATGGTGAGGTCATCAGCAGGTGGGCAGGTAGGCAGGTGCCCAGCATGGTGAGGTTATCAGCAGGTGGGCAGGTGCCCAGCATGGTGAGGTCATCACCTGGGGGCAGGTGGGCAGGTGCTCAGTATGGTGAGGTCATCACCTGGGGGCAGGTGGGCAGGTGCTCAGTATGGTGAGGTCATCAGCTAGGGGCAGGTAAACAGGTGCCCAGCTCTTGGCCAACAGAGTGATTGTTTGGAAAATCCTCCATCTTTTCTCCTGAACCAAAGATTCAAGCTTCTTTGGCCTCATTACGTTTGGATTTAACTCACATGACAGTCAAAGGATAGTTCTTTTTACTCCCTGGAAGCTACCTGGGAGCGAGCCTTTGCCCATCGTTCAGAGACCAGTGTAGACAACCAGGTGAAATGTTTAGCTGACAAATTGCTCAGGACTGCCCACTAAAACACCCGCAATGGGCCTGAATGAGGTGTGAAGGGATGGTCAGTATAGATGTCCTTTCCTGGGGGAACATCTGTATATATATATATATATTTTTTTTTTTTTCTTTTTCCTTGAGACAGGATTTCTCTGTGTAGCCCTGGTTGTCCTGGAACTCAAAAACTCTTCTGCCTCCTCAGTGCTGGGCTGAAGGGTGTGCAGCACACTGCCCACGTGGAAAAGCATTTCAAATTGTCTTTAAACTGAAGAGATGGCATTCAGGTCAAATGTCTTAAATGTGAGCCAAGAGTGGAGTGACCCCTATTGCTGTTTATAGAGAAATGCAGGACCTGGTTAGCCAAATCCTCCTTGGTTTAGCACCAGGTAATAGTGGAAAAACTCAAGATTGGCTCCAGGCCCTTATGTGGAAAGTGTCTGTAGAATGAGACCTTCCCACCACAGCTACCCCCACCCTTCTGACTTCTTAGTTGGGTTCCCCAAATGATGAATAAGGCTGGTGGTAATGGCTGGTGTCTGATAACCGTCAACCCAGTTTCTGGTGCTGTGAACTTTGAAGAGGAATTGGATTTTGAAGTAATGTCCATAGTCCTTACTAACAGGATATGGCTGCATCATCTCTTTTGTGACCAGAGTCCAGACCGCTTAGATACGGCTCACTGTACTCTCTTGACCTTTTACCCCTCAGGGCCGTGAAAACGCTGTAGCATCTGTAACAGGTACTTATCTCCCGCTGCCTTATTTCCGTCTAAGGATCTGGTTAGAGGAATAGGGGGCTATTAATTACGATTGTCTTGGTCACTTTATGTTAATAGCAAGGGGCTGGGTTTGAAAACACTCCATTTCCAAGTATTCTTCTTGCCATCTTCCCAAGAGCATGATGATGTTGTCACCTGTGGTTTGTGGGTCCTTGAGACCAAGAATTACTATTTAATATTTATCCTTAACATGTGCAATTTTTATTTCCAAGTTTCCAAAGGAACTTGGTCATAGTGATATTTTGGTAGAAGACTCCTTAACCAGGCAGCTCCCTACTGCATTCTCCTGACCCATCTTCCCGCCCTCAGGTGATTCCCCACGCAGCAAGGCAGCTCCTACTGACATCTTGGGAAACGGGATCACAATGTTCCTTTTAGTAGCATATTTTTTTTTGTTTACTGGACAGTGCCTATCATTCCGATCTTAAGCTAAAACAAACCGGAGATTAAAATAATTTTTAAATGGACAGTTTCTTTTTCGGCCCCTCCCGCCAAGAGTCATCAAGATAGAGGCTCCAAGTTCAACACTGCTACCCCCCCCCCCCGCAGCTCTGTTTGGCTGGGAGGGAAAGACTAGCCCACAGGACTGTGGTTAAAAATGTCGAGGAGAAGTGAGTGGGAGGCAGAAGAGGGTATTTGGGAGTCCAGAACTTGGGGTACCTCAAGGGATCCCACAAGCAAAGGTTAAGACAGGCCATGAGCCTTGAATGCCAGGTGGGAGGAGTGTGGGTGTGGCGTGGGCAGGGCCGCAGCGGAAGGGTCAGCGCGCCCCACCCTGGCCTGATCTGGCCTGGCCCAGGGTGTGGGCAGCCTGCCTCTTCTCTCTAGGCCAGCGGGCAGGCCTCATGCGTGCTGGGGGCTCCAGCCCAAGCAGGCTGGCTAGATGAGAGGAAAAACATGCGGTTTGGTGGGCTGGACATGGAAAAACAAGCCAATTAAGAGGAAAACAAACAAACTTCAGGCCAGCAGAGGCACACGCACACACGCACACACGCACACGCACACGCACACGCACACAGCCCTGAATGGGATTCAGACACTGTCCCTGGCTGACACAGTCACTTAGGCATCTCAGGAACCCCACGAGGGGAAGTCAGGGTGCTCGGGTATCTCAGAGCGTGCTGTATCCCTAGGTATGACGCTGTCATATGTACGTGTAGGAGTTTGCTCAGACACCCGTGTCGTGGCCCAGCCATGTGTGAACATACTGGGAACTCAGGGCATCTTCGTAGACCCATAGTTTGGAAAGAACACTCAAAGCCAGGTGTGACGGCTCATGCCTTTAGTCCCAGCACTCGGAAAGCAGAGGCCTTTGCGCCTCTATGAATTTGAGTCTAGCCTGGTCTACATAGTGAGTTCTAGGCCAGTCAGGGCTACATGAGACCCTGTTTCAAGAGAAAAGAAAAAAAAGCACACTCAGCCTTAAGCTCCGTCACGTATCCAGTGGCACGCTGGAGGGCATAAAATCCAGCCTTGCCCTCATAGACAACTTCTAACTAAGCAGTGTCCCCGGAGGCAGCCATGCAGTGTGCCCCACACAGCCTCTACGCCACCACCAAGGGTCTCGCACATAAGCCACCGTTGCAGTCACTGACTTAAAACCAGCTTTCCAGAGCTCACAGCACACTCACTCAGGGCCTCCCAATCCCACAGTGTCCCACAACCTCACTCCTGGTCTCACACAGCACCCCCATCCCCGCCCACCCGGCCCCTCAGCTGGGCTCCAGCTGCAGCAAGTCACTCCTTTTCTTCCTTTTCTTTGTTTTTCTTTCCTTCTTTTCCCTCTGAGAAACCTGGTCCCTGTCAGGAAACCCAAACCCTTCTCTACTCAGGGCCCTGGGCCAGGCAGGAGTAGCCAGATGACAGACCAACCCCCTGCCTGGCCCCTACCCCCCTGTGACCTGCCCATTCAGAGAGGGGAACTGGACCGCAGGGGGGAGGACAGAAGGAAAGGGGTGGAGAGGGTGAGCCTGGCCGGGGAGGGGGCTGGGAGTCTAGTGCCATGGCCTGTTCTGCCCTCCACAGCCTGGGCAGGCAACAGAGAGCTGACTCTGCAGCTTCCCCCCCCCGCCCCCCCAGCGCTCTTCTCCTTTGAAGCTGGGGGTAAGGGGGGGCAGCGGTAGGAGCGGGGAGTGGAGGTTTCTCAGCGACCTCGGAATGTCCTTTCCTCCTAGAGCCAGTGCCAACTCTGGCCTGGCCCCCAGGCCCCCAGAAGGCACTTCCTGTGTCCTTGGCCATCCCTACCCCGCCCCCATGCAGTGCTCTATACCAGTGGGCAGATAGGACAGGGACGAGACAGGCACCCGGGGTGACAGGAGTCCAGTGTAAGACGGACAGACAGGCAGGCAGAATGCAAGGTGGCCCATGTGTGCGTGCCCTCCCCCCACCCTGTGAGCTGGGAGGGGTGGCCCTGACCACAGCGTCACTCCACCTGCTCCGGGAAGTTCTCCTGGTGCCTTCCCGCCCTCATCGATGTCCCGCTGCAGAACTAGGCTTGACTCTGGTGTCCCATCTTGGTCCACGCCTTCACACAGACTGTACATACTAGGTGTGTGCATGAAGTCACCCCAAATCATGTATGCTGTGGATGGAAGCCTCAGTTCCCTGAGGGTCCCCACAGCCACACTATGAGCCTACAAGCGTAGCCGTGTACTCCCCTTCACTGTCCCTGGCTTGTGGAGCTACCCCCTCCCATTTCCTGTCCACCTGTCAGGCAGGGGGCGGGGAGGAGCACAGGAGGGAGGTGTCAGCATCTGTGGAGCCACTGACATTCCTCGCCTGGGTCAGATCACAGAAGCTGCCTCCTTCCAGGAACTTGAGCCGCCTGTCCTCACGCCTTGCCCGGGTGTCTGAAGGTGGGACAGCTGACCTAAGTGCTCACAGCATCAAAAGCCACAATTAGACAACAGAAAGGACTTCCCAAACATAGTCCTGTAATACCTTGCTGAGATGAGTCCCAGTGCTGTTGCCGTGTGACCTCAAGCAAAATAGTATCCTTTGTACTTCTTTATTCCAAACCGAAGGCAGCCGTGGTCATGTCATGGCCGTTCTTAAGGTGGTGGTAGACTTGGCAGCTGGAGCCAGGAGTCAGTGGGGAACACACCAAGGGAACAGCCACTTTCTTCCAACAGACACTTTGGACACATAAATATTCACATATGGTCATACATGGATGACATGAGCAAGAGCTGCATAGATGCTTCACGTCACCAATCACTCCATCATGTCAGAGACACGTGTGTTACATACATGGATGCCTGCAGATATGTGTGCACAATGGATACGTTCATGTCTAGCCATGTGTACTCCTGTGTGGCTACCAGGCCCGTTCATCTATCAATCAACAGATGGGAAGCCTGGGGAGGCAGGAAGGGGGCGAAGGGGGGGGGGCACGTCTCTTCTCCAAAATGTGCAGGGTCGCCCTGGCAGGTAGAGAGAGAGGGCCACTCTGGAGGCCTTCAGTCTCCGTGGCACTCCTCCGGAAGTGGACACAGTGTGACTAGAGACATGGACAGAGACAATTCCCTGAGACATCACGTCCATGCTGTGATTGATGAGCTGAGGCACACAGGGCCCCCCCTGCTCCCCACAGTTCCTGCCTCCATTGAGCAGGTGTGGGGGGGGAGAAATCCTCCACACAGCCTTGTTTTTCTTTAATTAAACATCTGGCTCTCTGTGGCCTGGGAAGCCTCAGACCCTCGCTGACAGCCCTTCCCCCACCTTTGGCATCGATGATAGGCTGGGAGGGGGAGTGCTGGGGCTCTGGGGCCCACCTGTCCCCAGACTAGTACAGGGGACCAGAGGTTTCAAGGGGACCCTGACCTCCCTGTCCTGTCCTCACCCCCAGTGCCGCCTCGGGAGCCTGTGCTCAGCTGTCGCTCCAACACGTACCCCAAGGGCTTCTACTGCAGCTGGCACCTGCCCACCCCCACCTACATCCCCAATACCTTCAATGTGACTGTGCTGTGAGTAGCCGCGCTCTTGACCCGGTCCCAGCCCTGACCTTTGACCTCCCCCTCTCCTCATCACGCCTCCAGTCCAAGACCCCAGCCTGGCCTCGGGCTTGACCTTCCTTCCCCTAGCCTGCCCCAGCCTGCCCCTTGATGTTGGTAACAGTACCTGGGCCTCACTCCTTTCCAGGCATGGCTCCAAGCTCATGGTCTGTGAGAAGGACCCAGCCCTCAAGAACCGCTGCCACATTCGGTACATGCACCTGTTCTCCACCATCAAGTACAAGGTCTCCATAAGTGTCAGCAACGCCTTGGGTCACAACACCACGGCCATCACCTTCGACGAATTCACCATTGGTGCGTGCGGTAATGATGGTGGTGGTGGTGGGGCGGCTGCATGTTCTGGGAGTGGGCGTGTCAGAGGTGTGTATGAATCCCGCTGGCAACGCTCACACACGTGCACAGTGCCTCCATATCTGCCCATGACGGCAGGAAGGGCCATCCTTTACCTGCAGGGGAGACTCCTCAGCAGCCCCTCTCATTGTCTCTTTGGCTCAGAGAACATGCAGCAGGCGGAAAGGCAGCGAGCTGGGCCAGACTCCTGCGCAGCTGCAGGCTGCCCCCACCCCATGCTAATGGCTTCCTTACGGCCTGTGATGAATGAGGTGTCAGAACAGGAGACAGGAGAAGGACAGACACTGCCCTCTCCCCACCTCTTATCCCATCCAGACCCTCTGCCTGCCCTCGCCCTGCTCCAGACAGGCTCTGCCTGCTCGTACCTCACCCCAGACAAACCCTTTATCGGTCTTGGAGACTCTCTTGCCTTCCTCTACTCTGTCTTCCCTTTCTGTCTTTCCCACAAGCGGCACAGCTAGATATTCAGTCAGACCGTTGCTCTAGAGCTGAGCTCTCAGATGCCGCCATTATTAGATTCCCCAGCTTACGGCTAACCCACAGAGCATCCTCAGATTCAGACTCTTCTGAGGGAACCCAGGCTCAGTTGAGAACTAGGGGGAATAAAAACCCTGAGGGGAAGCTGGCAGGGGCCGTGTGTGCTGCAGTGTAAGAGGGTGATCTGGGTGGCGGTAGAGATGGTGACTGCGGTGCGGGCATCGTGTCGGCTTCGTCTTCAGGATGCTGGATACCGTGGGGATGAAGTTGTGATAGAGGCTGGCTGACATTTGGGATGTCGCTACCAAGAGCTGGTGACTGACTAGTGACAGCCAGTGGTGACAATGGGGACAGGGCAGAGGTGGTAATCAGATGCTTGTGCACTGTAGTTGCCAGAGAGGAGGGACGGTGACTGTCAATTGTTGGCATCAGAGGTGGCTGATGAGGGGCCGGTTGACAGTGGAGGGTTGTTCCTGGAGGTGGGCACACTAATGAAGCTATGTCTCCTGAATAGTGAAGCCCGATCCTCCAGAAAACGTGGTGGCCCGGCCAGTGCCCAGCAACCCCCGTCGACTGGAGGTGACATGGCAGACACCCTCCACTTGGCCTGATCCTGAATCCTTTCCTCTCAAGTTCTTCCTGCGCTACCGGCCTCTCATCCTGGACCAGTGGCAGCATGTGAGTATCCTGCCCTGCCTAGATCCCTGAGGCTGCGGGGCACAGTGAGAGAGGAGACTGTGCCCCAGGAAGGATTGGCACCAACAGGGGACCAGTGGCAGTCTGAGAGGCTCGCTAGGGGCAGAAAGGGATCTGGTGAGCTTGGGAAAAATGAATGGAGCCCAGGGAGGCATCCTCATCAGAACATGCCGTTGAGGACACCCAGGGTAGTGGAGAGAAGCGCTGGGCGGGGGGGGCGGGGCACAGGGCTAGCAGGGTTTCCCACTCAGTACCCTCCACTGCCAGCCCTGCCCAGGCGTGGGGCTGTGCTGGATCCAGAGAACAGAATGGTCCCAGTCCTCAGAGATGTACTGATGGGCCCAAGGGGTTAGAACCAGACACTGGGATTGAGTTTGGTCTAGGGATTGAGTTTAGATCCTGAGGATTATTCAGGCTCCAATCAATTAGGCCTAGATTAGAGGTTAGTTTGAGATTATAGGTCAGGTGGTGGCCTGGGCTAGGAATCAAACAGTGGACAAGGGTCAGTATGGGGAGTGGTCTGGGTATTGATCAAGTTATGATGGAGAGCCTAGGAAATGGCCAGGGATATGAATACTTGTGGGTTTTCCCATATCGAGAGCCCCCCCAGGCCTGTAGGCTGTGGGCACTCTGGGTGGCCCTTGAGCTCTGGGCTAGGACTAGAGTTGGAAGTGTGCCATGAGGCAAGCCAGTCTGTCTCCTGGGGGTCAGCTTGAACCCCCACAGGCTCCAGTGCCATCTCCGTATGCCTTTCTCCTGTCTGGCCTTTAAAGTCTGTAATCTGATTCCTAGGTGCCTGTCCTGGTTGTAGGCCTGGCCTCCACAAAGGCTACTCACACTCTCACGTGTTCCCTGACAGAGTCCGGAGTCCCTCCCGCCTGGCCAGCTGCCCGAGCCTAATGCATTGCTAATAACCAGGGTCTGGTTTCACAAGCCCCTCCCCCGCTAACGAGCTACAGGCAGCAGCTCTGCGCGTTGCAGCGCACACGCCTTGCAGTGGACCTGGCACACTGCCCACCACACACGGGAACACACACACACACACACACAGCTCCCAGCAGGAATCATGCTGCACTCATGCCTGGGACCAACATGCCAAGGACCATAAGTGGGCAGAACTCACTTCTACTCTGGGAACATGCATGTTCTACGGCATGAGAACATGCACGTTCTATGGTCTCAGAGAACGTGCATGTTCTACGGCACGTCGCAGCTTTCTTCCAGGTCTCACAGGCATTGGAAATGGTTAGACTTGTGGCTCTTTTCAACTTGAATTTTGCATAGAATATATTCCTTGTCCTTGATCTTGGAGAGAAACAGGTGTGTGATCGCAAGAGGAGAGCAGAGAAAAAGATCATTTGGTTATTCGGGGAAAATATGAGCCATGAGTTATAAACCAATAGGGATGAGGTGGTATGTCAGAGACTGTCTCGGCATGGACAAGGTAAGGCAGGAACTGGAGTCCAGTGTGGGAATCCTATGTCACCTGCTCTGTCCTAACTCAGCCAGGAGACTTGAGGGCAGTGCCTGACATTTGCAGCTGACCGAGGAGAGGACTTTCCAGGCCAATGGGCGGCAGTAACAGCTCCTGTTAATTGAAGGGTCCTTCTGCTAAGGATCAGTGACAGCCTAGCCAGGAGGGGCCAGGCCTAAGATTGTCACTGTCCAGAGATCCCTGGCAAGCAGTGTAGTGTCTTGAGTCCACCAGTGAGGTGGCAGCTTGGTCTATGTCCCTTGGTTCTTCCCTTTGTCTTTGGGGAAAGACATGTGGAGATCTGTAGGCCAAGAAGGAGGGAGAGGGGAGCTGACCAGCCAGAGGGAATCTTTATAGATGGGGAGACTGGGGTACAGATTGGAACTGGCACACACACACCCCCACCATGAGAGGAGGGCTTTTGGTGGTCGCTCATCTTCCAGGGCTGGGAATAGGATTGGCTCGGTCAGGGTCTGGGATCAAATGTATTTCATCATGACCCTGACCTTTACCAGGGCCTCCAGCATCAGGACCACAGACTCAGAATTAGAGGGGCTTCCTGCACATGAGTGGAAGCACGCACATGCACACTGCGCATACACAGGCGTGCATGCACGTGTATAACAGACTAGCAGGTCAGGTGGCCTAGACCTTATATTTCTGGGGAGAAGTTTGGAACGGGAACCAAAAGGGCCCTAAAGCCAGACATGGCCCAGAGCAGCCCCCTCCTACGCCCCCACCGGCTGCCCCTGTTTACGAGGCGGCTTAATGAGGCAGCGGGTGCCGCTGAGATGAACCAGAGCCCAGCCTGGGCTAGGGAGGGGCGCCGGACAGGCAGGCCGCCCCGGAGAGTGGGGGGAAGACCAGCGGGATGAGGCCAGCGAGTCGGGGTGGGGTAGTGATGCCATGCCTCAGGGAGAAAGGGAGTCGCAATCCTGTCACCCTAGGGACTGTCTCCACCCCTTCCTACTTCTAGCCGGGTGGTAACACTTGAGCAGGACTTCCTGGGAGAGGCCCTGCTGGGGCTAGGTGGTAGTGGCGGCTCTGGACTGAACCCCACAATGACAGCGTCGGCTGGTCTAGTCGGTCTTATCCTCATGGCTTAGGTCTCATTATAACCCTAAGGCAGGTACTGTCATTAGCACTCAGTTACAGGTATGGAGGCTGTGCAGCTTGGCCTCCGAGTTAGGGAGAGATGGAGCCAAAGCTTTTATTTTCAGCATCTTCCCGGCAGCAGGCTTTGGTGCTTCTGACCTTTTACTCCAGGGCTCTCTGAGAGGAGGTAGCCCACCACCACACTGCTCCCCAGTAGTCTCCACCTTGGCACCCCAGCATCTTGGATAACACATCACAGCTACTGAGCGAAAGTCCTTCTGGAGGCATTCTAGCCTCCCTCGTGCCTGAGGCCCATCCCCTAGGTCTTGGTCCTGATGGCTTTATTGTCCCACAGAAAGTGAAGGTCGTTTACTGTGGCCCTCTCCCAGACATGTCCTTGCTTCCCTTGTGGGGTCGGGGGCTCACTTCCCACCCCATCCCGTGACTGGGCCTGCAGGTGGAGCTCTCCGATGGCACAGCGCACACCATCACCGATGCCTATGCTGGGAAGGAGTACATCATCCAGGTGGCGGCCAAGGACAATGAGATTGGGACGTGGAGTGACTGGAGTGTGGCTGCTCATGCCACACCCTGGACCGAGGAACCAAGGCACCTCACCACTGAAGCCCAGGCCCCCGGTGAGCCTGCCTGTCCCCGGCCCCGCCCTACCCCGCCCCGCCCTGTACTTATGCATGCCCTCCAGTTCCTCCTCGGAGCAGAGCCTCTGCCAAACACCCTCTCCGGCTGTGACAGACCTTCCCATCTGCCCAATACCTGTGTTCCTAGCGCTTGTTTTCTATATGTCCTTGGTAGGGACTTCTGGGCGCAGTGGTCACCTGTGAGCCTTATGGGTCACCTATGAGCGGGATGGGAGAGGCAACACTAACCTCATCAGGAAGCAGCAACAGTGTGACCCCACAAAACCCCAGATCTGGGTGGGACCCAGCCCTGGCCCTGCCCTGAGTTTCCCCCATGCTCCCCAGAGACCACGACCAGCACCACCAGCTCATTGGCACCCCCACCCACCACGAAGATCTGTGACCCCGGGGAGCTTGGCAGCGGCGGAGGACCCTCCATACCCTTCTTGACCAGTGTCCCTGTCACTCTGGTCCTGGCCGCCGCTGCTGCCACAGCCAACAATCTCCTGATCTGGTAGGTTGAAGGAAGCTGGACAGCCCTGGGAAGGAGGGCCTTAGGGATGTCTCCCTGAGCTTCAGCCCTCACGGTTGGTCCCCTGCCTGTCTCCCCAGAGCCCTGCATCCCATGGGGACATGCCAGAGCACCTGCAGAGGAGCAGGAGGCCGGAGCTGAGCCTGCAGACCCCGGTTTCTATTTTGCACACGGGCAGGAGGACCTTTTGCATTCTCTTCAGACACAATTTGTAGAGACCCCGGCAGGCCCGGGCCTGCCGTCCGTCCCCCTAGCCTCATCTCACCAAGCCGGCCCTCCTTTCTATCCAGAGAGGAGGACCATGCAGCTAACCCACCCACCAAAGACCCCTCTCATCTTTCTCCCCTTGGGCTGGACCCTCCAATGCCAGCGACTCCCAGGAGCCCTTGGGGGACCTGAGGGGAGCCCCCACCCCATATCCACCGTTTTCTCCTCCTGCCCCAGCCTCCTGTCTGTCCCAGGGTCTCTGTTGCCACCATCAGATTATAAGCTCCTGACACTGGGGGGGCCCAGCCATCCCCCTCCCCCTGGTGCCCACACTTTTCAGTCCCTCCAACTTTGCCCCTGTTTTGTACGATCCTCCATTGGCCCTTTCCTACCCCCAGTATTTAATGTCCTGTCAGTCCCTTCTAGTCTGACTCAATGGTAACTTGCTGTATTTGAATTTTTTATAGATGTATATACATGGGAGGGAGGTGTAGGGAGTTCTCATTAAACGTCACCATTTCATGAGACCTTGGAGCAGAACCACTTTGGGAGGGAACCATGCCTCATTCCCTGCCCAAAGGCATGGAAGGAGAGAGAAACAAGGTTGGGGAGCATGGAAAGAGGTTCAGCTTCCAGGCCATAATCATTAGGGATAATCTGCTCTACTCCTTAAGGGCTTGGGCTTCTCTGGAGTATGCAGCCAGGGGCAAACATGTGAGAAATGGGTCCAAGTGCAGGGTGAACCCACATGGGGTGCTCAGTCATTTGTAGAGGCTGTGCTTGTAGATTCTGGCTGGGCTGAAGGCTGTCTCTGAGTCATACTCAGAGCTACCGTCTAGGAGTGCCCAGGCAGAAGGCATCATCCTAAGGAATCAGGGGATCAGGATTAGTACTCAGCCAGGCCACAGAGGGCCAGAGCTCAGAGCCCTGGGCCTGGCCAAGCAAGATGGCACCCTGAAGGCAGAGGCTCCTTAGAACATGGACAGGGATTGAACTGGGATTACACAAGGCTAAGCCTCAGATGTTGATTGTAGATGTAGTACTCGAGGTAGAGGGTCTGGGCTTTGGTCTGGCTCCATACTCTTCCAGTCTGGGGTCTACGTAAACTGCGGTCTACGTTCTGACTTCCGGCTGCCCCATACCTGCTCAAGGTCCAGTGGTAGCCAGGCGTGGTGGCACATGGGAGTCAGAGGCAGGAAGATCTGTGTGAGTTTGAGGCTAGCCTGGTCTCATAGTGAGTTCCAGGACAGTCTGGACTATGTAGAGAGACCCAATTTTCAGGTCCAGTTTCTCTCACAGAAGTCACTTTACTAAAGCTCCTTTGCTGAAAACGCCCAGAGCTGGAGTCAGGTGGACAGACTTGTGATGTAGAACGGGAAGAGGCCAGAGTTCCAGCCTGGGAGGCAGACGTGACCTTCCTCCACATGCGTAAAGGGAGGTGTAGTCAAAGCCTCATACACCAGCGTCTACTCTAATTCACGCTCCCCATAGCAGGTGCTGGATGCCACCAAGAATCCCCCCGATGTCACCACAATGTCACCTTTCTTAGACCAGGTACTTTTCAGTAGCCTTGGCAGGGCCACATGAGGAGGAAGATCACAGCATCTGGGGCATTGGTGCATCTGCTAGACATGGCACAGACTGAGTTAGTCCCCTGCAAGGGTCTGAGGAGCAAAGATTTCCTGTCCCCCGGGGCTGTTCAGGGTAGGGACTTGTGAACAGAAAAGGCCTAACACAGAGGGACCTGCGGCGGCCTTTCTGATTGATTGTTTTCAAGATAGGGCCTCACTAGGCAGCTCTGGCTACCCTAGAACTCACTGTGTAGATCAGGCTGGCCTCAGACTCAAAGAGATCCACCTACCTCCGCCTCCTGAGTGCCGGGATTAAAGGCATGTGCCACTGTGCCTGCCTAACCTGTGGCTTTTCACACTATGGAAACCTGTTGCTCCTTGGGCACAGAAAGAGACTCCCAGAATGGACATCCTGAGAACTAGCTGTGGATCTGCACCTGCGCCCTGAATGCCCCCCGAATGCCCCCCTTCCACCCCCACATTCTGCCTGTTGCTTTAGGGCCAATGAGGTGTGGCTCAGGCTAGGTCCAGCAAGGTTGTAGAGAGATCAGGGGTTACCAACTCTCTGGCCAAGAATATCATATCCCTGCAATGTGTTAGAACCTTACCCCTTGTCTATCTTTAAGGTGGGTGGGCTGAAATTAGAGGGTGTCTAGCCTGTGCTGCCTTTCTGACTTGAGAGCCTTGGTCAGCCCTGACCCACCCACCGCCCACCCAGGACTTGGGCATCAGCAATCTGGCCTCCATTAGCAACATGGGAAAGCAATTATGTTGGGCCTGGGAAGGAGGGGGCAGAACGAGGAAAGGGGGCCTGCTTGAGCCTTGGAAGCTAATAGGGGGAAGAACTGGGGTATCTCCCTGCCCCCAACTTCAAGGGATCACCCTTGTCCTAAGCCCTTCTGGTCAGTGTCATTGACTCTGAGGGTGGTTGTCCCTCCTTGCAAGTCTTCTCCCCTTAACCTCATAGACCATTCACTTTCGAGGGTCTTAACTACCGGCATCCACTGCCCACCTTGAGTACTAACTCTCTACAACCCTTTGCAAGGGTGGTTCTGGGGAGCCTGGGATGAGTATAAGCTTCCATTTTTGGAGCTAAAACAGAACATTTCTGAGGGGGCCAGATCCCCAGCCCGTGCAGCAGCGGCCCAGTGGTCCAGCCTCTCAGACATTAGTTCTATTTGCTCCCCAAGGTGCCCTGGGAAGGGGATACCCCTCTATGTCTTGATCTATCTATACTTGGCTGCAGGATCTCTCCTCCTTCCATGGTGGCTCTGTTGTATGCTTAGAACTCTAAACCCCTCCACCCCTCTCCTCTCTGACCTGATTCCTGTCTCTATATTTGTCTCTTTCCTATTCCTGACTCTAAATAAGTAGTCTTTGTCCTAGTCCCATTCTCTCTCTTTTGAAACTTACTTTGTTTTAATAAAATGTGTGCACTCGCACGCACACACACACACACACACACACACACAAATGGCTGTCTGTGGAGTCAGAGCCCCTGGAACTGGAGTTACAGGCAATTGTGAGCTGCCTGGCGTGGTTGCTGGGAAATGAACTCAGATCCTCTGAAAGAGCAGTGCACACTCTTATCCACTGAGCCAGCTCTCTAGCCTCTGCTCCCAACCTTGGCATCTCTATGTCTCTGTCTTATCTCTATCTCTTTCCTCTGTCTTTTGTCTCTTCATGGTGTTCTTTTCCCTCTTTGTCTATCCCTTGTTCTCTAACTCCTCCCTTTTTCTAGCATCTCTCTCCTCTCTCTCTCTCTCTCTCTCTCTCTCTCTCTCTCTCTCTCTCTCTCTCTCTCTCCCTCCCCTCTGTCTCTCCCTCCCTCCCTTTCTCCCTATCTCCCTCTGTATTTCCATCTGCCTCTGTCTCTCAGTATTCCTGTCCTGGTCTCTGTGTATATGTGCCTTTCTCTTTGCCTATGTCCAACTCAGTCTTGGTCCCTCTTCCCAGACTCGCCCCCCCCCCCCCTTTATTCCCCTCTGAGTTCTGTACTCCACATACAGACCCAGTCTGTGGCCTTTGCTCCTTTCTGGCACAAGCCAGGGTCTGTCTGTTCTAGATTCTGCTGCCCCCTCTCGGCCACGTGCCTGCCCTTCACTCCTGTTCTGAGGCCAATGGCTATCAACAGAAGAATCCTGGGTTTGCATCCCAGCAGCTAGGCGGGGCAGAAGTAACTATTGGGCAACACTCCTGGGCAGCCCCCAGCCCTGAGAGCTTCCAACAGTAGGGCACTTACTACCTGTGTAGGATGAGATTCGAGATCCATTGTCGCAAGGAGAGAACAGAGTGCTTGCCTCTGAATCTCGGTGCTGTCCTGCATGCCCACTGTATCCACAGCCAAGAGCGCCTAAGAAGGTTCTGCCTCTCTGGCAACTAAGGGCGTGAGCCCTGTAGGAAGGAAGGATTGGGGTATAACTCCCTCCACTTTCACCTCTCCTGAGAGGTGAAAAAAGAGGCCTGAGCAGAGCGGCGGAGAGACCTTATCTGGTAATGACATTCTGAGGGGGAGGGCTAACTGCCGGGAGCAGTGAGAGGTCGTTTGAAGGGAGGTTAGTCTGGCACATGCGTTCCAGGAGAAGGTTTGATGGGTCCTGGCTGAGGAGACTGATCTGAAGACATCGTGTGTCCGAGAAACGAGATCTCCAACTGGTCTTAGTTTGCCTGGGACTTTCCCAGGTTTAATACTAAATATCTCAAACCTTGGAAAACCCATCCCAGGCAATGAGCCACTCTGTCTGCAACAGCTTAGCTGCCCATAACAGTCTTAGTGGATGGGACAGACTGGAGGATATTGTAAGGTCCTAACCTGACAAGTTACTTTGAAAGAGATGCTGTTCTAGGCCAGAGTCTTCGTTGACTGGGTAACAGGCCAAGGAGGCGGACAGAACACTTCCAGGACAGCGGCTTGGGGAGTGGCCACCAGGGGGCAGAGCAGGTTCTCAGGAGGCTCAGGCAATGGCCCCAGGGAGAAGCCGGGCTGTCTGGGGCTCTGTGCAAAGGGAATAGGCAGAGCAGCAAATGCTACCGTGGCGCTGCAAGCAGCCACTCCGTGTTAGGTGCTAGGTGACTGGATGTACGGGGCACATCTGTGTGATGTTTGTAGCTTGTCTGATGTGGCCATAGATGAGGCCTTTGCTGTAGCCGTAGAAAAACAACAGGAACACCAAAGGAATTTAGAGGAAACTCTTAAATAGTGACAACTCCCTTCCCAAAAGTAACACAAGATTTGAGTTCCCTTTCACAAAAGCAGCACTCAGAAAAGGTGAACTGACAAATGAGAATCCACACTAATGGCGGCACAGGAAGGTCCGTGCATGGCCGTGAGGGGACTTTTTAGAAGTCCCATGTCCCTCTGTAACATCTTAACAGAGGCGAGAAGGACATGGTATCTCTTCCTTGGTGTGGACGCTGTTCCGGGAGGGAGTTTAAACTAAAGCCATAGACTGCAATATGCCTCCCCCTTCACTGGGAGCAGATCTAAGAGGACGCCGGGAGGACAAATACTGGAGCACTAGCAAGGTTGACTGGTAGCCCTGGCCACCTTGAGGTGGTGTGGCAGACCAAGAGTGACAGCTGTTTTCCAGGGGAGGATACATTGGCTGGGACAAGAGGAGAAAGCACAGAAGGGAAGGTTGGTTAGGCAGAAGCCATGGCAGGTAGCAGTTAAGAGAGAAAGAAACATATATATGGCCTTTGGCCACAAAGACCACAGGCTGGAAGGAAAGAGCCGGAAGCCTGAGGGAAGGAGGGGAGGAAGGGAACCTGTCACAGGACGAGCACACACTCACACCAACCCAGGAGAAAACATAACCAAAGGAAGAAAAGCATATTCCCCACAAGTTCTTCCTGTTGTGGGTCTTATTAATAGTATAAAATCGATAGGACAAAGAACAGGAACCCAAGGGCAAGATGATACAACAGAATGAGGTGAACAGGGAGAGGGAACAGAGAGAGATCATACAGGACCAAAACCACAATGTTGCAGATGTAGCAAATAAGCCAGAAACAGCAGCACGCACAAAGCACACGGTGCAAAAGTGATGTGGAGGAAAGGCTGGGGGTGTGAGAGTCAGCTGGCGGGGAGAGGGGAGGCCAGGAAAGCACCAAGCAGGTAAGAGACCGGAACCCACAAGTACAGAGCTTACAAAGGTGAGCGGCGTCTTCGGAGGCATCAGGGTGACCACCACTACAAAGGTTACTCAAGAATCTGGAGGGTGGGGCTGAGAACTTGTGAACCTTTCTAGAAAAATAGAAACCCTGAAATCTCAGGACTAGGGATGTGGCTCAGTTGGTGAAGTGTTTGCCTAGCATGGGTGAGGCCCAAGGTTTAGTCCCCAGCACTGCTTAAACCAAGCCTACAATCCCAGCCCTCGCTCAGGAGGGTCAGGAGGTCAAGACCATCCTCAGCTATACAGTGAGTTCAAAGCCAGCCTGGGACACATGAAACCTTGTGGGTTTTGCTTTTGTTTTTTAAAGACAAAATCCAGTCAGCCAAGAAATTAATCAGAACCACAACTGAAGGAAGGAAGAGCTATAGGAAAGGCCTGGCGGCGACGTTAATTCCATTTAGGTTAAGATTAAACTGTGGGAATTTTAGTTGCAGAACAAAATGTAAATATTATAAATCTTGATAAAGTAAAAACAACATTGGCAACATAATCTGGAGAGGAGAGGAGGGTGGAGGGACGACGGCACTAATCACATTTTCTTTCACAGTGCAGAGTCAATTAATAGTGTATAAAACTGAAACATGACGGTAAAATTCCTACTTCAGCTTCTTAATCAAAAGCATTTTTCTAAATTCAAGGGAGGTCTTTTAAGAATGACTGTTTTGGGAGGTGAAGAAATAATTCAACCTGAGTTCATTTATTGCATTTTTACTTATTTCTTTTGGTTAAGTACATTTTCTACTTTTGGTTTTTAAAAAAAGTCTGACATAGCATGTGCGATTACAACTATTTAGAACAGCCACAGCAGCCCTGCCTGTTCTCTCTGCCTCCCTCGGTGCTTCTGGTCATGTACATGCTAGCCAAATGTAGCACCAAATATTTCTGGGTGGTGACACTGACTTGCAATTTTGATAATAACCTACAACATTTTTGATAATGACCTACAACTTTAATAATAACACTTTTGGTGTATTTAAAAGAGTCTACCTAAGGCCAGACATGGTGGCATATGACTTTATTTATTATTTATTTATTTTAGATTTATTTACTTATTATGTTTGTGGTGTTCTGCCTGCACGTATGCCTGCAAGGGGAGAAGAGGGCATCAGATCTCATTATAGATGGTTGTGAGCCACCATGTGGTTGCTGGGAGGGATTTGAACTCCGGACCTTCGGAAGAGCAGCCAGTGCTCTTAACCTCTGATCCATCTCTCCAGCTTGGGATATACTTTTAATTCTAGAAATCAGGAAGCAGAGGCAGATGGATTTCTGTGAGTTTAAGGTTAGACTGGTCTACGTAGCCAGATTCAGGACATCTAGTGCTACATAGTGAACTCTATCTCTCTCACACACACTCACAGAGAGAAAGAGAGAGAGAGAGAGAGAGAGAGAGAGAGAGAGAGAGAGAGAGAGAGAGAAACGACAACTTCAGACTTCATTAGAGGGCATTTTGAAGATTGTGGAATCATATGCCACCATCCCATGGTAGACTGAATAATGGTCCCCTAAGTGCCCAGGTCTGAAGTCTCAGAGCCCGTGAACATCATCTAATGTGAGTAAAGAACTTTGAAGGCTGATTAAGATAAGGATCTTGAGATGGGAAGACTGTTCTGATTATCCAGACGGGTCTGAGAATCCCAAAGATTCCGAATGAAAGGAGGGAGGGGGAGGGGCTTGGAGAAGGTGCTGGGATGATGGACGCCAAGGCTGAAGGGCATGCTCTGAACTCAGGCTGTCAGGTCTGGCAGTAAGCGCCTTTACCCTCTGAGCCAGCTCAGCGGCCTCATATACTTGGTTTTTATAGAACAGAGAAACTTGATTTTGTACACCTGAGCACACACAACATTAGGCTTAGTGTTAGTGGAAAAACACCAGTGGGAAAAACATCGAGATGATAATGAGGCAGAAAGCATCCCCTGCCTGCGAAGGGCACGGCATGAGGACATATGGGCAGCAGACAGTCTCTGTGCTGCACGCTGGGCCGGGTGGAGCTGGGGCTGCCGCAGTGGGCCACGTGCCTTAAGGTTTGAAAGTCAAGCTGAGAGTCTGAAGCTGTCGCTGACAGTTTCAGGGGTAAGGGGCTGGGGACAGGTCAGCTTCATGCTCGCCGAGCACAGGAACACAGGGAAGGGGACGAAGGTGGCCGTCGTGGTGACTAGGAGCGATGAGAAGTCCGGGGAGGAGCCTTGATGGGCTGGCGTGTAAAGTCAAGTGCAGCTTTGGGCTGGCGATGTGGTTCAGCTGGAGTAGGGCTTGCCTGTTGTGCACACAGCCCTGGGTGTGGCGGCATACGTCTGTAATCTCAGCATTTGGGAAGTGCAGATATGAGGATCAGAAGTTCAAGGACAGCCTCAGCTACTTAGTGCATTTGAGGCCAGCTTGGACAAGATAACCCTGTGCTGTCGTGAGGACCAAAGTTCAAATCACTAGCGCCTATGTAAAAGCCCGACACAGTGTAATACCAGCACTCCTACAGGAAGATAGAATCAGAGATAGAGGCCCCCTGAAGTTTGTGGGCCAGCTAGCCTGATAAACAACATAAAAACAACAAAGACCTGTCTCAAGGTGGAATCGAGAACCAACACATTCCAATAGCTCCACAGTTCCCCCTCCCCCGTTCAAGTTAACAACCATCCAACTACAGCAACAAATCGTTCAGCTTCTTGCTATGTTCAGGTAGGAGAAGGACACTTACTGGAATACACATCCTAAATCTTAGAGAACAACGATTTGGGAAGGAGAAAGGAGGAAGAGTCTTGTAGAATCTTGTCAACTTGGGGATAATAATATACAGGCAGTGGTGGCGCACGCCTTTAATCCCAGCACTTGGGAGGCAGAGGCAGGAGGATTTCTGAGTTCGAGGCCAGCCTGGTCTACAGAGTGAGTTCCAGGACAGCCAGGGCTACACAGAGAAACCCTGTCTTGAAAAAACAAACAAACAAACAAACAAAAAAACCGAAAACAAAAACAAAAAACAAAAAAATAAAAAAGGCCATCACGAGAAGACAGGATTTGGGCAAGCTGATAATAGCTACAGTTTGGCCATCCTATCACTTGCTATAGTAACCCAACTGGTGTAGGACAGACAAGTTGGAACTTAGCCATTTCAAATATAAGGTACTAAAGGTACCTCCCGAAGAGTCTAATCAGCAGGTAAGACAATGACTAAGCCAAGTGTGGTGCTATGTGCTTGTAATCCCAGAACTAGGGAGTCTGAGGCAGGAGGATGGCGAGTTCAAGGCCAGTCGGAGCTACCTAACAAGACTGTGTTTCAAACAAACAACAGCTTTAAAGTCAGATGACTATCTGCTTCTGCTGACCTGGGGACAAGTTGATTAACCTCTCTAATACTAAGTCTCCTTAGGAAAGCAGTGTAACAATATTTCCCTCTTGGTGGTGTTGGGGTGGTTTAGTAAGATAACACATAGTGAATTGGCACCACACCTACCCATACAGAAACACTGTAAATCTCAGGTCTTAATAACAACAGTAACAACAGCAGCAACAGTACGTAGCATCTGGGACTTAGGGAGTGAGAGCTGGGTTAGCACTGTCAAAACAAGACAAACAAGCAAACAAAACAAAAGAAAACAATGGCACGGAAGCTGTGCAGAGAAGCTTGCTGCAGGTGGGAGAAGAGTGTGGGGGAGGGGGCCTCGGGAAAGGGAAGGAGGGCGGGAGCAGTGTCTTTGAAGGAGAGGGACTAAGGATCAGAACCAGAAAGGTAGAGAGGCCAGCGAGCTAGAGTCAGGGCAAAGCAGCAGATTTAGGTTCAAGGAAAGACCCCATCACTTGTTGCTATGCGGTCTTGGGAAAACTCCTTGGTTGCCTGGAGCCTTGGTTTCCTTATCTGTTCCTTCCACCTGTCTTGCACCGAGGAGAGTATCTCCGAGGGATGGAAAGTGCCAACAGAATACGGGCTTCATAAACGCGTTGTTTTAGTAGGAAGAATAAATGTTCTCAGAGAAGGCGCCTGCCTGGAGGGCAGGAGTGGACAGTTTCAAAAGGGTGTGCTCAGCCTCGATACTGCCAAATAGTCAACAAAGATAAGGACTGAAAAAATGTTCACTGCAAATGACACAGAGATGACAGTGACCTTGGCGAGCCAGCCAAGTCAAATAGGATGGTGACAAGAGTAGGCTGAGGTGGGGCTGGGAGCTGGCCCTGGGGAGTGCTGGGCGTGGGAAAGCAGGTGACAGCATCACAGAGGAGGCCAGGGCAGGCTGAAGAGCGGCCAGTGGCAGTAAACTGGTTTGGAGAAGGGATGTCAGAGCAATAGCAAATCTGCCTGTCCCAGAATGAAACGGCTCCACCCTACCCTGCCCCTAGTTGGGGAGGACTGGCTCTGGCCTGGGGACTCTTTGTTCTCCACACAAAGCTCCTCTGTCTGGGTACAATCCCAGGCCTTAGGTGCTCTCAGGGCAGCAACTTGGGTCATTCAACTGAGGCCTGGCGCCTCCTCTCCCTGCCCTACTTTTTATTGTGACTTGGGAAACATTGAAATGGCTGCTGCCTTCTGCCCCGGCTTCAGCTTCTGACCTTGTTCCTGCTCGCCGGGATCTGCATAACCCAAGAGGTGGATGATGGCATTGAATGGCTACTGAGAATTTCCTCTCTCCTGGATCCTTCCAGCCAGTGTTTAGCCACATAAGAAAAAACATTTAAATTTCACTTAAGAGTTATACGTACTGATAGACTGGTTGATTATGGCATAACAGGTATCAGGAAAAATCGAGCTGATAATGAGGGACAGACTGAGCTGCTGGACAGGGGCAGTGGGTTTCTCCTAATCCCAGGTTGAAAAAGGCCAGTGAGACGGCTCGGGAGGTAGACACTTGCCCTCAATTCAAGTCTGATGATCTATGTTTGACGCCAGGAACCACAGGCCGAAGGAGAGAACCAACTCCCCCAAGTTATCCAAGTGTGTGCGCTCACATCCACACACACTGAAAACATACATATGTACATGCATTCATACATAGTATGTACATACATACATACATACATACATACATACATACATACATACTTACATAAAACACCATACTCCAGTGTGAGGATCTGGGAGCCGTTTTTAGGAGACAGCAACGCAGTTACTTTGTATAGTCTGTTGTCTCATCTCAGATCTAGAGAAGCTGAAGCATTTGAAGACACGATGACACAAAGGGTATCTATCTATCCAGCATGGGTGGTCTGCGAGCGGCTAAGGGGGACGTGGATGTTTTGAATTCAGAGAAGGGGATTTGTTTTAGTCTTGACCTCAGATTGCTAGGAGTTAGACAATTATGTTTCGTTGCTGAGTTGCAGATGCTGTTATTTGCTTCTCTCTAATTAAGAAACCGAGTTGCCGGCAATCGGCCTGGGATACACTGAGTTGCCAGAGCATTGGGAACCCCTACTTGATGTTCCTAGACTGATGGCCAAATGGCATGGCACCTCGTAAAGTCGTTGGTTACAGTGGGATAAGGCGAGCACATTATTCCAGGATAGTATCAAACAGGCCTGTTTTTCCTGGAAGCCCAAAGGCATGGAGAGGGATTGAGAGAAATCACTCAGAAGCCTGACCAGACTGTGGGTCTTCTTGGTAGTTCAGGGGGTGTGGCTCTACTAATTTCTTATGTTTCTGCAGAGTGCAGGAATAGAAATATGTTGTGTTCATGACTGTCTTCAAACAGCTTTTCTGTCTGGAAAAAAATTTTAAATCCTACCTTTAGAAATAAAAATTAGCTGTGCCCCACCCCCATCCTCAAAATCTTGTAGACATGTTGATGTACTCTGGACAGGCAGATCTCTGTAGATTCAAGGTCAATCTGGGCCCCTTACCAGGTTCCAGGCCTGTCAAGACTGCATACTGATAGCCTGTCCAAAAAAAAAAAAAAAAAGAAAAAGAAATCCTACCTCCATATGGGGGTGGAGAGAACTCAGAAATGGCGTGTGTTTCCAGCGCCTCTGGAAGCTTGTCTGTAAGCATGGTTCTTCACCCATAAGAGACTTCTGTGTCAAGGGGAACAGCAGAAATAAATTGAAAATGACTAAAGTCGACTAATATTTCTGGTTCCCTTTCCATCAGAGCACCAGGAAGATTGATTTCCTGTGTTCCTTGATGTCAGGTTTGGCTATGGGATTTGTATCAATACAATGACTGAGAAAGCCGGCATTTGCTTGCTTTTGTTGTTTGTTTGAGACAATGTCTCAGGTAGCCCAGGCTGGCCTTAAACTTGATATGTAGCTGAAGCTGACTCTGGAATCCAAATGCTCCTGCCTTCCCCTCCTAAAGTGCTGGGATTAAAGGCTCAGAGGATGCTTTTCCTTGCTTGCCTAGGAGCAGCAAACCCGTCCTGTTAGGAAGGTGGCATGCATGGATGTGGAACTTCACACCTGTAATCCTAGCCCGTGGGAGGCTGAGACTGGATGACTTCTGCAAGTTTCAGGCCTGCCTGGGCTACAGAGTAAGACCCTGTCTGTAAATGGTAGAATTCCCTGCAGGCTGGTCCTTTAGTGACCACAGTGAACGGGACTTCTCCATCCAAGCCTGACCCTTGCTGAAACTGTAGTATGAGGAAGAAGTGTGTCTGTGTTGTCTGAAGTCAATGGAATATGAGGGCTGTTGGTAACTATTCTGCTCCTAGTTAGTCTCGATTGACAAAGGCAGGAAGCAGGCTGGCGTGGGCCTTGGCTTTCTGCTGTTACTGGTAGAGACACGAGTGTCCACCTTTGAGGCTGGTAGTGGCAACAGCCATGGGTTCCCAGTGGTTGCAATAATGAGTTCCTACCACAGGAGTACCATGGAGCTTTTACGATTGGCAGGCGACTGAGCTCGGAGCAGCAGTGGCTGAGGTTTCCTCCCTGGGCTGTGGCTTAGACTCAAGAACATTTGCATTTCCCCCAGTAATTCTCAGCTAAATAATCTCTTTTAACAAGTCCCTTCTCTGTTCTAACTATCAAGTGTCCAGTGTAGATTCCATTGTTTGTGAAAAATAACTCTGAATGATAAATTTAATGTATATATACATATATATACACATATACATAAATACACACACACACACACAAAGTTCAAATCCCATCAATTACAAAAGGCAAGTTACTTTGTGAATTCCTAAAGGGAAGAAAAGGACTAAAATTTTACTACACGCCGTTACTTGAAAAATGCTTCCTGACTCCAAAGTTGCTTAACCTGGGGGGGCAAAAAAGTCCCTTAGAATCAATGAAATACTTTCTTAACAAATGGGATTCTCCCAATGAAATTGCTAAGTTGTTTATTGTTGTTTAATGTATTGAGTTTTTACATTTATACAGTGGTGGTGATGGCGATGACGATGGTTGTGATGGTGGCGGTGACGGCGATGACGATGGTTGTGATGGTGGCGGTGACGGCGATGACGATGGTTGTGATGGTGGCGGTGACGGCGATGACGATGGTTGTGATGGTGGCGGTGATGGCGATGACGATGGTTGTGATGGTGGTGTGTGCGCATGAGCGTTCCAGAGCATGTGGAGATGAGAGGGCAACTTGAAGGACTTGGGTTCCTTCCTTCCATTATGTGGGTCGCAGGGATCTAGTTCAGGTCATCAGACTTTTCAAATGCCTTTATACCACACACACACACACACACACACACACACACACACACACACACACACACAGAGAGAGAGAGAGAGAGAGAGAGAGAGAGAGAGAGAGAGAGAGCACTGTACCCCTGTGTCTTTATCATCTGGAGAGGAATCTCCACACCTAATTCTTATAAATGCAGAAATCTGTGCTTCCTCAATCCCAGAACAATCTTCTAAATGTCAGAAGAGCAGTGTCCGTCAACAGGGAACTTCTCTACCATGGTCCTCTCAGAACACTAAAGAAGGGAAGGGATCTTACCATTGTGAGATCCCTCAACTAAACTAAAGCTGGACAGGCTGACGAAGGAGCTTCACAACCAGAAAGTGAGTCAACAAGCAAGATACCATGGGGTTGTCTACTCATCATTTTATTATTTGTGGCCCAAAATATATAGATGATGCTGTGGATTAGTGGCCAACAAAATGCTTCATTTTTATTCCATTTTAGTCTCTATTTTCCATCTCTAAATATTAGAACTCTTATTGTGTGTGTGGGGGCATTGGTTAAAAGATAGTCAAAAGGTATTGGGTTTATTAGAAGTCATATTCATATCTCATGGGGACCTAACTAGATCATGAGGGGATCTTACCCAGAGACTCTATATCTGAACAGTGGTCCCATAAAATAACCACTGGAGGTAGTAGCTGAGTTGCCCCTCATTGGAAAGGAGGTGAATTAATTGTCATATGGATGACAATATAATCTCAATTGTCAATTTGGTGAGCCCTAAATCACCTGGTCATGACTGTGGGGATGACATCTATTAGGTTAACTGAGGCCAGAAGACTTGCCCACTGTGGGCGGCATCACTCCCTAGGCTAAGATTCCAGACTTTATGAAAAGAAGAGAGAAAGCCGAGCACAGTCATCCAATACTCCCTGCTTCTTGTCTGTGACACGATATGGTTAGCTGCCTCAGGTGCTTGCTGCTGTGGCTTCTCCATCGCGATGGACTACAACTTCAGACTCTTCCTTGAGTTGCTTTTCTCTGGCGATGGTGGTGCATGCCTTTAATCCCAGTGCTTGGGAGGCAGAGACAGGCCCAGCTCTGTGAACTTGAGGCCAGCCTGGTCTACAGAGCAAGTTCCAGGACAGCCAGGGCTACACAAAGAGAAACTTTGTCTTGAAAAACAACAACAAACAAATAAAAGATTCTAGCTTGGAGTTGCTTTTTCTGGGGTATTTTATCACCTCAAAAGGAAGAGTAACTGAGAACACCTTTTCGTTGCTGTAACACTTGAGATACTTAACATTTGTTTGTTTATCTATTTTCTTATTTGTCTCTTAAGACAGGGTCTCATTATATATCTCTGGCTGTCCTGGATTCACTATGTAGACTAGGATGACCTTAAACTCATAGAGATCTGCCTGCCTCTGCCTCCCAAGTGCTAGGATTAAAGGCCTGAGCCACCATGCTCTGCCAATACCCAACTTTTACATACAAAAGGGAAAGAGGGGCTGGCAAGATGGCTCAGTGGGTAAATGTTTTTGCCCCCAAGCCTGATGATCTGACTTCCATCTCGAGCACCCACCTGTGGACCACAAGAACCAATTCTTGAAAGTTGTCTTCTGATCTCAACACCTGTGTAGCCTTTGCACATGTATATACACAAATAAATAAATCCTACATACATTCATAAATGTAATAAAAACTTTTAAAGTAAAAAGGTTTATTTTAGCTCACAGTTTTGTAGGTGTCGTGACTTACTGACTTAGCTGCTTGTGGGCTTGTGGCAAGATAGAGAAGGCAGGAAGAGAGGAAAGCTACTTGCTTCTTCATCCAGACAAGAAAAGCAGAGGAAGAGATTTAAGTCCTACATACCCCTCTGGAGCACACCTCCCCCTACCCCACCCCACCCTGCCACCTCTTCCCCCCCCCCCCCAGTGGCCCAACACTTCCCACTGGGCCCTACCTCTTGAAGTTCCTACCACCTCTCAACAATGCCAAATTGGGGACCCAGCCTTTGAAGCACATTCTAGATCCAAACTCTAGCAGTTTGTGAGGATTTATCTGGCAGACAATGGACCACTTGCCATTCTGCTGCTCCTGCACCGGGCTTCTGGAAGTCCTGCATCCCACTCCATGGGCTTATCATGTGGGTCCTGGTAACTGTTTGGCTCCTGCGTCCTGAGCACTTGTTGAGTAGTCCAAAGTTAAGCAAATCTGGGTACTTTCTGAGGAATCTCAGACTGTATCCTAAAAGAAGCGGCGGCGGCGACAGCAGCGGCTGCTCCACCAGTCTCTCCTTGACCACCTGGAGTCTAGGTCCTAGACAATACGATTTTAATGTCTGCAGTTGTTGGAAGTCTTCTTTTCACCATGTGGACCAGGTGAATACTGGAGACCATCTGAGAGTGGGGGCGACCAGGGCGTGGGGGTGACCAAGGCGTGTGGCAGCTCTCATGGGGGCAGTTTCGGCCAGTGCAGACTTCTTAAGCCTGCTCTTCTGACTTAACTCTCACCCTGTTATAAAAACTCACCCGACCTCATTCCTGAACCTTGGAGCTGCTTATCTGTGTCTGCTGAACAGCTCCAGTGAAGCACTCTACCTCAAATCTCCAAACATCACTGCCTTAGTTCTTTGCTGAAACTTATGTTTAAATTCTATTTATCTAGTGGGGGGGGGGCAGCTGTGTGCTACAGAGCATATGTAGCATGGAGGACAGGTAACAGCTCGGTGGAGTCAGTTCTCGACTTCTACCATGATGATGCTGGTGACTGAACTCAGGCCATCGGGCTTGGTGGCAAGTGGTTTTTCCAGTTGAGCCGTCTCAGCATCCCCTCTTCTGTGTTCTTTCTCATGGCACATTGCCTCACAGTGTTACAGCTGCTAACCAGTTACCCCAGAATGTCCTCTTCTTACTTCCCCGTCTTCTGAGTTCTGCCTACTGACGTACCTCAGTACCCCAGTGCTCCTGCTCTGCCAAGGACACTTTTAGCCTCTCATGAATGTGAAAGATAGGGGTATCTTTCACTCTCAAATGCTTTCAAAACCCCTCTCCGCCCAATGGCCCAAATCATCCTTCTAATTTCTGGCTGTGATCACATCACTCCGATGATGCTCAGAATTCTTCAGTGACTCCCCACTGTTTCCAGGATGAAATCTGAACCCCTGTGGCTAGGTCACAAATTCACTGACTTTATACTCAGATGTGCGACCATATGTCTCTCTCTTTGTTATAACTGATGTGATCCTTCTCACAATACCCCCACCCTGCTGGGTAACAGGGGGAAACTAAAATTAATCCATCCTGACAAACTCCACGGGGTCCGTAGTCTATTTTAGACAGTCTCTAACACAGGAGCTTTAGATGACTCAGCCGTGCAGATGACTTTACACTCCCCTTCCTCCTATTCTTGGAAGGAGGAGCCCTGCCCCTTAGCCACCTGGTCTTGGCTTGTCAGCTGACATTTGTTGAGATGTGGTTGGTATGGTATGAATGAATTAGTGAAAAACCTAAGAAGTAGCTATTACTATGACCGTTTTATGGAGAAGAAAGCTGTGTTTAAGAGAGCTAGAAAGTGGAACCAGGAACCAACACCACTGTGACTCCAGTATGCATTTTTGCTGTGAGTGTAGTATTCCAGAGTGAAGTTAAGGCTGGATGTGGGGACAATGGGTCTCTGACTGTCCATGGACAATATATGATAGAAGGCACACGTAAGAACACTTAAGAATCACTGGGGGACCAGAAATGTTGATCCTTGCATGTGTGAGCCCAGTGCCCCCGGTTACATCTCTAGCACTGACACTTAAGGGTCTGGGAGGGGAAGGCCTACTTGACTGCTCCTGTCGAAGCTACCTTGGTCTCAGAACTCTTAGGATGGAGAGTCAGGCCGTCCATGAGGCCTGGATCTAGTTCAGCCAGAGCTGAGCCAGTCTTCAGGTGTCTCAGGTTCCCTCCAGCAAGCAAAGCACAAGCGGGCGACCAACACTGGGTGAGAAATCAGTAAAACGCAATGAAGGTCATGTGTTCCCAGTGATCACAGTTAGGACTAGGGGCAACCTACCGGCGCTGTAAAGTGGACATGTGGGAGTCTACACTCTGCTGGTTTTGAAAAGGATATGTAGAAAGATAAGAGGTGAGGAGGGTCAGGGGTGGAGACACATGGACTTTTTCAGATAATAGAGACAGACTTCTCCCAGATATGGAGGGGCGAACGCTTCACATGTGGTGGTGCATTCCAGGTGTGGAAGGTGCAAGAAATCCCTGCAAAAAGGTGGGCTGGCCCTTCACCCTCTCAGAGGATGGATCAAAACAAAGTGGCCCCTATATACCCCTCCTCTCACTCTTTCCAAGCCCCTCCCTCCTTCTCTTCTGCCCCAGGATGGTCGTGTCTCACTCCAGAGCACAACCAATGGCGCGGGAACTTGGCCCGGACAGCCAATTGAACGGCGGCAGCGGCACAGAGATGGCTCCGCCCCCAAAGGGCCGCAGGCCGCCGGCCACTCACGAGGCGGGGCTCTCCGCTGTTTTTGCTGCCCGCCGAGCTCAGCCGAGCTCAGCCGACTCCCTCCCGCCGTAGCCGAGCCCAGTCGAACGCAGCCGAGCTCAGCCGAACTCCTCGACGCTCCTGCCGCCGCCGCCCGAGTGCCGCCGAGCGAGAGAGCGAGCAGAGCAAGCGAGCGAGCTAGCGGCCCCGGCCGCGGAGGAGGCGCCGCCCCAGGGGGAGGAGGTGCCCGCTCTCCGCAGACCGCCCGCGGCAGAGGCCGGTCCGGTCGCGCCCCGGCGGGAGCGGCCGGCGGAGGCTGCGCGGCCCAGGGGGAGGGCCCGGGGAGTGGACGTCGCCCCTGCCCGCCTCCCGCCGCCCCCCGCCCGCAGGCTCTCGAGCCTCAGTCGGCGCTGAGCATCCCGCTGTCCCGGACCCTCCCGCGGGCGCGCACCGGGCTCAACTCAGGTAAGGGGGGCTCCCCTGCGGGCAGGGGGTCGAAAAACAGAGATCTTGGACGAGTATAAAGAGACAGTGACCCACACAGAGACAGAGAGACACACAGCTTGGAGGAGAGATAGACACAAAGGCAGAGACACATGCAAGACGCACCGAACCGCCGATAGATACCGACCCCATGGAGACTTGTCCCCGAGGGCAGAGGGACATGCAGTCGTGAAAAGAGACAGAGATACACAGAGAGATTGGTAGAGAAATGAGACACGTAAATGAAACACTCAAGACACTCAGCGACAGGGACATAGAGAGACAGGCAGCCACACACCTTCAAAGAGGTGTGTTTGCAGAGGCGAGGATGCAGATCCAGCAAGGACAGAGGGACTGGAAGATGTACGTTCAGACACACACCTGACCCAGAGAGGCAAAGTCCTAGGGAAAGGTACAACTAGGCACACAGCCTTGGGTATGCAGAACCCACACGTTCCTGCCAGGGCCTCCACAAAGTTCCCTCTGTGTGAGCTGGCCCCTCTGCAGGTCTCCTGGACTGGCTGACTGCGCCCTCAGAAAAGAGAGGATGCCCTAGCCACTACAAGGATGGTCATAATCTTCCTCCTGGGCCTTAAGCCACCTCAGTTCCGCCCACCAACAGCGTGTCTGAAGGCTAGAAGCTTGGTGGGCAGGGCTAGGCTATACCCACCAGTTCCAAGGAGAATGGGAGAGGCTGCCTGCCTACTACAGCTTCCCCGTTCTGGCTGCACCACAGCACCCAGGGGCTCAGAGCCAGGCCTGAGGGTGGAGGCACTGGCTTTGTGGGGTACCTGAGCCTGATGGGACTCACTGCTCTCTGCCTGAGGCCAAAGATGGAAGCTATGCCCCTAGGCTTCAGCCCACTTCTTCCTCCTCACCTCCGTCTACTTTCCTCTGTATTTCCCCAGGCTCAGGACTGCATCTTCACTGCCCAGAAGTCGTTGTGTGTGGACAAGACAGCCTCCTTAGAAAGTCGGCCACACAACTCAGTTGTGCCTCGGCATGGGCCTTGCCACTGAGGCAGCTCCGCTGTCTGCGCTGGCCTGAGGGCGCTGCTGGTCATGGGGGCAGCCATCTCCCAGGGGGCTCTCATCGCCATCGTCTGCAACGGCCTTGTAGGCTTCTTGCTGCTACTGCTCTGGGTCATTCTCTGCTGGGCCTGCCACTCTCGCTCTGCTGACGTCGATTCTCTCTCGGAATCCAGTCCCAACTCCAGCCCTGGCCCCTGTCCTGAGAAGGCGCCACCACCCCAGAAGCCCAGCCATGAAGGCAGCTACCTGCTGCAGCCCTGATGGCCCCTGGCCTGGCCTGGAGTCCTGGACCTGAGTATACCTGAGTCAGAGCGTGGAATCGGATCCCAGAATTCAGTCAGCCTGGGGTCCAGAATTTAGAGTCCGGTCGATTTGAAGCTGGACCCAGCAGCCTAGATTGTAGCCAGCCTGGCTCCGAGAGGCCTGAGTAGCCCCAGAGAGACAGGCCTGGAGTGGGGGGTTAGGAGTTGGTGCTAGGGCCAGGGCCATCTGGACTCTGCTCCATCCCAAGGGCCAAGGGCTGAGTTTACACCTTCCCTAGCTCAGCACCTCTGGGCTCTCTAGGCTGGGGAAACAAACTGGAACCCATGGCAATAATGGGGGGGCGTCCAGGCTGGGCCCTTTCTCTGGCCCTCCCTCTGTTTGTTGGATAATAAATGGAACTACAGCTTACCCTGGGATTTCTTTTCTTAGGGGCTGTGTGGTAGAAATACGAACAAACAAAGGTATGAGATGAGCGCCCAGCTGGCCTTTACTTGTGCAGAGAGGGTGTAATGGGGGCTGAGGGTCATGGAGGACGGTGACGTGACCTTAAGAACCAGACTGGGAAAAACAGATCCTGGGATTGCTCAGGGTGAGACACGTCCTGGCTCGTACTGTGTTCAGAACACGGGGCAGGGGCAGGGCCTGGGCCAGACTCTCAGGTTTTGGTTTTTACTTCCCTCACGAGGTTTAGCAGTTTGTCCAATTTTGCGATCTCCATGGCCGGGCCCTTCTGCACTTCCTGCCCCTTCTTCTCCTGCAGAGGGGAGGCATCAGTGAGAATGGGTACAAATCTGCTACTGCTTTTTGGGGGCTGCCATGGGCTCCTCTTCCCAACCTGCTGTTCCCTGACCATCCCCTGCCCAGTAAATATTGGGTCCCTACTCAATATTGGTTAGGTGACTCAGACCCAGCTGAGGGCCTGTGAGGGGGATCCAACTCTAGCTCCAAAGCTTAGCAAGAATCAAGCACTTGGTGCTGGAAGGAGTGGGGAAAGGCATCTATCCCCAGTCCTTCAGAGGTTGCCAGGTGGTGGGGAGCTGTAGGCTCTGGGGAGAGGCAGGAACTAAATATTAGGATCACTCAGGATGGATCCTGTAAAGGGGACAGATGTGTGCTACAGGAGAGGGAGGAGTGTGGACTAGGCCACAGGTGTCCTCATACTGTCAGGTTAGGGTTGGGGAGGGGTGCCACTTGATGTGTCATATAACCAGAACAGAGATAGAGGTGGGAGGGGGTACCAGGAGACCCATGAGAGCAGACAGAATTTAACCTGTGTCTCCATGTGCTGGGGACTGTCTCTTAGATCCTGAGTTTGACCCTTGCTCCACCTGCAAAGTACTCTAGTGCTTCCGTTGGTAAGTTGGGCCCTGAGAAAATGGAGTTTTGGACACAGCTCCCTTAAAATTCTGAGGCAGGCCACATCACTCAAAGTCTCCCCACTGTCCAGACAGTGGGACGAGGGCTGTGCTGAGACAGGCTGGGCAGCTGCCATCTGCTCCCTTCCCTCCGTTCTCTGCCACCTGTGCCCACTGTTTCCTGGCACCTGCCCCAGCTACACCTGCTGGGGTATAAGTAAGGGGGGGTGCAGAGCCGGTGGGCTTCTTCCCGGACCCCAGGCTAGCTGCCGCTACCCAGTAGAGCGCCAGTTTCCTCTGGCCCTGACCCCTCCCCCTGTTCCCAGGTCTGCTCCGTCAGCCTTTGCCTTTACCCAGCTCAGTGCACCAGTCAGGGGAGACACAGGAGAGTCATTCTTTCCTCTGTTCCCATTCTCTCTCCATAATTAAGCTATTTCTCAGCTTTACCCTATCCCTCAGAACTTAAGAGACCTGGTTTTTACTTCCACTGCTGTCATTAGCTGTCATTAGTAAGTCTGGACAGTCCCTTGGCCTTCTGAGCCTCCTCCCATCTCTACAGGAGGAGGGGAAGATGATTCTTGACTTCTGATGGCATTCAGGGGAAGTTCACTGGGAGAGAGGTCTGGGCCTCTGAGGTAAGTCCTCTTGGGAAGGGCAGGAAATCTGCAGCTCCAGGGGGAGGGCTGTAGGGATGCCCAGAGGACTTCCTTCTGTATGAATCACTTGACTGCTGACAGGGTCAGACGGCAATCTCACAGGAACTTCTAATCCTCCCAAGTACTAGCCCCACACTGTCCTTGCTCAGATCCTTGGTGATTTAAGTTTCCAGATTCACGGAGTTCAGCTCCCTCGGCCACAGCTGACCCTTGCTGTGTGAGGAGATGGAACTGTGATAAATCTCACCTCCCAGCACTGCACAGGGTAGGACTTTCATATCTACCATGCTCATGGCGTCAGAGCTGTGCCTCTCTCCAGAGAGTGGCCGTCATCCTCCCAGGGGGCTGTCCACCTCTGCCATCTTAAGCCTGCCCCCCATTAAATTAAGAACAGATTTTATCTGTTCCACAAAATTTGCTGCCGCCTTTCTCCCTCCTGAGGCCGTGGAGCTGGGCTCAGCAGAGAGATTTAGACCATGCTGACTTCCCCCAACCCCAAGCCCACCGCAGCCTGTGGGCCACAGCTGCAGGCGCTTAGCAGCCTTCCGAGTATTTATAGCCAAGCCCACCCCCTCCCCCAGCTGGCTACAATTACAGGGCCAGCCATACTTCTAGCCTGTGCCTCCCTGGCCATGGTGGAGAAGAGTCTATGCCAGTATCCAAAGGATGGGGCACAGTCCCTGGCTGGGTAGGGACACTTAGGGAAAAAGAATGTAGCTGGCAAAGACAAGTCCTAGACCCTGCCCCCCCCCCAGCTGCTGTATATACCTCAGATTGTACCCTGGAGGTTCAAAGATGAGGGTGACCTGGTCAACCCTGACCCTGGCCCAAAGCTGGTGAGACAGCAAAGAGCCATTTCCACTGTCGGGTACAAACGGGTTCTGTATTTTACATTGAGCCCGAGGCTCTGAATTCTAAGGTCTGTGCCGTGACGCTTGAGTCTTACATCTGAATTTGGGCTCAGGAATAGATTCAAGGTCATCAATCTTGGCTTCCTGTCATACATTTGGGGCCCTTGGGCTCTGGGCAGGGTCTCCTCACTATTAGAGACCCAGAAACCAGAACTCAGAAGGCGGTCTGCATCGCTGACTGCTTCCCGGCTCACGGCTCATTTCCTCCCTCCCTGGGTCGACCCACACCTCCCAGTTCAGGAACCACTGGAGCTGAAACTCTGTAAGGCCAGCAGTGATGCCTCGGCTAAGCTTTGAGTCCCTCCCCTGGTATCCTGTCACGCCTACAACATCCTGCACTCCAATAAGTCAGTGATGCTTGCCTCTGCCATGTTCCAAGTCCCCTTACTCCTTGGAAATCAACCCGGGGACTCTACAGGGAACTTGGACACAGTATGACAAACTGTCTTTCCCAGCCTCCCCACTCAGGCAGTAACACCATCCTCACCTTGAGTCCTTGCCAGAAACTTGGGGTGGCCCCTGGCTCCTTCCTCTCATCCCCCCATCTCCTGATAGCAGCCTGGACCCCCAGAGCCCATACCTTTGGCATCTTTCGCAAGTTGGGAGAGAGTTTGAGACAGATGATGTGGCCACGGTCATCGCCCACGATGATGATGGGGTGGATGGGATTAAACTGCACGTGGGTGATCTTGTTCTTCTTCTTGGCCACCACAGGCTGGTTGCAGATAGCTTCGTACTTGTTGACTGCCAAGTCAAACACATGGGCCTACGGGGAGGTAGTGTCACAGTCGGGTAAACCAGGCCCTGGTCTCCCATCTTGGGCTTTCTGAGGACCCTACAGAAGGCTAATAGCACAACAGAGCTGAAGGCCTTCGAAGGGATTTCATGTCGGTTTGCTTTCTTCCCAGACTGAGGGAGTGAGGTTAAAGAGGATTAGGGATCTTAAATATATGCAAAATCGATGGTAGCAGCAGCTATGGGATGTATATGACACGGAGGGGAGACAGAGGGACAAAGGGGACAGGTAACAGGATCAGAGGGAGGGCGACAGGGAGGGAAGAGGATGATCAGAACGAACTCTGATGATGTATATATGAAAATGCCGCAAAGAAACCCAACACTGGCAGCTACCATTTATCCAGTCTAATAGGCTTACTGTGTTCCAGGCTCTGGGCAGGAGTGTTACAAGGTTGGATCATCTAATTATACCCCTCACAACCACTCCACACTGCGGTTCCGTTACTATCCCTATTTTATAAATGAGGACTTGGAAGCTAACTTGCTCGTAAGTGGCAGAGTCAGGGGTTCATCCCAGCTAATAAATACAAATTCTCTGAGTTTGATACCTAAGTGCCCAATAAATGTTGGATACTGTCTTTGCCTCACCCGGAGTCCAAGTCACTACCGGCTCCTGCTGCCACAGCCTCCTACCTAGACTCCCTGCTTCTACTTCTGCCCAGCTACAATCTGTCCTTCCTGCAGTACCCAGACTTGCCTTAAAAAATTCCTCCCGTCTCCTTGGAGCCAGAGTCCACACCCTCATCCCATCCTAAACCTTCTCCCCTTTGCACACTGTGCCCCAGGCACACTGCCTCTGTCCCCAAGCGTGATGAGCTCATCCCCACGTCAGAACATTGGTGTCCTGTTGCCTCATTGTGGACAACTCCCACACCTCATCGTCACATTGCTAGTACTGCAGGGCTAGCAAAGGGCGCACACCTTTGATTCCAGCACGCAGGAGGCAGAGGCAGCTGGATCTCTGTGAGATGGAGGCCAGTTTGTAAGAGAACAGGCAGAGCTATGTAATAGAGAGACCCAGTCTCCAAGTAAATAAACAAATAGCCAGTGCTTGTCATTCAGTCTCAGTCTGAGTGTCACTTCTTCAAAGAAGCCTTTCCCAAGAGACACCAACACCCCCACCATCCATCCTACCCCACCCTCGGGTCTCACTGTACTTTGCAATCTGGCCTGCTGGCACTGGCCATGCAATCCAGACTCCCTTCAAACTTTTGGTCCTCTGGCCTCTGCCTTCTGAATGCTGGGATCACAGGCAGAGGCATTTATTTACTAGCAAGCCCGGCCTTTTCTGTTTGCCTTAACAGTTTTATTGAGATATAATTCACATGCTCTAAGGTTCATCCGTTTAGCATGCGGCAAGCAGACACTTCTTAGTTTTAAGCATATTCACTTATCAAATCATTATCACAGCTAAGTTTAAGGTGTTTCCTTCACCCACAGGACAAGCTGTGCCCTCATTAACAGCCACTCCCCCCTTTTTTCTCAACCGTTCTATCTGAGGCAAACACAAATCCACTCTGCATCTCTATGGACCTGTCTAACAGGAAGCATGTTGGTCAGCTCTGTTCTGGACTTACCATATGTTTGTTCTTTCGTGGCTGGCCTATTTTACTTAGCATGAGCTTTCCATGTCCATCTATGCTGTCACATGTTCCTTGTCTGCTGACTATGCTTTCAGCATACACACTGCATTCTATTTGCTGTTCATGATTTGATGGACACTGGCTTCCTCCCTTGTTTGGAGATTATGAATAACGCTGCCATAAACATTCACACCCTGACACTACCTGCTTTCTGTCCTCTGCTCTGACATGGTGGGAATCTGATGCCTGGTTTGTTTTTTGTTTTTTGTTTTTTTTAATCTTCTTGTCCACTATAATGTGAGCTCCGTAATCAGCAGATTCTAGCCTGGGACTGAGCACCATGGTTGGCCTTTAGTAATGTGTTCAGGAAACGGGCGGCTGGCTGGCATGACTGAATTGCTGTATTATTTTCTTGGGGCTCCAGGCACTTTTCAGGTTGTATCAAATTCCATGAAGAAAACAAAGCTGCACCTAAGAACATTCCCACGGAAAGGTGGCTTTGAGGCCTCTGCCTGTCTCTACTCAAGCTCCTCAGAACTAGCATGGACACTCCTGGAGGTGACAGCCTCACTACCTTACAGACCAGTGACTGACCCATAGGCTAGGCACCCACTAACCCCCCTCCCCAGGGACCTCAAGGAAGACACCTTCTGGATGACACCCCATTTCCCCAGAGGGCCTGTTGCTCAAGGTGAACTCTCCTGATCCTTCCTTGAGGCCCCGTGATGAAGGATACCTCCACACTTCCCTGCAGAGCCTGACCCTGAAATACATAATCCTACAGCCCGGCCCGGCATCTCCTACTGACCTGGGGTGCCATGTGGTGGGCTCTCTAGGAAGGAGACACTGAGATCCTCTTTGTCTCCGTGGGGGGTCAGCAGGGTGAGAAAAGAACGACTCACCTTCCCGTCCGTGGTGACCGCTGCAAACACAGTGGAAGAGTATGGTGCCCAGGCCACGTCACCCACAGCTGAGTTCAGATCATAAATGAACATGGGAGTCCTGTGGCAGCAGAAGGGGCAAGCCCATAGCACAAAGGGTTCACGGTGTCAGAGCTGAGGGGAGGGCATGGGGCAGGGCAGGGCCAAGGCAGGCCCCTCACTTGATGGTGTGGTCCCAGATCTTCACTGTCCAGTCAGAGCTGCAGGACATGAAGACCTTGGTGTGGTACGGGTTCCATAACACAGCATCCACTGCCATGTTGTGAGCGTCATACGTGTCCAAGAACTGGCTGGAGTAGGATTTGGAGCACTATGGTGGGGATAAAGGATGGATGATAAAGGAAGGGCGGGGTCAGCAGAGACCCTAGGGGCCCTAGAGGTTCAGCACCTGAGCCTCTGTCCATCGGCTCCCCAACTGTTCCTCTGCATGGGAGAGGAAGCACTTTAGGACTAGGGTTAGGCTGGGCATGGAGCCCCCTTGGGGGGCGTGAAGGGAAGGGACTGAGTAAGAAAGTGGCCTCTCTCCAAGGCTGAGTGTGTCTCAAGCCCTGGGCAAAGATGTGCTGCAGCCTGCTTTGTCCATGGCAAAGCCTGGGGTAGACAGTGCCGTGGATTCACGCAGCTCAGACCTCGTCCACACCACAGTAGGCAGCACCCCGCCTCGAACAGGTAAGAGCGGGTGCAGAGCCAGGAGCGGACTCAGATCTCCAGGTTTCCCGTTCAGTGTCTGCCCTGGCCAGCAAGCCTCTCTCCTGCCATTCTAGAGACAAAATGACCAGCCTTTCCTTCCCCTGCCTCTCTCCCACTGCCACTGGGAGGGGTGGAGAGGGGGTGGGGACCTCTTTTGCATTCAGACCAACTCTGGCTGGGCCTCTGGGGCTCCCGGGAGGCTGTCTGTAATTAACATTCTGAATCTCTGAGCCTAAGAAAAGCTCACAGCAAAGCTATTTCTGGACGATGGAGGTTCAGAGGATGTTCACCTACTAACACTGAGACAGGGCAGAGAACTGGCTGTGAGGGCTGTGTCCTGCCGGCAGCCATGCACCTCGGATTCAGAGATCAAGCTGCTTGATACCTGGCCTTCAAAGCCCAGCTCAAGTTCAGATCTCCTCCAGGAAGTCTACCCAGAATGTTCCTAGCTCCCCCCAAGTCCCTAGCAAGATGCCTGCCTCTTAGGAAAGGGGGAAAGAGACTGGTTCAAGTCACTCTAGATTCTCCATCACCTTCTTTTGATTGTAGTCCCACTTCCTGACTCCCAAGCAGACCAATATGTGCATGCTTGGGCTTGTGAGGTAGCTCGGCTGGTAAAGGGACCTGCCCTTAATAAGCCTGATGACCCAAGTTTAACCCTTGGAAAAAGCCTACAAGCTATTTCTGCTCCTCTACATGCATGTGTTGTACAAGTATGTGCCCCCACACACCACCATTAAATAAATAAATGTTAAAAAATATTTGAATCAGGGAAGCCTCTCTTCTGAGCTTGCAGGATGGCAAGGTGGCTAAAGGTGCTTGCCACCAAGCCTGAAGACCTGAGTCCCAGCAATTCCACCAAGTTGTCCTTTGACCTCCTCATGCACAGTGTGACATGAGTGTGACCATACACCTAACACACACACACACACACACAATTTAAAAACTTTTAAAAAATGCATTCTTTACCCTCCCCCTGCCCACCCCACGAAAGGTGTCTAGAACAGCAAACGCTGGATGATGTCAGAATAGGATTTGTCGAGGATTATAACCTCCCTAGGTGCTTAGGTCTGTGAGGAGCTGACTGGGCGGGCACTGCTGCCTCACCTTGTAGATTTTCCCCTCTTCTGTGCCCACCAGGAACATGTAGTCGATCTCTTTGTGGAAGTCAAAGGCAGTGCCACAGCCTGGGAAGAAGAGGGGACAGACTTAGGCTGGTTCTCAGAAGGAGTCTCCCACCCAGCTCAGTGTTGGACAAATAGAACTGGGCTGCTGTGAGGGCTGGGCTCAGGCCAGGAAAACAGAAACTGGACCTCGGGCTTGCGTGCCCTAGGCTGTTAGGCCGCTGCAGACAGGAATGGAGGCCTGGGTAAACAAGGCAGGAATTGAGTTAAACAGGGTCAGGGTCATGGTAAACAGGGATGGGGGTCTGCAAACAGGGACATGGTCTGTGCAAACAGGGATAGAGTCTGCATAAACAGGGTAGGAATTGAGTAAACAGGGACAGGATCTGGGTAAACAGGGCTTAGATCTGCATAAACAGGGATGGATCTGCATAGCAGCACCTGATTAGCATAAACTAGAGCAGGGTCTGCCTGAATAGGGGTGTGCCGATGGTCAAGGGCTCAGCCCGTAGGATTGGGCTTTCCTGTCTCCAGAAATGCCACTGTTGCTGATCCTGGGGTGCTGGGGCGGAATGGGGCTGGGGGTGTGAAGGCTGGGGCTCCTACCTACAGTGTGCAACTGCAGCCCCTCGGGGACTTCTGTAGTGCTGCCTTCAGACTTCAGCTTGATAACATCGATGTGAACCAGCTCGCTCTGCAGTCAGAGGGGTGGAGAGATGAAGGAATGGATTAGTTCAGTAGCTTTTTGCCATTTAGCTCCTCCCACTCCCCCCCCCCAGGACCCTTTCTGGGAAACAGGCACCTTGACGAGGGTCCATGACACGATCCTGCCATCGGATGACACAGAGAAGAAGTTGAGGTTGTGGTCCATGTCATCCTTCTGCCATTTGACCTGAAACATCCCAGGCACAGTTTTGAAACTCTGTTAGGGTGTTGAGTTATGGCTGTAGGTGGGGCTCCCCATGTACCCATCTGGGGCTCAGGTGCAACTTCTAGGAGCCCATTTTCCCAGAACTCCGTGATGAGACCTTCTGATCTCATTTCATCCAGCTGTTTCCAACCTGGGGCCACCATAGCAGTCAGAGCATTGCCCTAAGATGCGGTTTTGGCAGGAGATACTCAATTTCTCCCTGGGTTGGGTTCTGGCAGTCTAGTTGTGGGACGTTCTTGTTCTGGGTTTAATCTCCCCACACAGCCATGACCTGGAAAGATCAGAGCCCCACAACTAGCCCTTTCACTTACAAAATGGAAGCCATGATAACAGTAGCATATTGTGAGATGTAAATGAGATGCCATATGTGAAATCTTCACAACACTGCATGTTGTAAGTGTTACAGAAAATAGTAGCTAATGGGGCCAGGTATGGTGGTAAATACTTTAGCTTGATGACATCTATGCGAAATGACTCATAGCTTTCAGAAGACGGGGGCTGGAGGGTCATGAGTTGTAGCCCACCAGCCTGGGCTAAACAGCAAGATCCTGTCTCAGAAACAAACACTCTAGCTGACTAACATCCTCATGATTAACATCATCCTAGGAAGGTGGGCTGCAAGCCGCTGTGGGGAGATGTGGGGGGATGTGGGGGGGGAGCCCACCCCCTCTTCTGGACTTGGCCTTTTCCTTGAAAGTCTCCTTTGCTCCCACCTTCAAACCGGCACTAGCTCCTGCTCCCAGAATCTTGCTCCCAAATCCCAGATTTGAGCTGCGTTTCTCCATCTGCAAATCCGGGTTAATTACCCTGCCCCACCCGTCTTCTCGGGGCTGGAAGCAAACATATGGGAAAGTGTTTTGGAGACAGAGCTGTTGTCTTATGAAGATGACACGCTTGAGGCTCAAGTTTCTGTTGCCAGATGTGGAGGCTTGGCCAAGCCAAGTCCCCGAAAGCTGGGGTGGGGCTGGGTGCCCAGAGCTCTCCATCCTCTGACTCCCTCCAGACCCCCCATGCTGGGACCCCTGTCCAGTCTCCTCCCTCTGTCACAAGCTGAGGTCCAGAGAGGGAGGCCAAGAACTTAGGCCTGTTGCCTGTAACCACAGCTGTCACCATGGCTGTTGGGGAGGAGGGTGGCTGGGGGGTAGGGAGGAGAGAAGGGGTTGACTCTCTCCAGCCAGCCCCTGGGCCTGGTGAATCCGATTGGAGCCACTGCGGGAGGCCAGGCTGAGTCCTGCCTGGGTTTGTCTGGGTAGCGGGTTCTTTTGTGCTTTCACTGGGAGAGACTGTAAGGCACAATAAGGATGGATCTGGAGACTACTTCCCCTTCTGTGCAAACATGGTCCCTTTAAAGGGGGGAGGGGACAAAGGTGTCAAAGGCCAGGCTGTAAGAGGCGCAGGGGAGCTGCAAAGGGAAGTGTTTAATGAGCAGACGCTAGCACTCATGGAAATTGTATTTCACACCCCACTTAGCAGCCTCATGCCCAGTGTGTGTGTGTGTGTGTGTGTGTGTGTGTGTGTGTGTGTGTGTGTGTGTGTGTGTTATCCTAGACAGTGGAGGTGAGAGGTGGAGGTAAGAATAAAGCTGAAAGGGAAGGAAGGTTTACCAACAGGATCCAGAGGACCAGAACCAGTGAGACCCAGGGAGCAGTGGGGAGCATTGCACTAAGTCTTCCTCTTTGGCCTCATCTGGTTAGGATAGAGCACCCAGTCTCTGCTTACACTTTCTTCTGGTTGCCTTTCTAGAATTGTGCGGTGACAGATTGTTGTTGGTTAAGGCTTCATAGGAGGGTCTGACCAGTGCTTAGTACCCTTGTGGGCCACCTGGGGAAGGGGCCTGTGCTCTCTAGGACATGAGCTATTTTAAAACCCTGGCTCCACAGGTTTCCTGGCTTCTATGGTTTCCCGTGGCCAACACAACACTCTGCCCTCACCTGGCATCTGAACTCCAGACACACAGGGCATAGTCCCTTTAAGAAGGACCGAGGTTCTTGGGTCTTGGACATTTCATTCAACCAGCTTGTCTTGTCTTAAAGTTCCAGGCTCTTCATAGCACATTGCTGGGGCTACCCCTCTGCTTTTCCTATTAACCTCTGGCCAAACACGTTCCTCTCTGTCATTTCCCACATCCATTGATGCCCTACAGGGCACCCCAACCCCAGCGACATGGTGCTTCCCTTTCCCCATGTCTATTTGATGTCCCTGTCCCAACAGCTCTCTATCCTGTGTCCACATGTCCATCTCCACTACCTCTGCCCTTTCTCGGTCTTCAAAAATTCTCGTGCTGTAGCAGAGAGTCTTTCTAAAACACTATAGTGACTCTTACACCCCCACCAAATCCTCCGATGATTGGGCTGTGACTTTCAAACTGTGCTCATGTCTTAGGAACCCTGAGAAGGAACCACAGGAGGCAGCAGAAGTGACAGCTGGGGACCCTTAAGTAAGCAAGGGTCTAGTTCTGCCAGAACAGCTCTGCTCTCCTATCTTTTGATACATTGTACTTTTGTAATAATCACTGACCTGCGATGCCCAAGCTAAGCGTACTCCCAACTGGGTGCCTGTCCTTTCCTTGGGTCTTCCCCTCCCCCTTTCACACATGCTCTGAGTGACACACAGCTTCCCAGTGGGACACTGTGCTCGAATTCCTTTATTGTTGCACAGTTACTCCTTTTGCCATAGTGACATCCTGTAAAATCCAGACCAGGAGCCAGGCAGTGGTGGCACACACCAGGACTCAGGAAGCAGAGGCAGGCAGACCTCTGAGTCTGAGGCCAGCTTGGTCTGCAGAGCAAGTTCCAGGACAGCTGGGGCTGTGCACAGAGACCTTGTCTCAAAAATTAAAATAAAACGAGATCTAGGTCAGAGGTTACTTCCTCTGGAACAGTAGTTCTCAGTCTTCCTGATGCAGCGACCCTCAAGTTGTGATGACCTCCTCCCCCCAACCATAAAATTACTTTTCTTGCCACTTTATGACTGTAATGTTGCTACTGTTATGAATGGTAATGAAAATATTTGTGGAGAGCGAGCTTCATCAAAGGGGTCGCAACCCACAGGTTGAGAAACACTGCTCTAGCCAGCCTGGCCTCCTGCCTTTAGCCCCACCCAGGTAATGCTTCCCTCTGTGTGCAGCTTCAGCACTTAGCAGTGTGCCCTGCCCTGGTCGGCTGTGGCTGTGGTTGCCTTGCACCAAGAACTCTAGGGGTGAGGCCCTTAAGCCTAAACAGCAATCACGTGAGCAAATAGAAGTTAATGAGTGGATGTGTAATGGAGGCACTGAGAGGAACAGAAGGAAACCGGAAGCGAGTGGACGAGCGGCGGATGGGTCCTTCCCAGGCTATGTGCCATGACTCTTGCCTGACTGGACAGAGGAGAATGGGTAAGCTGCAGTAGTCTGGCGTGGCTCTCCACCCTGCTGCTTGATTTAGAGAGCATGGCAGAGGATGAGGAGGGCGCTTGCTTTGGCCCTCTTCCACAACCCTGGGTCTGAGGAGGCTGATGAGGTCAGCTAGGGGCATCTCACGGTTGGCCTTGGGCTGTCCACGCTGATGAAGCAGAGTCAAGCCTCTAAAGCTTTTGGTGACATTGTCTTAATATCCAGAGAGTTCCATGTGCCTGAAGGTAATGAGTTGGGAGGTGGACTCTGGTATGGACAGAACCTCTGGGCCCCACACTGTAGAAAGGAGGGCATGTAACTCAGGGGTGCCTCTCTGACACCATCTGTCCAGGTAAGAGCTGAAACTGAGAGGTCACCATGTTCCCTGGGCCTGGGAAGTCTACTCTCTGCTCAGGCCTCTCTGGAGCTCATATCCAGTGCGTGAAGCAAAAGACTCGGGGCCAGAAGAGGTGGGCCCAAAACTCCTACCTGAAGATTTTCAGGGCATGAGGACAGAGGACAGACAGCCCTAAGAACTGCCTGATGAACCCAGAGCTTTGGGGCAACTTGGGGCAGAAATCCAACTTTAGATTCTCTCAGACCTGCCCACGAGAGCAGTGTACAGCTTGAAGAGGCAGGGCACGGTGGGGACACGGTGGGGACACATGGGGACACGGTGGGGACACGTGGGGACACAGTGGGGACACGTGGGAACATGGTGGGGACACAGTGGGGACACGTGGGGACACGGTGGGGACACGGTGGGGATACGGTGGGGATGGCCTGAACCCTGTCTAGAGCAGATGGTGCTGCTACATGAGGCTCAAGAACAGACTGCCCCCGGGCCCTCCAGCCACACCCGGAGGGTATTCAACAAGCAGTGGCATTCCTATCCAGTAGCACCCCCAAATCTTTCTCAGGGGACAGAGGAGGGTCCCCACGGAATCCAGGAAGGATCTGAACCAGGGGTCCAGGAGGCATCCAGCTAGGGCCACTGAAGTATTGGTGGCACTGGAGAGTCTTGCAGAGCTAAGGTCCCCCTGATGGAGCAGACTCCAGTGCGGAAAGGAAACTGTTGACGTCTAAGTCTCCCCTTCGCTCCTCTCAGATCCAGCCCCTGGGCCTCGTTTGAGACCCTTGCTTGTCCTTGTCTCCTCCCCAAGGTCCCGCCTTCATGGCTCCCGAGCCCACATGCCCCACCCCAGGTCCCAGGCTGACCTGCCACACAGGGTCCGTGTGCTTGCCGGACTTGGAGGTGCTGCGGAAGCAGGGCTGGGAGTGAGGCTTCTTGAGGTTGTAGATGGCTACATTGCCGTCATAGTAGCCCACGACCACCAGGTACGGGTGGTCCACGTGCATGTCCAGACACATGATGCCACTGTCACTGCTGAACATGTACTCGGGAAAGCTGGGGTTCTTCATGCTGTAGAGCAACAGCATGCCCCGGCTCTGTTTCATGAAGTCATCTGCCAGGGAAGACAGGACAGCTGCAGCTGAAGGGCCATCTGTCCTGCCAGGGGAGCCCCTGTGCCTGCGCCCCAGCAGATGAGTAGGGCCTCCTTATCTGTGAGGTTCCTGGATCCTGCAGGGACCCTCCTCTGTCACCTGCCTGGGTTTGTGAGAGGGCGTGGGATGCCTCTCTGGCCCTTCATCCTCTGATTATAAAATGGAAATGTTCGATTTTGACCCTCCCTTCTGATGGTCAGATCCAACATCGGGCAAAGGTGACTAGGGCAGTCTGAACTACAGTCACTCTCTGTTCTCGCTGGGGCACAGAATAAGGGGATGCAAGCTCAGACAGTTGTTTTAAGAATGAGTGGATTTGGGGAGGTGTGGTACCCTCTGTAGGAATTTGGATACCCAGGGTAGAGGCAGGCTGCTGGGCAATGCATGCCTAGATGTCCGTGTTCCTCACAACATCCTCAGCCAAGGGCAGGAATTAAGCTTTAATTAATTAGTGAGCTATGGTCTAACCAGACCTAGTGATGTTAGGCCTGTAATCCCAACCTTTCAGGGGCTGAGACAGGAGGATTGCAGGTTCAAGGCCAGCCTGGGAAATTTAGTTTAGACCCTGTCTCAAAAATTAAAGAAGAAAAAAAGAAAGGAAAAAGAAGAGTGAAGAAGGAGAAAGAGGAGGGGGAAAGGAAGAGAGAGAAAGGAAAGAGGAAGAGAAGGCAGGAAGAGGAGGATAACAGGAGGGAGGAAGAGGGGATAGGAGAAGAGGAAAAAGAGGAAGAGAAGGAGGAGGGAGAGGAGGAGGGGGAGGAAGAGGAATAGGAAGGGGGGAAGAGGAGGAGGGAGAAGAGGAAGAGGAGGAAGAGGAGGAGGAAGGGGAGGAGGGGAGGAGGAGGACACAAAGCCCAGGTTTCAGTCTCCAGCACAGCAAGCAGGACAAACCAACCAAGGCACGCTGCCCTCTGTGGTCAGCCCATGGCAGTCACCTGGAAGCGTCTCCTCATAATTTTACCTCACAGTTCCCCAAGGCAGCTATGACAGGGCTCTCAGCGGACCTCCAATAACTGGAAGTCTCTAGCCAAATAGTCCCACTCAGCCCACTCAGCCCACTCAGCCCAAATGCAGATCTTGGTGACCAACGATGAAGTGCTCGGTAAAGGTCCTCCTCCCTCCCACCCCATGTCATTCCCTACGTCCGTAGTGACTATCCTGATACGCAACCATTGACAGCATGTACATCTGGCCCTCATGTCCACTTCTCTTGCTGCCAGTCCAGACCTCTCAGTCCTCCTAAGCTAAAATCTTGGAAATGTAGTAGGCAGATCAACGCATCTTGTGCGTCCTATCCCAGGGCGGCCTTTAGCCTTTCCCATGTCCCTGCTCTGGGTTTCCTCCTCTAGCCTAATGGCTGTAGACCCTGCCATGTTCACAAAGTAGCCAGTCCTGAGGTGTGCGGTGGTGTGGGGAAGCTGGGAGATCAAGGCCAACATGACTAGTGTGGGTGAGTCATTTCTCCCTGCCTTAGTTCTGAGGTCTCCCCTGTGGTCCCCGGACTCACGGCATGACCTCAGCTATTACCATGTCCACCCCAGTTACTGCCACCCCAGAGATTCTGTGAAGACCAGGCCTATGGAAAGGCCTACCTTCCTTTGCCGTGACTAATCCTCAGGCGTTCCGAGGCTCTGCCCAGGAAGCCTCTCTGGATTCCCTGCATGCAGGCAAGAAAGGGCTGCATCCATAGTGGAAATTTCTAGGCTCCATCCTGAGCCATGAAGGAGGGCACTGTGGTTTGGTGGTTGTTTTGTTTTGTTTTGTTTTGGTTTTGGTTTTCAAGTCAGGATTTCTCTGTGTAGCCCTGGTTTACCTAGAGCTTGCTCTGTAGACTGGGATGGCCTCATACTCAGAGATCTGCCTGTCTCTGCCTCCTGAGTGCTGGGCTTAAAAGTGTGTGCACCACAGCCCGGCAGCAGCACTGTGGTTTAGGAAGAAAAGTGTTTCTGTCCTAGGGAAATCGAGCTTGGGGGCCAAAGATCCCCTTGTACCAGGCCGCAGACCTTAGCACACCTGACTCCATGAGGAAGTGCCCTTCGGGTCATGAAGCACAGCACCACAATGAAGGCAGCACAGAGACAGCACCACCAGCCAACATGAGAGCAAAGGCCTAATCCACCCAAATCCACCGTCCTGGGGCAGTCTCTGATGTGACTCTGCTTCTGGCTAACTACTCTTGTAAACTGCAGTGTGTCAGCCTAGAATATGGTATTTGTGCTTAAAAGCTTACCCCGAGAAAGGCTACACTGGGATCCTGAACCCAGTCTGAACAGTCTTCTCTGGTAATTATCCCACAACACCCTGAGGCCAAAGCCACAGGAGAGGGGCGGGGTTCTGCCTTAAAGTAGTTGGGGAGGAGCTGATGGTACCTCCATTGCAAGCTCCTAGTTGGGCCCCAATGGTTAACTCTCCAGGGGAAGAGATCTAGAACTGGCCAAGGCCATTGCTATCTTGAAGGGCTAGGACTGGTCACTCCAGCTCCCTTTGATCATCAAGAAGACCCTGAGACCCTACCTGCCTCTCCACCTTCCACCCTTTCGCTCCTAGTTCACTGTGCAAGGTCAGACACAGCCATCGCTGGGCCTACCAGATGGCTAGCCACTGGGGCTTCTGATTCCAATCTGTCCTCCGCACTAGCCAAGACTGACAAAGGGTAAGAGGAAGAATGAGAGACTGAAGCAATGGTTGGTGACACTCAGTGCTATGTGCTGGGCCGTGCCCCTTGATGGGCAGTGCTGATGACCGACTTTCTCTACGCAAACCCCTGACTCCTGTAGACATACACAGTGCTCATGACAAGGGAAGCCAGGGAGAGGGGAGGGAGCCCTGGGCCGCTTAGTAACTCTAAATGGAGGACAATTCTGCTCTATTTGCTGAACCACTGGTACTAGAAGCCTGAATTATGGCCTCCTAAGTTTATAGTTGGAGAAAGTGAGTCTCAGAGGGGAGAAACAGTCTACTTGCAAGCATAATACACGTCACACAGTATCCTTTCTTTCTTTTTCTCTTTCTTTCTTTTTTTTATTGAATATATTCTTCATTTACATTTCAAATTTCAATAGCTGAACTTTTCTTTCTTTGCTAATCTGATCTCTTAAATTATTTTCATTTGTTTGTTTATTTGTGTGTGTGTGTCTCTCTCTGTGTACATACATGTGTGTGTCTCTGTGTGTGTGTGCATGTATATGTGTGTATGTCTCTGTGTGTGTGCATGTATGTGTATATGTGTGTGTCTGTGTGTATGTACATGTATGTATGTGTGTCTGTGTGTGCACTCACACGCATGGCATGCATATGGTAGTCGGAGGACAATTTGTAGACATCATTTCTCTCCTTCTACTCTGGGCTCCAGGGATCAAGCTTAGTTTATCAGACTTGGCAGCAAGCGCCTTTACCTGCTAAGCCATCTCTCCAGCCCTGGTAATTTGGTCTTTTTTTTTTTTTTTGGTTTTTTTTGAGGCAGGGTTTCTCTGTGTAGCCCTGGCTGTCCTGGAGCTCACTCTGTAGACCAGGCTGGCCTCGAACTCAGAAATCCACCTGCCTCTGCCTCCCAAGTGCTGGGATTAAAGGCGTGCGCCACCACCGCCCGGCGGTAATTTGGTCTTTACATGGAAATGGACAGAGGAAGGGACAGAGACACCCCTAACAGTATGGTGGCTACTGGCAAAGCCAATTCAAGCTTCCAGGCTCTAGACTAGGCAGTGTGGAAGGCACAGGGAAGTCAAGCACGATAAAGGGAAGGGCCGTGCAGAGAGAAGCAGATGTCATGAGTAAGACTCACAAAAGGCACACACTATGACAGTCACATGCATGCTGGGCTTCAGTCACACTTCACCCACTGGCTTTAGTGGTCACTGTTACTTGCAAAGAAAGGAGTCCTCTGTAATATGGGGGCATAGCTCCTAGTCCTGGTTAGAGTATATGTTTTGTGAATTTAGTTCAAGGCCCTCTTTGTCAAAATACACCAGGAGAGCAAAGAAAAATGTTATCTGACTGGGGTTTCCTCTTTACCTTTGTCTGTGAATGCCTCATTCCTGATGTTGGGAGCCCACTGAGATCTCATGATTCCACTTTAAAGGGATACCCAGTGTGACATTACAGCCTCAATCCCCCACAGCCCCATATGACATCATCATCTTATGATTCCACTTTAAAGGGATACCCAGTGTGACATCACAGCCTCAATCCCCAACAGCCCCATATGACATCATCATCTTATGATTCCACTTTAAAGGGATACCCAGTGTGACATCACAGCCTCAATCCCCAACAGCCCCATATGACATCATCATCTTATGTTCTAGAAACCCTTAAATGACAGTATTATTATTCAAACTGCCAATGGTCCTCATGTGACATCATCTGTTAGTGTCATATTGCCTAACCATCCAAAAATCCTAGCATGAGATCACCAGCCAGGATACCAGAAGCCTGATGATGTCACTGTTTAGCCAGCCAGCATTCCCAGTACACCACTAACCAGGTCACCAGTAGTCCCAGTATGACTTTCGGATCATAAACCGCCTCCATTACCAATTGAATCTTAGTCCCTGGGATACTTTGTCCTTAATGCCACAAGAGTTCACAGTTCCAATGACCCTGGTGGGAGCCCCCTAGCTTTACCTCCGTATAACAAGACTCTAGTTTGGGGCCAATGAAGACATTCTAGAGTTCTCCTGACTATAGGATTTCAGGAAGTACACGTGGCTGGGCACAGCAGAAAGAGAATCAGGGAGGGGAAAGGTCCAGGAGTGAGAAAATCTACTAGTGGTGATAATCTCTGGGAAAACTTCGAGACCATTCAGCTCCAAGTGCTCCATCTTCTGAGGACGTGCTGTTCCCACCATCAGTATAAAGAGCGGGAACCGATTAAGGTCAAATATGGACCACACCTCAGCTTGTTCTTTCTGGTGAATGAGTTTGTTTCCGTCGAAGTCTACTCTACCACATAATCATTGCGGCCTTCCTGACTCTCCCCTCAATGATCCACAAGGTTTAAGGGAGATAATCAGTTCCTCGTGACAGAGCCTTGTGTGGTAGCTCTCCTAAAACTCCCATCTCAGGGAATGGGAGGGAGAGAGGGAAAGAGAGACAGAGAGACAGAGAGAGACAGAGACAGAGAGAGAGAGACAGAGAGAGACAGAGACACAGAGAGAGACAGAGACAGAGAGAGAGAGACAGAGAGAGAGAGAGAGAGAGACTGACTCTTACTGAGGACCGAATCTAGGTAAGTACTATACCATTGAGCCTAGCCTTCCAATTTTTTCTTTTGAAGCAGGAATCTCACTAAATTGCCCCGGCTGGCCTTGAACTTCTTCTGTAGCCCAGGTGGGCCATGCACCTGCAATCCTGCCTCAGCCTCCTGAGCTGGGATTATATGTCTAGACCACTAGGCACGGCTTCATGTACATCTTACTTCTACCATAGAACAAAGCTCTGACTATCCTCGGTTTCTGCTATGGGAGCCCAGGCAGAATACTATCCAATGAGCAAGACAGATCAATATCTTCTTAGCTGGCATTTATCACTGGGGGCCTCAGGCCCACAGCTGCCAGCCCTGTCTGGTTCAGTTCTTGGTTGTGTGAGGTGGGCACTGCAGAGAGCATTCTGGCTGCACCGGGACTACTCAGGACTCAGGGAGAGCGAGGCAGGTGGAGGGCATGTTGGGGCACAAGGCTAAAGCCAGGTCAGCGGTCAGTAGGAGGTAGATGACAACTGAAGAGACAAAGATACCATGCCAGCCTTGACTGGCAGGCTTCTCTGTACTGTGGCATCCTAAACGAGGCCAGCCTAGGACTGGTTCCAAGGCAGCAGCTGTCTGATGACTCCCTTATTAAGTCATGCAAGAGGCACTTGGAGGGGGCGTGGAGTAGGCAGAATAGTGCCCCCCCCACAAATGTCCACATCCTAATCCCTGGAGCCTATAAATATGTCACTTTGTATGGCAAAAGGGACTTTGCAGATGTGATTAAGTTAAAGACCTTGAGATGGGGAGATTATCTTGGATTACCCGGGTGGATTTGATGCAGTCGTAAGAGTTCTTATAAGGGAAAGAAGGAGGCAAGCGAGTCAGAGACTCAGATGTGACGGCAGAAGCCGATGTCAGGATGATGCGGTTGCTGACTGGAAGATGGCCACAAGCCATGGAATGCAGGCGACCACTAGGAGCTGGAAACAGAAAAAGAAACAGGTGCTCCCTGGGGGGCCTCCAGAGGGAACACAGCCCTGCTGACACCTGATTTTAAATCCCTGTAATCCATCTTGAGATTCTGGCCTCCAGAACTCAGAAGAAATGTGTTACTTAAGCCATTGTGTTTGTGGTCGTTTGCTGCTCCAGCAACAGGAAGCAAACGTCAGAGACATTCAGGGAAGGGAGGCCCAGACTCTAATTTTAGGACTCAGAAAGATGGAGCTTTTTCTCCTGGGGTGATACAGATGCAGGGGAATGGCCACGCTGACACAACGGAGAAGCCCTCTCTCCCTTTCCTACCCCTGGCTCTGCCACCTTGGACCCCAGGAACAGAAATGCCCCCTTGTGTTGGGATTTCCACAATTTCCACAGGCAGGGGACCAGCCCGAGGCTGACTTGGAAAAGGGTCTTGATCCTGGAGCACCCTTGCCGGATTGGGAGCTGTATTTAAATAGTGTGGGACATGAGAGCAAGGCCTTGGGGACAGAACACATCCAGTGGGACATATAATTTGATTTAGGGAAAATGAGGCAAACATTTGAGAACCTAAATAACTAACCAGTAATTAAACTAACAAGAGAATGCCCTTGCATGCCACCCGGCAAGCGGAGTGGCCTTTATGGACTGTATTTACAAAGAGACTTGACAACATAATTAGTCCTGTAAATTTTACGCAGCCCGCAGCTAAGGAGTGATGGATTTTGTGTGTGGAGGATGAACAGGGAGAAATGAGGTGGGTGAATTTCCATTTTCAGTAAATGAAATTAACACTGCTTAATTAGTGAAGCTAACAAGTAAATGGACGGGAAAGATTTAAACTCTTATGAGTGCATCTCTGTCCTGGGCAAGTTCAAGGGACAGAGCAGGAGTGAGTTTAGTGTCCACACTTAGAGCTGCTGTTGGCCTCACGTGAGGTGCTGGGCTGAAGGACAGCTGGCTCCTTTGCCCCTCCAATATGAGGCCTGCTAGGAAGCCTCCTGCCCCATCTCCTATGGGATAGCCTCGGACACACGCAGGCTTCCCAGGGCCTGCTCTGCCATCCCTGCCTGACAGACCGTGAGGAGTCCCCGCTTCCCTGCTCTGCGCTGGCGAGTGAGCCGGAACAGACCCCTTCTGTATCGCAGGCTGCCACGGTCACATCCCAGCTGTTCCAAGACCATCTCTTGCTGAACTGAATCCTTTTGTCTCTCAATATCCCTCCACCTCCGTTCACTGCTCAGCCTCTTCCGCACCTGGGCTGGGAATATGGAGCCCGACCTATGGGGCACCCATGTCTCTGTGCTTTAAGCAGCTTGGATCGGAAGCTGTAGTGGGAAGGCGGGTGTAGATTTGCTAGTTAACCTTCCTTTTCTCTTTTTTGGGGGGAGGGGAAGGAAGAATTGAGACAGGGTTTCTCTGTGTAGCCTTGACTGTCCTGGAACTCTCTCTGTAGCCCAGGCTGGCCTCGAACTCAGAGATCCTCCTGCTTCTGCCTCACAAGTGCTGGGATTAAAGATGTATCCCATTTTGGGCTCCCTTTTCTCTTCTTGCTCTGTATGTAAACCCAGGAAACTGTGTCTGAAGGATGTGGCATGTCCCAAATATATATCCCTATCCTTCCTGTGCTGGATAGTTTTATGTCAATGTGACACAAGCTAAAGTCATCTGAGAGGAGGGAACCTCAATTAAGAAAATGTCTCCGTAAGACCAGGCTGTAGGCAGATCTGTAGGGCATTTCCTTAGTTAGTGATTAATGCAGGAGGGCCCAGCCCATTGTAAGTGGTGTCGTCCCCGGGCTGGTGGACCTGGGTTTTATAAGAAAGCAGGCTGAGCAGGCCATGAGGAGCAAGCGTGTAAGCAGCGCCCCTGCATGGCCTCTGCATCAGCTGCTGCCTCCAGGACCCTGCCCTGCTTGAGCTCCTGTCCTGACTTCCTTTGATGATGACCAGTGATGTGGAAGCACAAGCCAAATAAACCCTTTCCTCCCCAAATTGCTCTGGTCCTGGTTCTGGTTCTGACAGCAATAGTAACATTGCATTACTTGTGGCTGAGTCCCAGAATAAAAATCTAGGAATTTCAGGGGAAAGAAAGCTTAAGAGACCTAGACTGTGCTAACCAGGATCAAACTTAGAAGTAAAGCTGAATTCTCACTCAGCGTTTCTCTTCAGGTATTTTTTTCTCCCTGTGGGTTTGGTTTTGAGAGCTTCCAAAGACTGTGATGGAAGCCGGTTCCTCCCAGTGGCCCTGTCCACACTGCGTGCTGCCTCAGGTCTCCTCCCATGGAGCGTGTGTCTAAGAACATAGCCTGTCCAGGTGACCTCCAAGCCAGTGCCTCCGCCGGCCCTGCTCAGGCCTGACGCTGGTACTGTATAAGACGGTCATCTGAAAGCTGGCCAGTAACTCCAGTGCTGATGACACCAGCACAGAACCTTGCCCCAGCCACTGGCTTCTGTGGAGATTTCCCAACTCCCCTGCTCTGCTCAGGCCCTCCGAGGGGTCTGCAGGGAAGTCAGGGGACAGAACAAGAAGGCAGCAACAACTGGCCTGAGCGTGCAAATGCTCCCGCAGCACACGGGGCTCTGAGGTGGAGGCCTGGCTGGCTGTCTGTCTTGCCATGTCACTAAAAAGGGCACTGAGAACTGATCCTCCAGAGGGAGGTCTCTAGCTGCCTGTGGGTACCACTGGGGCTGTGCCTCTAAACACCAAAGAGAGACAGAGAAACATTTCCTGAGTGAGTGCTTGCCCAGAGGAGGCCAGTGAGCCTGCCAACTTGAGGTCATTCTCTCATGGAAGGTATTACCTTTTTCTGACTAAGGATGACCTTGCTTCTAGCCCTGCCTAGAAGATGGCTGCAATGTGTGGAGTTTCTCCTCCCACCTTCTGCAGAGGCTTTCACACTCTCACCTCAGTCTCAAGCAGAGAGCCCCAGCCTCACGTGGGGGTCCACACCCACTCCTGGGAGGGCCTACCCCCAGGCTCTGTTCCAGGCCCAGTAGCTGCAGCAGGGCGGGGGGGGGGGGGCGCTTGTTCTAGTTCCCTGCCAGAGGGGAGGGCGCTTCCCATTTGGCAGCAGCCCACCTTCAGGAGCAGGGACACAAAGCAGGCATTTAGGGCATCCTCAAAGGCAGCTCAGACCACAGAACTGGGAGCAGCTCCAAGGTTTCCTCCCTGAGAGGAATGACAAACACCACTCCTCCGGACCCCCTCCCTTTGGATCCCTACCCTGGTCAAAGAACTGATGGGCATCTAAGAGGCAGTGACCAGGAGCTTGTGAGCCTGCCAGTCAGCAGCAGCTTGAAGAACGGAAGGGCTTTTCTGTTCACAGAAGTGAATCCTCCCAGCCAGAGAACAAGCTGTTAGCACTGGGGAGCCGTGCCTGGCTCGCTGTGCAGGGCCCTTCCCATTAGGAACAGGGACTATCCAGCACATTGCATGGGCAGTCTCCAGCATGTGCAGGCTCCCTCCTCAAGCATGACCCAGCCGGGCCAGGGACAGATAACCGTGGTCTTCAGTGGCCAGGAACAGAAGAATAAACTTCAAATACTCACCTTTCCTCACTCCTGCCCTGCCTCAGGCCTGGTCAGGAAGGCCAAGTGAGGAAGCAGAGAGAGGGCCTCCATCCCACCCTCCAGAGTGGCTAAGGTCTCTCCATCTCTCCTTAGCATATCTGCACCAGGCCTCCCAGCCTCTAGCCTCAGGCCTGTAATCCCTTCCTGCCATTCCAGAATCCCTTCAGTTGTTTCCTTCTTGAAATGGCTTACCACGTCCCTTGAGGGATGACCCAGCCATCTCGTTCCTGCCTGCAGACTTGGCCTTTGATGGCCCCTCTGCTGCAAAGCTTTCCCTTTCATTCTGTGAGGTCTAGTAGCATATTCAGTTGTATTCTTTTAACCAGCATTAATTCCCCATATGAAAGTGGGGCTTCCCATTAGACCAGTGGTTCTCAACCTGTAGGTTGTGACCCCCTCTGAGTGTCCAATGACCCTTTTACAGGGGTCACCTAAGACCATTGGTAAATGCAACATTTGTATTACAATTTATAACAGTATCAAAATTACAGTTATGACTTAGCAACAGAAATAATTTTATGGTTGGGGGGTTACCACACACGAGGAACCGTAATAAGGGATGGTAGCATTAGGAAGGTTGAGAACCACAGCATTAGACTGTGAGCTCTCTCAGAGGGCCAGTGACTACATCCTGCTCATCTTTGGATTTCTCAGACCTGGCAAAAGGCTCTGAACAGACTAGGAACCTAGTGTCTGATATTTGCATGAACAAACAAATGAATAGGTAGGTGGATCACTTACAGGAGCCATGTCCCACGGCAAAAAGATCCTTGTACTTTGGATTCCTGCAAAAGAAATGTGAACTCATTGACACTGGAAACAGGCACAGCCTTCCCATGGTCATGAACTTTCCCATGGGCACTGGTGACTGACTACTCAGCAGACATCCACTGTCTAGCTTAGACTCCTACCATGGTGGACATTAGATGATCCTGAAACCCAATAAGCATTCAGGTCCTACTGTGTCCCATGTAACACTCAAGATATAAAGTGGAATAGAAGAGTCTTATGACTCAAAATTTGGCACGCAGTGGGTGCTCTGGGGCGCTAGTTTTGCGGCAATATCTGTACTCACCAGCAGAGGGCGGTGACGGCCAGGCGCTTGGCTTTGTCACTTTGAAACTTCCAGAGCGGCAGCAGCGTACCCTCCTGGTCCCTGTACTCATCAGCAGCATCCTCATAGTACTTAAAATCTTAAACGCAAACAGACACAGTCAGCCAGGGACTGCCACTTTGTAGCAAATCGATACCTCTTTGGGAAGTGCAATGAACCTCTTTGTGTTTGGGGCTGGAAATAATAGTAGTACCTATCTCAAAGGACTACTGTGAGAATACAGGTTGAGTTTAATATATGCAAAGTGTCTAGAAGAATGCCAGACACATACGTTCTCTCTGTATATTAGTTGGTGGGGCGGGGCCTGCAGTAAAGCATTCAGATGTGCGTGCACAGAATCCCAGGCTGCATCCCTCATCCTTGTGAGCTTTCTCAGTGTTTCAGAAGCTCGGATCAGAGCAACCAGATTTCAAGGGTTCAGCTGCCAGAGGCTGATTAATAGTTCTATTCATTCTGCATCCTAGATCCCTAAAATACAGCCCAACTTTATACTCACTGTCAGGCCTCACTGTAATGAAGCCATCTGGACACTCCTCCATGGCTATCCAAACCTCAGCTGCATCCTTAAAGCTGTCTCTCTGCCTTCCATTTCTGCTAGGTTAGCCAGTGCGTCACCTTTCCACTTACCTAAACTGGAAGGCTGGGGAGTCCTGGCTTGCTCTCTTTCTACCTTGTCTTCTCTTTTCTTCCTGTCTTTTTTGTTTGTTTGTTTTTCGAGACAGGGTTTCTCTGTATATAGCCCTGGCTGTCCTGGAACTCAGTCTGTAGACCAGGCTGGCCTCGAACTCAGAAATCTGCCTGCCTCTGCCTCCCAGGTGCTGGGATTAAAGGCGTGCGCCACCACTGCCCGGCCCTCCTGTCTTTTTAAATCCCCCCCCCTTTTAAACCCATAGCTACTACCTACCTAGGTTAAGATCCCCAAATCAACCACCTGGCTACTGTATTCTTCAGCTGGTCTCCCTGCCTCCTCCCATAACCCCCCCGTCAGTCTACTCTTGAGGGCTAGCAGTGCAAGAGCAAACTATCCCTTCACACATCTTCCCCGTACCACTGAAACTTCTCAATAGCTCTCTTTAAACAAGGTTATCTGGTCAGACCAAGGCTCCTGGCCACCGCCCCCATGTCCTTTCTGACAAGCTACCCGTGTGTTTCTTCAGGCTCTTCCATGTCTGGAATGCCTTGCTCTGCTTGGCGGATTCCTACTCGTCCTTTATCTGAGTCAGTGTCCTCCCCTTCCTTAGGGTTGACATTTCTTTTCTTTTCTTTGAGAATGAAGTCTCATTTTCAAGTGCTGCTTATCAACTCTGTCAAGAGAGAGTTGCTGAGGACTATAACCTAATTTAGGGTGCATGAGGAGAGAGAGAGGGGGAGGAAAGAAGGAGAGAGAGAGAGAGAGAGAGAGAGAGAGAGAGAGAGAGAGAGAAAGAGAGAGAGAGAGAAATTTGTGCATGGCAGCTAGAGGGCCTGTAACCTAATATCACTATGTTACTACCCAAATTGGACTAAAACATCTGGGCTCAAGTGATACTCTAGCCTCAGCCTTCTAAGTACCTAGTACTACAGGTATGTAATAGTACATTTTTCCACTGCATAGCTCAGGCTGGCCTGGAACTCATGGCAATCCACCTGAATATGACTTTTTTGAATAGACTTAATTTCTTTGTCTCTTCAAGTCCTCCCTCTCCTCTACTGAGACCTGTCAGTCTTTTTGCCTGGCTTCCATGCCACACAGGTCCTAGAGAACAGGACATACGTTATATCCATCCCTCTGTCTCCAATGCATGGGACAGGAACAGTCACAGAGCAAAGACAAAGTCCTTTCAAAGAATTCAAGGAAATAAAGCAACATTCAGGAAATGGTGGTCTTTTTTCAGGCAGGATGACCAATTAGAAGAGACTCTAATTCTACACAGTCTGGGACATGCCCAGTCACTGCCTGGTCCTTCCCACAGTGCCCCATACTTTGAGGTACAATCAAACCTCAAAACTGTCTTGGAACCAAAAAAAAAATTTTTTTTTTGAGTGGTCAGAAAGGTGTGAGCCTTGATCACACCAAAATTCCTAAGCTTGAGGGAACTTTGAAAATCTCTCATTTCAGTGTGGGGATTAATTAGTAACACTTCTTTATTTTTATTTCTTTTTTCATGATTACACTTTCCCAAAGGGAAAACATGGTGCAATTAAAAGAATCAAAGTTCAATGCATTTTTATGTGACTGTGTTCTTATAAATGAAAGCGGTTCACAAGGCCAATTTCTCCCTGGATATTAATCAGGTCTGCAGCCCTGTGGTGGGCCACTTGCAGAGGCTGGGTCTCAGGGAAGGGAGCCCTGTGAGTGACAGATCCTTTCACAGCTGCTGTGCACTTTGACAGCTTTGAAAAGTACTCAAGGTCGTTCTCCAGCCTGAATGATAACGAGGGGGCTTGTTTAGGCGGCTGATCTTGGCAGCCTTAGCTTTTGTGTCCCATGAGTGAGCAATGAGCATCAAGTCTCCACGAAGGGCCCGAGGCTGTCAGCAGAGGAGCCCAGCCAGCAAAGTGCCACTGCCAACTCCTGGGAGGCAGCCGCTCCACATAAATGCACAACCTCTTTGGGAAATACAAGCCACTTGGGAACAGGCTGCTCGCGCCATGGGAAGGGCTCTGTTTCCTTGGCACTGTTGGAGACTCCAGAATTCCCAGGCCCCCAGCATTGAAGCATTGCTGAATCTGTTTCTATCTTCACCTCCTTGCTAACTAGTCGCTAGGATAGATCTACTGAGTGTGTTCCTTTGAGATGCCTCCTCCAGCTCAGCAGCTCTGTAGGCTAGTGGTGAAGCGCTTATCAACAGATCTACCAAGGGCCCTGAGTTCCAGTTCTGACGCCACCCCTCATACCTCCCACTGGCTGTGATTTTGTCAAAGTAGCAACATATTAGGTTGGGTTTCTCATCTGTAAAATGGGGATAATAATGTTATTCATGTCAGCTGATTGGAAAACAGGAAATACTATGTCCAAATGTACAGCACAGAGCCTGGCACACAGGCCCTAATCAGTGAGCTTTGGTGTCTGGTTTTCCGCTATTACAACTCTCCCTTTGTTCCATCCTTTGTGCTACAGTGTGACTAGGCACAGAGAAGCTTGTTCCACCCCATACCTTTGCCTCTGTGATCAACTCTGCCCGGCACATCCTCACCCTGCTCTACTCTCACTGGGCGTCGCTCTGCCTAGCGCCTAGCTCGTGTCAGGTCCTCTCAGCTGCCTATGGAGAAGGCCCCAGCTGCCTCCTCAGTCTGAATTCCCACCATTTCCCAGAAGCTCCTGTTTGCACCCTTGAGTCTCGGCTCCTTTTTCTGAAGAGAAAATTCCTACTCATTCTTGCCACCAAGTCACTGCTCCTGCCACCATCTGCTGAGAAGACCCTCCCTCTGTACCCTCCCACAGACCCCGCTCATCCCCTGCCGCCTAGTCCAGCACTCCCTAAGCCCTCCAAGACCTTCCCTACACATCCCATCTTCTTCTTCTTCTCTCTTCTTCTTCTTCTTCTTTTTCTTCTTCCTCTTCCTCCTCCTCCTCTTCTTCCTCCTCCTCCTCCTCTTCCTCTTCCTCCTCCTCTTCCTCTTCCTCCTCCTCCTCTTCTTCTTCCTCCTTCTTTTCCTTCTCCTCCTCCTTCTTTTTTTTGAGGCAGGATTCTTTGTGTCACCCTCACTGTCCTGGAACTAGCTTTGTAAACCAGGCTGGCCCCAAACTCAGAGAGAGGTCTGCCTCTGCCTCCCAAGGGCTGGCACTGAAGGCGTTCACCTCCTCTGCCTTGCTATTTTTTCTCTTCTTCTGGGGGTCCCAGAGCAATTCCTCTCCTGTGAATTCTAGTGTCAGCATCTCCAAGCCAACTGGGTGGAGATGAGGGCACCAGCTCAAGACCTAAATCTGGCTTATCATTGCTACTCACTGGTCAGGCAGCTTTGGCCTCTGCTGCTCATATGTGAAGTCAGAGTAATTGTTTCTGCTATGCTGCTCCCGGGGACTGCTGGGAAGGTGGCATTAGATTACTATTCTGCGGCTCATTCTGGCCGCATGTCAGATCGGATCACTGCACCTGCTGTTTACACACGGCCATTCACTGTGGACTCGCAAAGGTCTTCAGTGACAGTCAGAGCAGGCAGGAAGGTGGTTGCTTTTGGTTTGTTTTTATTTCCCCTTTACTACGGGACTTACTATAGTGGAACACTCAAGCACCAATCTTTGCTGAAGAATTTTAACCACTAGTTCCCGAACTAGCAAGTTGGCTCAGCAGTTAAGAGCATTTGCAAAGGAGGTGGGTTTGGTTCCCAGTGCCCATAAGGCAACTAACACCAGTTCCAGGAGATCTGCACCCTCTTCTGGCCTGAGTGGGCATGGCACATGTGCACAGAAGAGTCAGACAAAAAGGTGTGTGTGGGCGCGCACGCACGCACACACACACACCCCTAAAAATAATGAAAATTACTATCCTTAAGTCTTACCTTGAGCGACATCATCGTACGTATTTTGGTTAACCATTCGCTCCACGATTTTAGCAGCTTGGGTGACTTTGGTGATATCATCACTCTATGGAATACAGAAGCCCTCGTGAGTGCCTGGCAAAGTCTGGCCCTGAGACAGAACCCAGATGTGCAACTGGTTCAGCAGTATAACCCTGTGGTTACCTATCCCAGATGACTCAGAAATTGCTTACAGCAATTTATAAATATAAATTTATACAGCTAAATTTATCTGGCACCAAATGCACCACATAGTAGGAACCCTTTCCTCAAAGGTGCACAAGGGTCAAAGCAGACATATGTGGTCCCTGGATAAAGTTGCCTCTCACTCTTCCATCTGGAGGTTGGGGCAAAACATCTCTCTGAGCTCAAGAAAAGGCATTGAACAGAGTCCAGGAATGGGGAAGGGGCAGGGCAGAACACTCCAGGACCTGTTAGAGGCTTTTGGGTGGGAATGGGAGGGGGAGCACAGAGGCTTTCAGGAAATGACGGATTCCCACATAAGGCCTTAGCGATCTTCCAGCCCAAACTCCTCTATTCTCAGGCTCAGGTGCTCACAGATGCCCAGATGGAGAGAGCTGAGGTGCACATGGAACTTAAGACAGAATCGAGCCTGCTAACCCAGGGCCCTTCTTAGAGCACAGGACAAAGCAGCAAGTTCCACCCTGGAAAATGCCCGAGTAAAGAAGTGGTCTCCATAAACACGTCAAGTATGTCACTTGGCAGTTTCTCAGAGGAGCAAGAGCTTTGGGGCTGGCAAGAAAGGCAGAGAGAGAGAGAGAGAGAGAGAGAGAGAGAGAGAGAGAGAGAGAGAGAGAGAGACTAGAGTGATGGTTCCACAGTTAAGAGCACTGACTGCTTCTGCAGAGGGCTGGAGTTCCATTCTTAACACACATTCTGGGTGGCTGACAGCAGCCTGTAACTCCAGCCCCAGAGAAATCTGTGACCTCAGGACTCCAAGGACAACACACTCATGTGTACATAACCCCTCTTCCCCCACCCCATATACACAAAATTAAAAATAATCCTTTAAAAAGAAAAGTACGGAGAGTTTGGGGTGAGTGGCTGGGGAGGACAAGCTAAGTGGGCACCCAGAGGGAGATCAGGGGTTGAACATGCGTTTCCTGAAGATTAGCACTCCTGGGAGAGGCCATGTTGGGCTGTGATTAATAGACTAGATTCTAGGGTTGGCAAGGTTGCTCAGGAGGTAGAGCCCAAAGACCTGAGTTCATCCCTTAGACTCACATGGTGGAAGGAGAGAAACGAATCCTACAGATTGTCTTCTGACTTCCACACATGCTGTGGTTCAGGCGAGACATTCCTCCCACAAATTAAATAAATAAACTCTAATTCAAAAATTTAAAAAGAGACTAGGTTCTAGATCACAGATGTGTATGTATTTCTCTCCTAGTGCACTGAGTAGGAAGGAGTTGCTGTGATTCTCTGAGCCATCGTCCTTGTGACAGAGTGAGGATGGATGGACAGCATCTCCCTGAGAGACCACTCTGGGGAGTAAGCAACAACGCACATGCTGATTCAACTCCGTTCCTGGTGGCAATGCCATCAGAGGGAACAGTTGAGTGGTGGAGGCTCACACATCAGCATCTGGGAAATGGCTTTGAGGGCCCTTCAACACACTCCTGACTGACTCCATTTATCCCAAAAATCTGGGCAAGGAGAGCAGACATTGGAGTTGTAACGCAGTGCTCAGACCCACCTGTTTCCAGATGCTTCCCCCACTTCTCGACTCAAAGCACAACCCCCTCCTTTGTAGGTCCCAGGCAAGCCCTACGTGAGGCAATGCTTGCCATGGACAGATAGCCAGTTAGCTGACTCCACTTCCCTGGCGGGTCTACCTTCGGTCTAACCTCTTCCCTCTGGCCGCCTGGAGAGAACCCCTCTGATGTACCTCGTTTCCCACATCAATATCTCCTTCTCTTCCAAGTCCCGCCATCTGTGCTGTGGCACGTTACTGACAACAGGAGTGCTGGTGCCATGGGCACGCATTATTGTGCATTATTGTGGGCTGTCCAACAGCCTTGCAAAGTATGACGTCATTAAGACGGCTTTACCCTTGGAGGAGTGGAGGCTTCAGTAAGCTCCAGCTCATATTATCAAAGCCAGGCTCAGTCTGACTACAGTGTCCTTGTCCTGTCTGCACAGGACCCTTGCTGTGCGCAGAGGAGAGAGTACAGTGGGCTATTGCCTCCATTATTCTAGAAGCCGTACTGGAGGTTCTGACTGAACTGCAGTTTCTGATCCCATTTCCTCATGCGGGCCAAATCTTTAGACTACACAGCTTGCATTTATTTTTGTGTATTCAGCCAAGTCAGCAATGGGCCTGAGACCCAGGTCCATTCTTGGAGACCTTCTCAAGGAGGTACCATGAACTTATTACTTTCTTTTCTCCTTGCCCTCACCTGAGATTTTTATCAACTTAAATAGGCAAGTCTTTGAGGAAACAGTGCTTCTCTGCTCAGGTTCTAGGCCTGGGCAGAGGAGAAGGGCACTGCCACTCTCCTGTTCTACAGACAGAATTCCCAGCTAGAACTGACCTCCATTGGGAAGAGGCTGCTCACTGGGAAAGAGGGTCAGAAGCTGCCTGTATTCCTGTTTTCCATGTCAGCAAAGATGGAAGATACTGTGGCAGGAGATGTTGTACCTCAACATTAGGTCCCTGATCACCTTTTGGTCTCAGCCACATAGTGTTCTCCTGGTTTCTGGGTCTTAATGATTCTAGTTGGGGTTTCTGCCTTTATGGGTTCCAGTAGAGCCAAGAGCCCAAACCCTGACAGATCTTCACATTGACCCTAACCCAGGCCAGAGCCTCTTCTGAAGTCCCCATCAACTGAGGAATGGTGCAAGGGACCCAAGGAACCTCATATATCCCTCAAGGCAGGGGCTCTATCCCTCCCTGGGACTGAGGTTCTCACCATGTCCATGATCACTCAGTACTTGGCTAGTGATTCAAAACAAAACAAACCAACAAAGAAACCCTGACTATTAAGCCAAAGTAAAAGACCCCCAGACCTCCCTTCAAATGTGACATCAGGACAATCGAACAGAACTAAAGGGAAGTGGGCACACCTAAGATAAAGAAAATAGATCTTTAACTGAGCTGGATTTTAGTAAGGTTGGAGAGGAACAGAGCCACATCCCATGAGGTGCCTGGGCGCTCTCCAAAGTGCTGAAACCATCCCCTAGTTTCTTGTGACCCTCTTCCAAGGCAGGTCACACCCACAGGTTCTCCACTCCAGGGCTCCGTCTCCTGACCCAGATTTCTGTTTGCTGCTGGAACAGTTGAGGTTTTCCAGAGTCCTCTGTGGCGATCTCCCCCATGCCATCATCCTGTGGTTGCATCACTTTACTCTATGCTGACCCCCAGATCCCTGCTGGCTGACCTGTTCTAAGTCCCCAACCATGGTCTTCCTTAAACTCCCACTGGCTTCTTATGATCAGTACAACTCTAGGTGGCTACATCCATTGACCTGATGTTGATGGTATCTGGGATCAGTTTTGGACTGGTTCATGGCCCTGAAGACTCACTGACCTGGTTTCACTTCTGTTGCTGTGATAAAAATACCCTGACCAAAGAATTTACAGGGATAATGGTTTATTTTAGCTCAAAGTTCCAGGTTATAGTATATCACAGCAGGAAATTCAAGGCAGCAGGAACTTGAGGCAACTAGTCACATCACAGTCAGGGGAGAGAGAATGCATGTGTTCTCCGCTCTTATACAACCTAGCACTCAAGCCCAGGGAATAGCACCACCCACAGTGGGCTGGGTCTTCCATCATCAATTAATGTAATCAAGACAATCCCCCACAGACATGCCCAAAGGCCAATAAGGTCTACATAATCCCTCACTGAGGCTTCTTCCTAGGTGATTCTAGAACCTGTCAAGTTGATAACTTAAACTAACCATCCCACTCATTTTAACAACCAGACATAATTCAACAGGACTGAAGGCAGAAGAGCTTATCATCTTCACCCTAAACTCAAGGGTGAGTGCCTTAACCTTAGATCCCACTCCTACTGTGAGCAGATTCCTTAACTTTCCTGCAATACAGATAATAAGTACTTTTTAAAAAATAAAAGTCTGTCCTAGGCTAGTGATCCTTGAACCCTTCTGACCCTCGAAATGGCAACTAGAGGGAAGATGTGGACTCCCAGGTACAATTCCAACTGCCGTCACATCTTCTCCCAAGGTAAGAAATCACCCACACTTCAATATCAGCCTTCTCTTTTGAGTATCTGTGAAACCCTTCTAAATCCCCAAGCTACTATTTACCTACAGCCCAAGACCCCACTCAGACATTCTGCGACAGAGCTGAAGACACCCCACCAACCTGGGACTCCATAGACGTCAGTTTCCTCATGGCCATCTTCTCTGTTTTCTTAGCCACCGGAGTCTTTGTCTTCTCCTTCTCTTTGGTCTTTTCCTGTTTCTCGAGCTCATCTACATAGGCATCATAGATTTCCCACTAGTCAAGAAGAAGACGAGAGTCACCACAGTGCACAGCTTTCAGGGGCCAGCTTGTCAGCTTGCAGGAGTTGGTCGTGTCAACCCGGCAAGTGTTTCCATAGCACCCTCTAGTTGGCTGATTATATTTACATATTAGAGTCTGTCTTCCCTGCTAGTCGCCTACTCTAGAACAGGAAGGAAGAGTTTTCAGGGTTCCTCTGAGATAGGCTTATCTCCACCCTGAAGCACGGGGTCTGAATCTAAAGCTGGAGATCAATGAATATTGTTCTAGGTTTCAACCCCACCCAGCAGAGAATATGTGCAAGCACAAGTAACTAACAAGTCACTGGAGATTTTAAAACTGAATTAAGAAATGTTTTTTAAAAAATCTTCCTCAGGCTGGTGAGACAGCTCTGAGATAAAGGCCTTTTCCACCAAGACTGAGGACCCGAGTTCAATCCCTGGAACCCATATGGTGGAAAGAAAACGAACTCCTGAAAGCTCTCCTTTGACCTCCATTGAATGGCAAATGTACACACACACACACACACACACACACACACACACACACATTTAAAAAAAGGTAGAAAAACTGTCTGCCTCCATGGAAACAGGATAAATATCTTGGCTCAAGCTGGCTGTCCACTTCACTGCTCACTAGAAGGAAATAAATAGGTATTTTCTCAACTGGACCTGAAGGAACGAAAGCCCAGGGGCTGTAGCAGAAGCGGCAGCAAGGGCCCAGGGCTGGGCAAATGCAGCAGATCACAGTGTGCTCCCCAGACTGGGCAGTCACTGCCACCTGGAGGCCAGACAGGCACACCTGACATTTAAAGATCACCCACAGCCAGCATGCCTCTCCACCATGCACCTCAGCATTGGTTATCTCATTCAGAGCCCTCCAACACCTCTGTGAGGCGGCTTATCATCCTTTATTGACAAAGGAAGATGAAGTATTAAGAAATAAGTGTAGCTACTGTGCCCAGGATCTCACAGTAGGAAGAGCAGAGCCTGACCTTTGGTCTGCTAGCACCAGATCCTGTCCAAGTCAGCACTGCCAGCCAGGAGGGCTTAGTGGGGAAGGAGGAGGGTGTGCGGGAATGCCAAAGGCTGCTGGGAAGGCAGTCAGAATGCTGGTACTTTAAAGACAATCACAGGATGCCACAGGCTTCCCAGAGCCCCTGGGAACAAGCATTCTCCCATGTTCTGGGCGGGGGGAGGGGGATCTCCAGAAGCCATGCCTCCAGCCATGAACAGTCCTGCCCCGGGGTGCCTGTGACTGGTCCGGAGCTCACTGTTGAGGACCTGTAATGCCAGGTGCCCAGTGTTCAGAGACTGAATGCTCAGGACAATGTGCAGGGAAATGGGTGGATAATCGAGGCAGACTGGCAGTCCTCTTCATAGCCACGCCGGTCACCTCTGCTGCCAGATGTTTCAGGATGCACGAGAGCACAGATGGTGACAGCTCTCAGGCTGACCCAGGATCTTACCTGGTTGGCTGTGGCTGAGAAGTTCGTCCTCGGTGGAGGCTCCATCTGACATTCTCGGTCCTAGAGAACAATGACAGCAGGAAACCCACAGATGCCCCCCCCACCCCACCCCGTAGCCCAGCAGTGCAGCCGTTGGAGCGCTTGGTTAGCGCTGAGGAAGGGGTGTAACAGCTGGGGAAGCAAGGGAGATCCTGGGGAAAGTTTGAATTATTCAAATCCCACAATTGTTTGTCCATTCTGGCCTCCTTCAGTAGCCCAAGCTGGAGAGCAAGGGGTGGCAAAGATCAATTACATCAGTTTTTAATAAAGAAAAGATTCAGAGAGAGGATGGACAGGAACCAGCCTGTCACCAGCCTCCAGACACAGGGCATAGAGGCCAGCCTCCCACAGACTGACACCCCTTAAAGAGAAGGCTCCTCCCTAGCAGGGGGGTTTCTGCATTCAGCAGTGTAAGTTACTTCCTCCCTATCATGTACCACCCCGATTATCCAGCACAAACCTGAGGGCAATGAGGTACTGCCCTCCATCACAGATACACTACCGTAGAAGACTCACGCGAGCACACCTCACCTAAAACTGTGCCGGCCCTCTCAGCTACCACAGAGACCATCAACTTCAGTTGTATTGTTCCAACACTCCCCATGTCCCTGGCACACTTCAGTCCTGATTTCTATTCCCTCTGCCAAGTCTAGCCCAACTTTCAGCTTCTCAGTGGAGTCTGAGGGCTCTAGCCGCCCTCCGGCTGCCTGAGTGACTTACAGGGACTCCAGGTCACGTATAGTTACACGTATTCCAGGTCTCTTTGGAGAGAGAAACTGTAATCTGCTGTGTCACACCTGCCAGGCCCAGGCCTGCAAGAACTGATCTCAGGCTCGTGTCCACCTTTGTCACTGTATAACACAGAGTTTCAAAGTAAAAGTGGGGGTACCCGGAGGGGGTTGTTGAAGGTCTGGGATGCTCTCTCACTGAAGTTAAACTGGTTGGTGAGTTTCCGTTCCTTGGGCTGCACGGGAGCCATCAGTTCTTCTTCGATCACCTTTTCAGTTGTCTGGAACGAAAGATCAGGAGGGCCAGGGCTTAACTGTGGGCGGGAGGCAGTGCGCAGTCCGGACTGAGGGGAAGGAAGCCCTGACCTGGTAAAGTGGGGTGGGTGCGAGGAGGCCGCCAGAGGCACTGGCACACACAGCCTCTACTTCCCTCTTTCTTCCCCAAGCCTCTAAAACCTCTCCCCACAGCTTGTCTGAACGGCCGGGACAGAGGGTGGCACCGTGCGCACCTCCGCTGCAGCAGGTACGTCCGTCTGGCTCCCAGTTTCTGCTTCTCCTTCTTTCAGTTCTTCCTCTTCTTCAAGGTTTTCTGTGTCTGAAGTCACCAGCTTGACGGACTCCTGTGAACCTTGACAGGATAAAGGTGATGAGTTCAGGGTCCAAGCCTGCGCAGTCACTGTCTTCCTCTCTCAGACTCTGTTTGTCCCCTGGGCTGTCCCTGACCTGGGTTAGCTCCCAGGCCTGTCCAGGACAGCTGGCTGTTGGACATCACAGAAGCAGAGACCCTGCAAAGCTCTTGGGCTGCAGCCTTAGACTGGCCCTCAGACCTACCCGCCACCAGCTCATCGCGGTAGTGCTGTCGCCGGCCCTCATCCGAGTCTTTGGGTATCAGGTTCCCCACCTGGCTGAAGTGAACCGCCATTTGGTTCACAAAACCAATAAGCTTGTATGTGCCTTCCTGAAAAGAGAGTGCCTAAATCAGACTGGCAGTCCCAGGGAGGGCTGGTGTCAGAATGCAGCCTCCCTTAAGTCTCTAGAGCAGCGGTCCTCAGCCTTCCTAATGCTGCAACCCTTTAATGCGGTTCCTCATGTTCTGGTGGGCCCCAACCATAAAATGATTTTTGTGGCTACTTCATAACTGTAACTTTGCTACTGTTATGAATTCTAATGTAAATAGCTGTGTTTTCCAATGGTCTCAGGCAATCCTATGAAATGGTCAATTGACCCCAAAGGGGTCGAGACCCACAGGTTGAGAACTGCTGCTCTAAAGCTCCCAGTTCACCTTTATTAAAGGAACTATAATTCCTAATCCTTGGTTAACAAGATTTTTTTTCACTGCATTTTTGCTTAAAAAAGAAAAGACAAAATAAGTTTCTTTAAATCTCTCACCAAAGACTTTTTAAAAAAAAAAAATCAAAAAAAATTTTTTTGACATCGAGTCTCACTACATAGCCCACACTGGCCTGGAATGTCCTATGTGGGACAGGCTGGCCTCAAACCCAGAGAGCTGCCTGGCTCTGCCTCTCAAGCACTGAGGTTAAAGGTGTGAACTATCATGCCCAGCCTCGAAGACTTATTTTTAAATATCCTCTGCTTCCAGCCTGAAGCAGCCCACATTCACAGATCGTCGCCATTTCAGGCGCCTCGCCTCCCCCTCCTTGCCAAGGAATCCCGGCTCCCCTGCCTCACCACGGAGCTTGGGCAGGTCAGACACAGTCACCCAACCCCTGGCATGGCCTCGCCACCATGCCTCTTTAGCAGATGTCAGAGGAACAGAGTATCTGTAATGCCCTGACGTCTACCCAAGAGGACCACAGAGGTCCAGACAAGTTTTAGTTTGGCACTTGCCCAGGTCACGTAGTGGATGAGAAGCAGGGCTGGGCTTAAAGCCCAGGAAATTGGATTTGTTCATTTAACAAATAATTTTTTGAGCAGCTACAATGTGCCAACTGTTTTCTAGGTGCCCAGAGTGTAAGGCTGAGCAAGAACAGACCCAGAGTCTATGGTCTGGAGTTCCTGTGGACATCTCCCTGTTGATTAGCCTCCTAGCAACCATGAAATTGGTGTTGGAGACCGGAGGGCCCCCTTCCTTCTTTTAAAACAGTTCTGTTCAGCCATTTTGCATCACGTAGAAGATAATTATATCTGTATGGCATCCTCTGATTTAAAAAAATAAAAACATACCAGAGGAGACCACCCACAGGCTCTTTCTATACAGCATCCCTCATGGCCTGGGAGGGCTGGGAAGTTCACTATCTCAGTCCACAGTCGATTGGAAAGCTCTGCCTTTTTAGAAGCCACTATGAAGCCATTCCTCTCGGTAACTCGGATGGGGGTGAGAGGGTTCAGAGCATGGTGTTTAGTGACAGAACTGGGCTTAGCTCCTTAGTTTGCTCCTTATTAGTGTCATGACCTTATCGTAGCCCTCCAGGCCCTGGTTTCTTCTTCAGTCAAATAAAATAATGATGTCCAGTTTGCAAGATAGTGTAAGTATTGACAGTAAAATGAAAGCAATCCATTAACGCAACACCTAACACGTAACCGGTACCAACACTCAATAAGACAGTCACTACAAGTATGGTGATCGAGGCCCCATGAGAATGAATGGTCCATGAAGTTTTCTTTAAGACTTCACCTCCATCCTGTCCTCAACAGCTGCCTGGGAACTTCCTCTTTGTGTGGGAGAATTCAACAGGCCAAAGACACACTGGAAGAGTAAGCAAGATGAGGTTCCTGGGAGGCAGCTGGCAGTTCACCGGAAGGAAGAGCAAGACGAGGACGTGGGAACTGAGAGGTGATACCTGACCTGCAGTACTCTTGCCACCGTCAGCCCACCGAGTCCCAGAGAGCCCCTCGTCCTAATGTCAGGTCTACTGTGACTTCAGGGAGTGGGAGGCCATTGGAAGAGCTCATCAGCATCTTCTGAGAAGCACGTCAGGATTTGCTTCAGCATCTTTGTGGAGGGCTGCCTACACAATCTGAATATGAAGCAGTGTGGTCATGAGATTTTTCACAAAGACACACACACAGATGTTCATGGCAGCATTATTGAGAATTGCCCAAAGAGCAAACAATCCAAATGTTCAGCAACTGATGGAGAGATAAAGGAAATGCTGCATATTCATTGCATAAAGTATTGTTTGGCAACAAGAAGACATGAGGTATTGACAAATGCTATGACATGGAGGAATTGAAAATGTCATGGAGAGTGAGAGACACCCGCCACACAAGACTACAAGGTTAGGATCCGTCACCAGATGTGACCCGAACAGGCAAATCTAGATTAAAAAAGATGACAGTGCTCCTGGGGCTGGAGGAGATGGAGGGTTGAGAGGTAACAATTTGAGGAATAGAGCTTCCTGTGGGGAAAATAAAGTGTTCTGAGCCTGGCATGGTGGTCCACACCTATAATCCTAGCACTCAGGAACAAAAGCAGGAGGATCAGGAGTTCAAAGCCATACTCAGTCACACTGTAAAGTCAGATAAGCTCGGGTTACATGAGATTTTTCTCTATGAAATCATGAGGCAGAGAGTCTAGAAATGAATTGTGTTGAGAGCTGTATCATCTGTGGATAGCTAAGAGCCATCGTTGTGAGTTTTAAATGGGTGAATTTGGGGCACATAAACTGTACCCCCAGCAAGCCCATCTCTAAAACGAAGGAGTCAAACATTGCAAGCATTGGCAACACACATGGCTAAGTCCAGAACACTCCGAGGATCATGGATTCAAGGTCAGCTTGGGGAGACCCTGTCTCAAAAATTAAACAAATAAAAAGTTGGGTGTCCTCTCCCTGGGAAAAGGACAAGGGACAGAGGAAGGTTACTTTCTCACCATTTTTTAATATTTTGAAATGTGTACCATGTGTCTCTATTATATCTTCAAAACTCTCCCACTCCTGAGTGTGTGTGTGTGTGTGTGTGTGTGTGTAAAATGTTGTTTAGAGTGGCCTCAGGGTCTCAGTGATCTGCCTGCTTCTATCTCCCTCTCAAGTGCTGCCATTACAGGTGTGAGACACTATGCCTGGAAAAAATTGTTTAAAGAAGCAATATGACCTTGCTTAGGAATTAGAAAAACTAGTTCAAATCTTGCCTCTAACACAGGTTGTGTGACATTTGGTGTTCATTTTATGTAATTTAATATCAGAATCTAACAAAGATTCTTTTCAAATCATTTCTATATCAAAGAAACATGAGTGTTGTCTGTGATAGTCTATGTAAAAAATACCTCACATAGGATCTGACACTGGCACACAGGAGGAATGAAACAAAAAACAAACAAAAAAGCCCCAAAGAGAAACAGGAAACAGGCATGACTTCCACTTTAGCTCCAAAGTACTCTGGAATTCTCTTCAGCCCTTATAGGAAGGAGCTAACCCTGCTGTGGCGTAAGACAGCATTGTCTCTGATGGACTTGTAGCAGATGTGTCTTCTAAGAACTTGCTCACATCATGCTTACTAAAGGATGGCCCTGGAAGTCACCTACCTGCCTGCCTGCCTGCCTATCATATCAAGAGACTCTTTGCCCAGAGCCTGCCAGAAATTCCTCTCAGATGGGAAGATCCCGTGTGGATGTGAGGCCAACATCTCTTCTAGAGAGGACTCTGTACTCTACCCAGAGTTTTGTTTGGCTGGAGAAAAAGCTAAGTTTCTAAAGATCTAACTGCTTGTGTTGGTGGAAAATGTGCTCTATATATTGGGAAGGCATTTTTCTAACCAAATGATTCAATATCCTTAAAAACAAAAATATACTGGGGAAACAACAGAAGTTGGGGATCTAGCTCAATGGTAGAGCGCTTGATCAGTGTGTGCAAAGCTCTAGGTTTAAAGGATTCAGTCCTCAGCACTATACGGGAAAAACTCTCCTCGTCAGGGTACTGAAGGTTTGCCATCAGCAAGCCATCTAGGGAGATTCACAAAGAAATTTCAAAAGGGCCTGGGAGATGGCTTAGAGGACAGGGAAGGGGGGCACTTCAAGATTGACAACCTCAGTTTGATCCCCTGGCTCTACAGGGTGGAAAGAGAAGCAACTCTGGAAAGTTGTCCTCTGGTTTCTGATTTCCACGCACTCTACTCTCTAACTCTGTCTCCTCTTCCGTCTTCTCTCTTTTTCATACAAATGAGCTCTCTCTCTCTCTCTCTCTCTCTCTCTCTCTCTCTCTCTCTCTCTCTCTCCACACACTAATAAAATGTCCTAAAATTTAAAAAAGCCTCAAAGATCTCTGGAATCCTCCCCATAAAACCCCATATTTCTGGCCAAGGACCTCGGTTTACAAGTGATCACTTGTAAAACAGTCAGGAGCTTTTACAATATGCCAGTCAGTGTTGCTTCAGATATCAAGGTCCTGTCCAGGAGGTGATATTTACTTACTTTGAAGCTGTACCTGACAATATTCTGGGGTGCATGTGGGTTGTTGGCTGTCAAGATCCGGGTGAATTCCTCCTTTAACTCCTGAGGGAGAGAGACACCAACAGCATCATGCACAAAGCCCGCCCTCCCTTCCATCATTTCTGAGATGCAGGGCCCCAGACACCTGTAAGCTCTGTGTAGGCTTCTAACCGGCACTACGGAAGCCCCCTCTCCGAAGCAGGAGGTTGCTCTTGCTCGCTCACCGCATCCGTCAGCTCCAGCTGATCAGGGGGTCGCACGGTGGCTTTGGATTGGGCCCATTCGTCAGTTCCTTCGCCCAGTTCAGTCCCTGAATCTTCATCCTGAACAAAAACCACAACAGGGTCAGGATGCCGATCTGCTTGGACAAGCACCTGATGCTGCAGGAACCCATCCCTTATTCACAAGTCCTCCCTGAAGCCAAGTTCTGTCTTTTGTGAGCAGAATACAAAATGTCCAACAGACAGACCACTCATGGAAGACTCCAAAGGACCTGTTGATGCCAGGGTCCTGGGTGCCTGGGCGATCGCAGCCACCATTATCCTGGGATTAGGGCGCTCCTTAAATACTGTGGCGGACCGTTGTCTGAAGCGAAGCATCACAAGAACTGACTCTTCCTATTGCCTACCACAGAAGCTGAAGTGCATGATTAGCTGCCATGGGCTTTTGGCAAAGTGCTTAGACAGCCAGAGGCCAAGCTGTTCACCAACCACTGCTCTCCAAATATGATTTGGCCTTCCAGTTTGCCCCATCAAGATTACCTTTTAAAAAAACCCAAAACAAACAAACAAACAAAAAAACAAAAAACTTGTAAAACAAATACTGTTTTGTACTTTGCTCCTTTAAGAAAAAAAAAAAGGGTTAATGATTGAAGTTCTGCATTGCTTGATAGAGTTAAACACCTTGCCAAAGTGGCCATGGGGTATTTGATGTGGTCATCTTTATTAACAAAGACATTCAGAACAAAGCAATACTTTTTTTCTTCCACAATAAAACTAGAACACAACAAGACCCTTCAGTAAGGAAGGTGGGCTTCCAGGAATGGGCATAGCCCTTCTAAAGAGTGATGTGGGAATATCTTCCCAAGCCTAATAACTGTCTATATTCTTGGACTCAACTTTTATATGCAAAAATTTACAAAAAGAAAGTAACCAAAGATACGCCCAGAGAGATATAGGTATGTGACTGCCTGCCAGAAGTTGGTCACAGTAGGGAAAAGAGCAAATGTCCACGTGTTTCCTCTGAAGGGAGGCATAGTGGAACACAGTATGGTATGGCCTCAAGGGACATATGGTTAAATATTATGCAATAATTTCAAATGATATAATAAAGTGTATTAGCAATGAAAGGCACTCTATTTATGTGGAAAACCGGTCATAAAATAAAACTGTTTTATTCCATTTAAAAATAAATATATACTTTTGTACATATATAAAAATATCTGGGAAGATAAAGCATCGCATGTTAAATGAAAGGCCATCCTGGGGTCGTAGCTTAAGCATAAGTTTAAGGTTCTTCTAGCTTGTTCAGATCTTCTAAAAATGCACATGTAGTATTTTCTGTAGAAAAATGCCATTAGCATCTTGTGGGGTGACCGGAGATCTCAGCACTTACTCGCTTCCTGGCTCCTCTGGTCACATTGACACTCTAAAGGGAAAATAAAAGCAGAAGGTGAGTCACAAGAGGGACAACGAGGAATAGCATGAATTATGTGACCGGGAAGCTCCACCCAAGGACTCTGCAGCACAGGGCTTTGAGCTCTCTCGACTCTCGGAAACCATTGTGGGACCACCACAGCTAACCTAGGAAGAGTAACCCAACAGATATTTTAGAGTATATGCTAAGACCTAAGGATGTAGTTTTGTGGGTACAGTGCTGAATACTATGCATGAAACTCTGATTCACCTCCTAATACCACATCAATCCAGGATTGGTGGGCCGGAGCAATGGTTCCGTGGGTAAAGGCACTTGTATATAAGCCTGGTGACATGAGTTTAACCGCTGGAACCCACAGGACAGAAGGAGAGAAGAGTCTATGGAAACTTGTCCTCTGACTTCCGTATAAGTGCTGTGGCATGAGAGAGAAAGAGAGAGAGAGAGAGAGAGAGAGAGAGAGAGAGAGAGAGAGAGAGAGAGAGGAGAGAGGAGAGAGAGCAAACACATATGAACAGAGCATAGTAGCATCTTTGATCCCAGCACTCAAGAGGCAGATAAAAGGGGATCTTCGTGAGTTGGGACTAGCCTGGTATACACAGTGTGTTCCAGGCCAGCCAGGGTTACATAGTGAGATGTCAAAAAAAAAAAATCAAACCAACAAATGCAAAACAAAGAGGCCTGGTGGTATACACTATACTCAGTACCAGGGAGATAGAGGCAGGAAAGGAATATATATGAAGAGCTCAGCACTGACCTGGGCAATATGGTAATTTCAAAGCCACCTTATATTCATAAACACTTGTTTGGGAGAAATATAAACCCCTATGAGTATAAGTTTATTTAGTTGGAATGTTACTGTATCCCCAATACCTGGAATGCTCAAAAATCAAATTTGAAAAATTGAAGCAGATGATTTGCAGACTAGATTAAGAATTTTCAACTTCATTGGTGAGGATAACCTTGAAAACATTTTCCTCTCTAGGTTTCTGCCTCCTTGTTGAAAGGCACAGAATGGAACATGATAACCTCCAATTCTAAATGTTAGCACGGCCGGGCAGTGGTGGCGCACACCTTTAATCCCTGCACTTGGGAGGCAGAGGCAGGAGGATTTCTGAGTTCGAGGTCAACCTGGTCTGCAGAGGCAGGAGGATTTCTGAGTTCGAGGTCAACCTGGTCTACAAAGTGAGTTCCAGGACAGCCAGGGCTACACAGAGAAACTCTGTCTCGAAAAAACAAAAACAAACAAACAAACAAACTAAATGTTAGCATGTTCGGGTGCTGGAGTGGTGGTAGTGGAGAGATGACCTCCTGGTTAAGAGCACTGGTTGCTCTTCTAGAGAAGCTGGGTTTGATTCTAAGTACCCACAATGGAGACTTAAAGTCATCTGAAACTCTAGTTCCAGGTGATCCAGCACCTCTTCTGACCTCTGAGGGCACAAGGCTCACACACGGTACACAGACATGTATGCAGACAAAATACTCATAGACAACTAAGTTAAAAAACAATTAAATGTCATATTCCCAAGAGCATATAGTTTGAATGTCTTCCCAGAGTTCACATGTTGCAGGCCTGGTCCCCAGATTGGGTACTAGAAGGCAACAGGGTCTTTAAGAGATGGGTCCTAGTGGGAAGCCCTTGGAATACAGAGGACATGCCTCCAGAAGGCATTAAAGTAGTGTTGTAACCTGGAACTTGGTAGTTCTCAGAGAGAATGCTTTTAAAAGGGGCAAGCCCGGCACCTCCTCCCTTTGCTTCTTACTCAAAATGTTTATCTTTCCTCCTGTGCTGGCTCTGCCATGTGCTCCTCACATCAACAGAGTCTTTCCAGAACTGTGAGCTAAAATAAACCTCTTTTCTAGCTAGCCAGTGGTAAGGCATGCCTTTAATCCTAGCACTTGGGAGGCAGAAGAGGCAAGTGGATCTCTGAGTAGAGGCCAGCCTAGTCTACAGAGTGAGTTTCAGGACAGTCAGATTTACACAGAGAAACCCTGTCTTGAAACAAAGCAAAACACCTCCTCCTCCACCACCACCACCACCACCTCTTTTCTTCAAATACTGCCTCCAGTACTTGTTACAGGACAGAAACTGTCTAATATACGCAACATGCCCAACTCAACTTGATAAGCATTTATGAAGCATTTATTCATTCACTGTGCACTACCCTAAACAGTGGGACAATGACAAAAAAAAAAAAAAGATCTAACATGTAGGACAGAGGAAGTAGAGAGAGCAGCTGCCACAGCTCTAACCATGACAGGGTCGTTGGGAAAGGCCTGCATCATGAGGAGGAGAGAAGGGTTGTAGGGAAAAAAAGCGAATCTCAACCTGGGCTGGGATTCTGGCTGGAAGGGCAGGCAGCAGGATTCAGTTCCAGCTTGGTTGCCATGGTCTCCAGACCTATCTCTTAAGCTAGGCCCTGTGAGCCTTCCTTTGAAGAACCTCAGATTTCTAAGGTAATGGGACAGAAGCACCATAACAGAGCACTGAAGGGCCGGTCCCCAACCAAGCCACCAGTCTTAAGTAGAAACACGACTCAGCCACCACTGCCCTGTGGATGTGTCTAGTTACCACTGCCCTGTGGATGTGTAGTTACCACTGCCCTGTGGATGTGTAGTTACCACTGCCCTGTGGATGTGTAATAACCACTGCCCTGTGGATGTGTAGTAACCACTGCCCTGTGGATGTGTAGTTACCACTGCCCTGTGGATGTGTAGTTACCACTGCCCTGTGGATGTGTAGTTACCACTACCCTGTGGATGTCTAGTTACCACTGCCCTGTGATGTGTAGTTACCACTGCCCTGTGGATGTGTAGTTACCACTACCCTGTGGATGTCTAGTTACCACTGCCCTGTGGATGTCTAGTTAACACTGCCCTGTGGATGTCTAGTAACCACTGCCCTGTGGATGTCTAGTTACCACTGCCCTGTGGATGTGTAGTTACCACTACCCTGTGGATGTCTAGTTACCACTGCCCTGTGGATGTGTAGTAACCACTGCCCTGTGGATGTCTAGTTAACACTGCCCTGTGGATGTCTAGTTACCACTGCCCTGTGATGTCTAGTTACCACTGCCCTGTGGATGTGTCTAGTTACCACTGCCCTGTGGATGTGTAGTAACCACTGCCCTGTGGATGTCTAGTTAACACTGCCCTGTGGATGTCTAGTTACCACTGCCCTGTGATGTTTAGTTACCACTGCCCTGTGGATGTGTCTAGTTACCACTGCCCTGTGGATGTGTAGTTACCACTGCCCTGTGGATGTGTAGTAACCACTGCCCTGTGGATGTCTAGTTACCACTGCCCTGTGGATGTGTAGTAACCACTGCCCTGTGGATGTGTAGTTACCACTGCCCTGTGGATGTGTAGTTACCACTGCCCTGTGGATGTGTAGTAACCACTGCCCTGTGGATGTGTAGTTACCACTACCCTGTGGATGTGTAGTTACCACTGCCCTGTGGATGTGTAGTAACCACTGCCTTGTGGATGTGTAGTTACCACTACCCTGTGGATGTGTAGTTACCACTACCCTGTGGATGTGTAGTAACCACTGCCCTGTGGATGTGTAGTAACCACTGCCCTGTGGATGTCTAGTTAACACTGCCCTGTGGATGTGTAGTTACCACTACCCTGTGGATGTGTAGTTACCACTGCCCTGTGGATGTGTAGTTACCACTGCCCTGTGGATGTCTAGTTAACACTGTCCTGTGGATGTGTAGTTACCACTACCCTGTGGATGTGTAGTTACCACTACCCTGTGGATGTGTAGTAACCACTGCCCTGTGGATGTGTAGTTACCACTACCCTGTGGATGTGTAGTTACCACTACCCTGTGGATGTGTAGTTACCACTGCCCTGTGGATGTGTAGTTACCACTACCCTGTGGATGTGTAGTTACTACCCTGTGGATGTGTAGTTACCACTGCCCTGTGGATGTGTAGTTACCACTGCCCTGTGGATGTCTAGTTACCACTGCCCTGTGGATGTGTAGTAACCACTGCCCTGTGGATGTCTAGTAACCACTGCCCTGTGGATGTCTAGTAACCACTGCCCTGTGGATGTCTAGTTACCACTGCCCTGTGGATGTCTAGTAACCACTGCCCTGTGGATATCTAGTTAACAGTGCCCTGTGGATGTGTCTAGTTACCACTGCCCTGTGGATGTGTAGTAACCACTGCCCTGTGGATGTCTAGTTAACACTGCCCTGTGATGTCTAGTTACCACTGCCCTGTGGATGTGTCTAGTTACCACTGCCCTGTGGATGTGTAGTTACCACTGCCCTGTGGATGTGTAGTTACCACTGCCCTGTGGATGTCTAGTTAACACTGCCCTGTGAATGTGTAGTTACCACTGCCCTGTGATGTGTAGTTACCACTGTCCTGTGGATGTGTCTAGTTACCACTGCCCTGTGGATGTGTAGTAACCACTGCCCTGTGGATGTCTAGTTAACACTGCCCTGTGGATGTCTAGTTACCACTGCCCTGTGATGTGTAGTTACCACTGCCCTGTGATGTCTAGTTACCACTGCCCTGTGATGTGTAGTTACCACTGCCCTGTGAATGTGTAGTAACCACTGCCCTGTGGATGTCTAGTTACCACTGCCCTGTGGATGTGTAGTAACCACTGCCCTGTGGATGTCTAGTTACCACTGCCCTGTGGATGTCTAGTTACCACTGCCCTGTGGATGTCTAGTAACCACTGCCCTGTGGATATCTAGTTAACACTGCCCTGTGGATGTGTCTAGTTACCACTGCCCTGTGGATGTGTAGTAACCACTGCCCTGTGGATGTCTAGTTACCACTGCCCTGTGGATGTCTAGTTACCACTGCCCTGTGATGTCTAGTTACCACTGCCCTGTGGATGTGTCTAGTTACCACTGCCCTGTGGATGTGTAGTTACCACTGCCCTGTGGATGTGTAGTTACCACTGCCCTGTGGATGTCTAGTTAACACTGCCCTGTGAATGTGTAGTTACCACTGCCCTGTGATGTGTAGTTACCACTGCCCTGTGGATGTGTCTAGTTACCACTGCCCTGTGGATGTGTAGTAACCACTGCCCTGTGGATGTCTAGTTACCACTGCCCTTTGATGTGTAGTTACCACTGCCCTGTGATGTCTAGTTACCACTGCCCTGTGATGTGTAGTTACCACTACCCTGTGGATGTGTCTAGTTACCACTGCCCTGTAGATGTGTCTAGTTACCACTGCCCTGTGGATGTGTCTAGTTACCACTGCCCTAAAAGTGTCTGTAAAACATTTATCTGGCAATGAAAGAACTGACAAGGCACTTTGAGTGTGATTGCTTTTGGCAGTTGGAAATATTTCAATTAACACACTATAAAAGCCACACTATAATAAATGCAAAACAGGCCAATGAAATGAGCTACAGCCCTGACTTCCCAACCATGGCAAAGGAGATTGAATGTCAAACTGCCACTCTGGGCCCTTGGTCTTCCAGAAGGAGACGCCTGAGACAGACAAGCCTGAATTCCTGAAAAGCTTTTGATAGTTGCTTCCAGAAGCCATCAAACCACAGAAGAAGAAAGCCCAGGCTCCTTCCCTGGGCCCTCAGCACTCCGTCAGCCTGCCCCCACGTCTCCATCACAGCCTTCCCCATGCTCCTGCAGCAGGACTTTGAGGTGCAATGTCTCAAGGCTACTCCTAGCTCTCAGCCTGGCCTGGGCCTTTCCGCCTCTTTATTGTTTCTTCTGCCAGGAACATCAGCTCTTCTTTCCTACCTGCTCTGACAGCTCTGCCTAATCAAAACCCACTCACCTAGCCTCTGCCCCAGCTAACTCCTCTCCTACTTTTCTCCTACCTCCCTCTACTCTTCCCACCCTCACTCGGAGCAGGCTCCCTTCTGCTTTCTATTACCACACAAGCACTGGCTGTTGTGAGATTAAGGACCCAATTAGGCTTTAATTAGACACTCTATTGTTTCTTTTAGTTTACAAAAGGAGACAGCTCTATGAGAAAAATCATAATACCGCAGGACATATGGGAGGTGGCTTGGAAATTCCAGCACAAGAGGCCTACTGTTCTTCCGATATTGATCAAAGGCCCTCTTCCCGTGGGCAGGCTGTTCTGTTTGGTCAACTGAAGCTCTACAGAGTGAGACAAGAAGAAACCTACCCAGCTCACTGTGACAAGCAACAGAACTCTGGTGTTAGCGCTAAGTCAGATGTCCAAGCCTGAGCGCCTCCACAGTTGAGCATTCTCCTATTCTTATTGCCTAACTACATTTGGTTTCCCCATCTCCAGTTTCTCATTAACACCATATATTATTTCTCATAACTCTAGTATATATTATTAACACCATTTTAAGCTAGTGGGCATTTGCTTTGGGAATAACCATTCATTAATCGATTTGTGTATGTTACCATGTTTAATATTTATAATCAGACTATCGGGTCATTATCCCTGCTTTACAGATGAGGAAATGAAGGTTTAGAGTGATGGAGCAGATGATCCCAAATGAACACAATTTGAGACCATGCTTGTAGTCACTATAGTCTTCCTAACATGTAAATCTGATCATGTCACTCTCTTGAGTTAAAGTCGCCAAGAACTCCCCTCTGTTTAGGAGAGGAAGGTCAACCTTCTGCTGCGATCTCCTTTCCCTTCCTTCCCACAGTCATACTCAGTCACTTAGAGGACTCTCGAGGGTAAGCAGAGAGAGCCACGTAAGTAGGGATTCTGGGCCTGTTTGTCTGATGGTCAGATACACCAAACCTTTGTGTCTGGAGTTTAGATGTGTCCCCTGCAGCCTATCTGAGAAGACTTCCACATAAAATGACTTCTCTCCTGGAGGTGTAGTGTCCTGCAGGAGACTCTCCTATAGCAAGTAAGGTGTTCCTTGCACCTAGGACAATGGTAACCCTTGATAACATTACTATCTAAACATCTTTTGTCATCAAAAAAGACAATGAAGAGTTGCCTTGTAGTCTGTCATACATTTAATCATTAATTTTTGTAAAAAGGGGCTGGAGAGATGGCTCAGCAGTTAGGAACACTGACTGTTCTTCCAGAGGTCCTGAGTTCAATTCCCAGCAACCACATGGTGGCTCACGACCATCTGTAAAGTGATCAGATGCCCTCTTCTGGTGTGTCTGAAGACAGCTACAATGTATTTATATGCTTAAAACAAATGAATAATTCTTTTTAAAAAAGGCTAAAAAAAATCTCTCTCCATGTTATGTGCCCCATTTCCTGAGTCACCTGACTTTTCTGTTCTGCACCAAGCATCTTGCTCCTGTACCTCAACACCACCAACCATGAAGGCTGGCCACAATTAACACCCTTCTCTCAGGCCAGTCCCCCTGGTTAAGATGCTCCCTTTCAGCAGGCAGGGTGGCCCAGGCCTTTGATCCCAGCTCTTGGGAGGCAGAGGGAAGTGATGTCTGTGAGTTCAAGGCCAATCTGGTCTACATAGTGAGCTACAGAACAGCCTAGTCTAGGTAGAGACTCTGTCTCAAAAGAAACAAACAAAGATGCTGCCTCTCTCTATACACCACCAGTTTTTTCCTCAGGCACAGCACTGGATCACCTGAACTGAATGGCTCAGCATGCATTTGCATTATCTTTAGTTTAAGATCGTTCTAGATAGGTCTTCCAGAGGACCTGTGTCTGCATTAGGTAGTTTACAAGTGTCTCAAACTCCAGATCTAGAGGCATCCAATGTCTCTGGCCCTGTGGGTACCCACATCCACATGCAAGTGCACATATACATACTATTAATAATAATAAACCTTTAAACATCTATTTCTTGGCTTCATCTGGCTTCCAGGACTATCCCTCCAGTTCAGCCTCCAGTGTAGCACCAGTGTGCCCTAGGATACTTGAGGAAGCCAGAGACCAGAGAACAGTTTCCAGAGCTGTGGACAGGAACTGAGAAAGAACAAGACAGCTAATGAGACCTCCTCATTATAGCAGCAATGAACCAAAAGATCCGTTCACTTGGCACAATGCGAAAATGGGAGAGGAGTAGGGAAGAGCAGGTGGAAGCCAGCTGACTACATCCTCATCCTTAGCCGGTTATGAGAACTCACAGGGCAGGCTCTCCACAGAGCGCTAGGCAGTCACTACACTGCTCCTCAGGGGCTCCCCACAAAGCAGGTAAAATGATTCTCATTTTAAAGACAAGGCTCTGGAGAACAGTTCACATAAATGATGTTCATGATGCAAGGATACATTGACAACAAACTTCCTTGTCATTGTAAATGATTATTATTACCTCCTACTGTGCGTTCACCAGCACTTAGAATTAATTTGTTTCTGACTGTTTTGAT